>JAXCHO010000167.1:1932500-2195000 GCA_036630365.1 Acanthiza pusilla | reverse complement strand
CAAGGGCTGGACCCGATGATCTTGGAGGGCTTTTCCAACCTTAATGATTCCATGAATCCATGGTATTTTAGATGCTGAGCAGAGCCCAAAGGCAGGGTATGTATTCCCACCTATCAAAATGCAAGAGCAAAGACTAAGGATCTGCTGCCTTCCCTGAAAAATTCTTGGACTTTCCAGGGCCATTAGGCGGGGCCATCACATATCCCACATCACTTGCCCTCTGCTGATAACGCTGAGGATGAGACTCTAAAGCTGTATCAACCCATTTTGTTTACTGTAAAATATTCTTTCGCCCTGGAGAAAAAAGAATTACTGATTATTCTGAGATTTAAAACAATGTGACAGACGTAGCTGGGTATTTTGCACAGCTTTTATAGTGAAAAAAAAATCCTATCATTGATATGATCTGGCAATTAAAATATTTTCCATCTGACAAACACCAGGCACGTCCCACCAAGAGTCAGGAGGAGCTGTATCAAGATCCTGAACATTTCTTTTTTAGCTCCTGGATGAGACCAGAATGGATAGAGCACTGAGAACTGCCGGGTGAGACCCCAAATTGCATCTTGGTGGGCATCTGATCCCAGTCCCTGTGTGCTGAGTGCTGCCAGTCCCAGCAATCCTGCTGTTTGCTTATGCTCTGTCTTTTGGGAACGGCTTCTGAGGGATGCAATAACCTGGCAGCTACCTCCAACCCTGCCTGGATGCTTGGAAAAAAGCTCCTGCTCCCTCAGAGATCAAGTGGGCAGCAGCCCCTTAACAGGAACTGGTCTATGAGCTACCACCACATGTCTAATTAATGACCCTGCCGGTCGCAGCTGGAAGAGCTGAGCTGGGGGTGATTAATTAAATTAGCTGGCAGAGGAAATTACAGTGGAAAAGCCAAAGTTTGATTGCTCCATAATTAACCACAGTGCAAATAATATCTGCATCTATAACTTCCAGCGATGAGATCAGAAGCCAATTGAATTTGGCACTGATTGAAGCTGTAAATATCCTGTGGTGAAAAATGATAGGTTTGTTCTGAAGGGAAAACTTACAGAAATGGACATCCAGCGGATGCAAGAGGGGAGCAGGGGACAGGGAGGAAAGAGCACTGGAATTAGATCTTGATTTCAGCTGATTTCTGCAGTTTTCTGGAGTGATGAGAGGACTCAACGTGAAACACGAAGAAATATTTTTAAATGTGGATGCTGTGAGATTCCTCAGCAGAGCTTTGGTGAATCTGGAAAGCAAAGGCCACTGAGATCATTCCACCCCTTGCCTTGCTCCATGCCCTGTGTTGGCTGGTGGTGGGAAACACTGCTTTGCTTGGGGAAGGACTGCACAGCTGCAGAAAGAACCACTCCAAACGCCTCCTCCCCATTCCTCCATCCCCTGCTCCTAGGAGCACCTGCCTGAACTACAAGAATTCATTTATCCACAGAGATCACCTCCAAATGCCTGCAAACCCCTCCACCCCCACCTCACTCATTACAATTTCATTAACCCCCTTAAGCATCGCCTGCTACTCACTGAAGACTTGAAACATTTCTTACCATTCTTCTCCAAAATTCTCTACTTTGGTAAGTTATGGTCATGATACGTACCCACCTCAGTCCTATATCAAACTGGATTACTGTGTGTCTTATCCCATTTTCACTGCTGGTGTACTTCTGGCTTAAAGAAAGCTCGGATTTTTAACTATGGCCTGAAATGCAACACCTCATACCCACAAATGAGCCAAGATTTATTTCCATGCTTCTCAAACTGCTACCCATCCAATGTACTCCAACAAAAACTGCATAATCCAGAAAACACTTAGTTTTCATTTTTAAAGCAGTGAAACCAGCTTTCCTGAGTGTTGAATACTGAAAGTGCACTATATACACATATAAAATAATATTGCATATTTTGTGTATTTTATATATATTTTTATACATTCTTGAATTTATCAAGGTTATTATATAAAAGCTTGATAAATTCTTGATAAATGAGCTTGATAAATTCCATGCTTGATATACTTGATAAGTTGGTATTTGTTTGATAAGTATATGTTTCCTAAATATACACACCCCAGACAACACTGCACTGACCAAGATTCCATTAAAAACCCACACCCAGACACTCCTGAGGACAGCAACAACTGCATATAGCATCAGCAAAAATTCCCCCAATGATAGTGCAGGTTCTGAGGAAACCTGGAAGCAAAGTCTTGGAAGGAGAGATGATGGCTGGGTTTGGACCAAGCAGTGTAATTCAATTTACTGCTTTTTGTGGGAAAATGAGGCTCTGCCTATAGTGGCAAAGAGACAACAGATGTGTAGGTTGGAAGAGGTGATAGAAGGACCCTGTAATGATCCAGCAGGAATTATTTTTAATTGATTGAGCCTCACCCTTGGAATTAAACATTCCCCACTGCACAGGAAGTTCAAAGCAGAGTTTGGAGCACACTGGGTGTTCCTGAAGCTTCCCCCTGGGTTTTTCCCAAGGGAATCCACTTTGTGTGGTTCAGGACAATCCCATGAGCCAAAGCCATCCCTTCTCCTGCTCCAGACCCAAACACTTGTGGCACCCACTTGGCCATCAGACCCTCCTGACCAGGACACCCCTGGTACAAAAAAATGACAATCCCACAAAAAACCAACAGCACAATATTGATTGTGAACACACCAAGTCCTGCTCTGCCTCGCCATTTCTTTCTGAAAATCTGGGGAATCACAAAACCAGCCCCATTTTTATGCTACTTTATTACTCGTGGCTGTCAACACAACTTTTTGCTGTGTCCTGAAAGCCTTCCCTGTGAGCTGGGTTGGTTCCTGCATGTCCCATTATGGCATTTTCTACTGGCTGTAGAAAATGCAAACCAAACCTCTCTCCCCCAGCATGTCACATGCACTTCCATCTTACAAAACATCCCATCTGATGTTGGAGGGAGTCTTGTACTTCTGAGACATCCCCCGTTCTCCCCTGCCTCCTACTCTCCATTTTAATACATACATTGGTATCCAATGAGCTGTCTGACTCCACAGAAATGCAAATGTGGCAACAAACACCGCTAAAAATCAGCTTTGGATATGGATTAATTTCAGGAGTCCCAAAGCTTTGTCAGAAGAGCCACTCTCATCCGTCATTTCAATTAAAGCATTCCCATCACACATTCTGCACATCCCTAAACCTTCTCTGCTCCTCCATACCTCCCTTCCAACCATCTCAAGACCCCTTGTAAAACACACTGTGTCCTTTAAAAAAACCCTCAAAATGTTGGTGACTGTTTTTTACCATCCAAAACTCTGCATTTCAAAGGTTCTTTGGCTGCTGAGTTTATCCAGCCTCTAAATAAATTCTGTGGGGGCACCAGCAAAGCCCCTGTGCCAACTCCACATCGGGAGCTGTATCAGTCTCAGGGCTGATGTGCCACAGGCAAGGGGCTTCACAAAGCTTAGGGTGTGAAAATTCCACACCATAATTAAGAAATGCTACCCTTCCCCAATTTTAAATTCTCTCTTGGCTTTAATTTTGGTAGCTGCCTGTTTCTCTTCCTTCCTTTTGCCTGAACGCAACAGGTGAATCCGAGCAAACTCAGGTCTCTGTTTCTGATTCCTCTCTGGGAGGACAAGTGGCCAAAGCAGATCTGATCTGGAAAGGCTCAGACAGGAGCACACGTGTCACTAGCAAAGGATCAGAGCTGCAAATTTTGGCTTCTTGAGATGAAAAAGTAAAAAAGTCAGCTTCTGGACATCATCTTTTCATGAGACATCCTTCAGTTTTAGCACACAATCCTGTTCTTCCCACTTGCTGAGGTGTCCTACAAAGCATTCACGGGGTTGTGATTTAATTTTGAGTGCACCTCAGTTTCCCAAGCCTGGCTGGTGCTGTAGACAAGTGAAAATACAACAGAAACATCCCTGAGGAAATTCCGACCTGGATGAAACCAGGGAAACATAAATCCTCTGGAGGAAAAGCAAAGTTAGCTGGAAGATTTCTAGGCCATGCCATAATCATCTGTTCAGCACGAAGACTTTTTGAAGCTCAGCCCATGCACACCTTCTGAGGCTCAGCAATTACCAAGACACAGCTTCTTCTCGCTCCCCAAACCCTCACACAAAAACGCCTCAGTGCCAGGACTTTGCTCTGCCTGCACAATGTGGTTAACAGGCACAGGAAGGGATTTCATGTCCCTCTAATTCTGCCTCCCAGCCCTCACCTGGGCACATTTTAACTGCTGTTTAATCACTCCAACGCCGCTCTGATTTCCTCCTCTCACTCCTCTCCATCGGGGGCTCGCTGCTGTCCCCCACTCCAGCACCCACACATGGAAAATCCTGTAGGAAGAGCATTATCCCCGACGAACAGAGAATATTTGAGAGCTGTGGGGAACCTGCATTTGGGCTGCTGTGTATATCAAGTTTCAGTCCAGTCAAAAGCCGGCACCATCTTTTCACTGCTGCCCTTTTCATTTAGTTATCTTACTGAAGTCTTATCTCCCCAGTCCCTTGCCATAGGCTACCAGCTTCCTGCAGAGCCAGAAACAAAGCTCAGTCTTAAACAAAGGGGGGAAAAAAGGGAAAAAAGCACAAAAGAAAGTTGCTCACAGTTACTGTTAGGGAGCCCTGTGGGTTCTGTAGCCAGGACCAAAGCGAGGGGATGCTGCTGCCTCTGTGCCTCGTGTCACTGGCCAGCAAAGCCACCAGGAGCAGGAGAGGCACTGCCGGCGTTCAAAGCGCTGCTCAGCATCCCCACCACTGCCTTCAGCCACGCTCTGCCGTGCCAGCAGCTCAAACAAACCCAACCCAGCAGCTGAAATGGGCACAACAACACGGGAGGGGAAGGAACACTGAAACCACCACTGCTGGGGACAGCCACCAAGAGCTTGCTGTCCATGGGCACAACCACCCAGGGACATCCCAGCCGGGGAAAAGGGAACCTAAGGACCGCCTCCCACCTCCTCATATTTAATCACTGCTAGTTTATGTGTCTCTTAACAGCAGAAAATACAGCAAAAGGAATTTCTACAACAAAGCTCCCCCAGCACAAACCAGGACTAAACTGGTTTTACAGCCACGTCCAGAAAGCGATTTGAATTATGTTTGGTTAAAGTGCTTGGGGGAGAGCTGGTGTACAGAGAGGCAGATGTGACCTCAGGGCAGGAGGAATGAAAGGAACAGGTTAAACATCAACTACACAGAAAAGCTGCAAATAAAACCAAAATATTTTACATAAGGTTTCTTTCTAAAAGAACAGGTATTTTTCAATCTGCTGGATGTTTCCCCAAGTGCTTGACTCACAGGACTTGCTAAAATACTCACAGAGGAGCCTTTGGATCTGACCTGGGCACCTGGTAATAGCTGATGCTTGGCACTGGGCATTTTATCCTTGATGTCTTTATTTTGGCCCTTTTATTTTTACAAGTTTCATCTTCACAAACAGCTGAATTTTGAGAACAAACAAGTGTCCAATGCTTTTCCTTTCAGAAACCACTGATGAATTAAGTGGTGAAAGAGCACCTTGGGAAGGCTGCCCAACGCTTTAGACAGCAATCTTCATTCTCCAGTTGCTTTTACCTTGCCATATTTCAGATTAAGCCCTCCATATTTATTCCTCAGGTGCTGTGGAGCAGCAGATATGTGCATGCACACATGGCAGGCAGTTTAATCCCAGTGTTAATGATACCAAGGAATTTTCTGAGGACAAGCTAACCCACAGTGGCTGCCATCTGACCCCACTGGTCCTGGCTTTTGGCCTGATGTAAGCCACCTTTCCCCTCAAGTTATAAATACTCCATCCAATTCGTTCCCATTTGAAATTAAAATTTTGTTCTAATTCGTTCTTCTGTTCCTCTGTTGTAGCTCCACACTGGCCCAAGCAGTTTCCAATAAACACATTGATGGTTCCCTCTCTGTTAGTAAGCTCTGAGTTGACCTTTTCAAGTAGCTTTTGGCCAAGCAAATGTGAAATCCAGTGAAAACACATTGGGCTTCAAATCTCTCTAGCTCTGGTAGGTGTTTGGGAGAGAACTAACACAAAAAGAGAAACAAACACTCCATGTCTAAACTGAAAGTTAAGTTTGAAGCCAAGATCCTACATGGTTTTGAGACCTTCAGGACAGGCACTCACCTACCAGACTGGTTCTTACTCTAACAAACAGCAAAAAAAAAAAAATTTCTACAGCTGATTATCAACTTATGAATGCTTTTTTTCCCAGAAAATCCTTTTTGAGTCCTGAACTTGAATACCAAATTCCTCAAAGTTTAACACCTCACTAACTTCTTTTTCTAGGGAATTTCAGCTTAACTTGGTGCTTTTCAGTATGGCAGCCAAAACCACACAGGAGGAGAACCAAAATTTGTCAGGAATCTCACCAGAATAAAGGTACCTGGAGCTGACTGTACCTCCAAGGTAAAACATTTCAGTGTCTATCACCCTGCCCTGCTGCCCCCTCCAGGGGCAGGATGTCCTCCAACAGCGCTGATTTGTGAGCTAACACACTCAAGGATGACTTCCTTGGGGTCTTGTGGGTGTATTTAGAACAGGTTTCTCATTTTGTTCTTTCACACTGAAAACTTCAAAACCACAGGTGTTTTCCACAACTTCTGGGGATGGCATGTTGCAGAAGAAATCCACCAAATGTCTCTGGACTAGTAACAAAATGGCAAAAAGCTGCTAAAACAGAGACTGTTGAGTTTCTCTTGCTCAAAAGCAAAGCTCCTTGAAGGCCCTTCCCTTCCACTCTGCTTCAGTGCTCCAAGCTTGGCCATTGCCCCTGGTTCATGAGAGAATCACAGAATCATGGAATGCTCTGGGTGGGAAGGGACCGTAAAGCCCATCCAGTGCCACCCCTGCCATGGGCAGGGACATCTTCCACTGCCCCAGGCTGCTCCAAGCCCATCCACGCTGGCCTGGGACACTTCCATTCAATGAACTGGTTCTGATGCTATTTAGATTAAAAGGAAGAACAGCATTGTTGCTTTTACACCTCTGTTTTTAAATAAATGCTTTAAAAATCTGCAGAAAGAGACAGAAACACTTCCTTTGCAGGCTACTCTTTCACCACCACCGAGGAAAATAACAACTGTAATAATTATTGCAAACCAGGCTCCTGTTTACCGAGTGTTTGAGCTCTTCTCAGAGCAGCTTTGCACACAAGAAAGGTGCAGCTGAGCCGGGGAGCATTTTATCTAAAGCACTCATTAACTTGGACAAGCAGGGTCGAGGGTGTTGTGGCTGTTGTGTTTTGATTTTTAATCATCCAGGCATCTCCCAGGCTGCTGTACAGGCACCGGTGCTTCACCAGATCAGCTCCTGGGTGACAAGGGCTGCCAGGCAGCTCCACGGACAATGAAACACAATATTACTGCTACTACTACTGTTACTACTATTACTACTGTTACTACTACTACTACTACTACTACTACTACTACTACTACTACTACTACTCCCCCCCTTCCTCTTTGGAGCATATCTGAGCTTCCAAGGCTCCAGAAGTCTGACCAGAAGCCACCCAAGCTGCTGTTCCATTTGCCTCACTCAGCTATTCCTGTTAGATGCATTTCCTGGAAGGTACCGGTGAGCGACAATTGAATTTTTTTGTTCAAATTTAATTGCAAACCAACCCAATGTGGGTGCACACGATGCAGCCTGTCAGAATGGCTTCACTCCTCCAGCTGTATCCTGGAGTTTACTGGCAGCAATGAATCAGTCTTTGTATTTATGTCTGCGTTTGAGAACGCGATGCCGCCGTAACTAATAATTTATCCATTTTCCTCATTATCTTCATGAAATATCTGCTGTCTAAAACAGAGCTAATACAACTCCAGCTCGCTGGGAGTCGTGCTCAGTGGAGTTCAGCCACCAGAAAGAGCAGGAGCGAGTTTTTATCGACCCCTTCCCGACGTCTCCCCCGTTGCAGGACTTGTTGGAAAGCTTAAGCCAAATCTTAAGTCAGACCTGCGCTCCCCGAGCAGCTGTTGGGCCGGCAGCAGCCCAGCTGTCTAAACTTTATTGGCAGCAAATGTCATCCTCGCGCACGGCCGGCCTGCCTGCAAAAGCCACAGGCACATCTTGGGCTATCACATCCCATCACGCTCCCCGACGAGATGTGAAAACCGGAATGGGAAACGTCAACAGAGTCCGGCCGCGGCTCGGAGCGGGGCATGCCCGCTGACAAGCGTGCCGCCGTGACAGAGATGGGCTTGGAGTTGCAATTAGTGGCACTGTCATTTTCGGGCGCTCCTGCCAATTAATTAAGCCTGTCAAATGGAAAAACAGCGGCATTCACATGATAATTTATATCGGGAGAGACTGGCCCGGCAAAGCCGCCGCTGCCGCCAACAAAATCCCCTCCGAGCGCTTCAAAAAAATAAAATAATAATAAAAAAAAAAATTATAAAGAAGTAGGAATCAGGGGGAGGGGGCTGGGGGGAGAAGAAAGAAAGAAAGTTAAACTGTCCTTGTTATAATTGTTAACTCTGATCGCTCAAGTAGAAGACGGGCTGATTAAAACTCCAAACGAGCCCCCAGCTCGCTTAAATCTCAGAGTCCGGAATGATAGAATCAGAGGAGTTTATTCATACCATTAAGCCCCAGAGAACTTAATTGAAAGAAGAGCATAGCCTGGACCTTGACAAGCGGGAGGTCACAGTAATTGCTGCCGGACATATTTAACATTAAGATAATCAGGCCATTAATTACCCTTTGGATCATTAAATCAGCCAGTTGCAAAATGAAATTTCTGCCTCTATTACTCACTTGAGAGACCACAGGGGTGGCTTTTAATTTATCAGTGAGCTTGAGATACAAAGGACCAGGCTTGGGGAGGAAGGAAAAGGGGGAGAAAGGAGGGGGTTTGCTTCAGCAGAGGCAGGAATATCAATCCGCCATGCTTGGTGATCGTGGCAAATTAACTAGGTAAGATAACCTCAGCTTCTAAAGGCAGAAGCTGGGGGTATGTAAATAGATGAGGGCAGACAGGGAGATCAGAGCCTGCACACCACTTAGCAGGATAATAAAGGAAATCATCCTTGATTATCAGTGCTAATTTGGACACTGCCGGTAGCTTGTTATGCGTGTTCTGAGTAGCATTTAATTAATTCAATTGCTTGTTAATGAGGGAAGTGACATGTGGGGAGCAGATGCCACCCAACTGCAGATGGGTTCTGGTCAGCCCTTCACAATAAAATCTTTTTTTTTTTTTTTCTTCTTTCTTTTTTTTTACATTTATTTTTAAAAACCCCCTTCCCCCAGCCCTGGAACGGGAAAGGTGTCAGGCGTGGAGGAGCACTGAAAAGGCACAAAACACTGACCTCATCAGGCCAAGATCTGCCAAGGAACCGGAGCTGGCAATCGTGGATAGAGAGGTGCCCGTGTTCCCCCAGGCCCCACTGACTGTGCTGCTCCTTGTGCCAGGAATCCAGGACCAGCAGCAGCACAACAGCAAACTGATGGCCAAAAGCAGCCAGGAATGAGGGATGGGGGAACACAGCAGCCCTGCAAGATCCAGGATGCGATAGTGGGATCTGAAATACTCCACTTCCCTGAGCTCGCCCTTTATCTATGAAGAAGGATTAATTATTTTTACAAAGAAAAGGAGGCATGGATTAGTATTTTCATAGGAGGCCTGGTTAATATTTTTCATCCAAGTCAGTCCCCAGTGAGCAGCACAACCAGGCTTTGGTGCAGGACTGTAAAACTCAGCTAAACACAGCAGAGCTGCACAATGCTGTCCCTGACACCATTAAATTGAGTTCATTAGTGAGCAAGGATCAAACTGATCTTCCCTGGTAAGGTGAGAGCCAACTCCCGACACTGCTGCTCCCAGCTGCCGCTGCTCAGCCAGTGCTGGATGTCCCTGGGACCTCTGGGAGCCACAATAAACAGGGAGGCTGCTGGGCACACTGACCTGAGCGCGACTGCAGCTCACGCTCCCAGCCCCAGCTGAAGGGTGAGCTTCAAACCGGGCCTGAGCTGCTGCAGGCCGCTCGTCCCTCACTTCAAAACTGAGTTTTAATAGACATTTCACCTGTTTGTGAATGTTCTCAGAAAGATGCTGAAATGGTGGAGCCCTGTCTGTGTGTAGCTAATGCAGGTATTTGGTGTGGCTGGAGTAGGAGAACAGAAAGTAGGAGAGCCTACCATGGCTGGGATGGGGCCTGGATATGACACTGCCTTTCCTCAGCAACTTCCAGCCAGCGGAGGTGGCACATCATGCCAGCACTCCCAGGAGATAGAGAGGGAGTCCTTGGGAGCCAAGGGGAAGAGGGTGAGGGAGCAGATAGATAACCATCTCCTGGAGTGGGCACAGGGGTGGGGGCAGCTTGTCTCATGTGGAAAAGGCCACCACCACCTTTGCAAGCTGATGATGGCAAACAAGTCCACAAACCAGAAGCCACATGGGCATGAGGACAGAGTAAAACACGTGAGGAGTGTCCAGAAAAAGCTCAGTGTCTGCTAGGAGATGGACAGAGCAGTGCAAAAGGCAAAGAATTCCCAAGCTGCCTTCCCCACATCTCCAACATTCCTCCAGGGAGCAGCTGTACCCCACAGGGCTCCTCCAGTGCCACAGCGCTCCAAAGCAACACTGTTAGAGTGTGCTTAAGCAGTATCAATAGCAATTAGAGGGAAAATCCTGATCTCAGCCCCAGCCCCAGTTAATTGTCGCAACATTGATTTACTCTAATTTGACTTCTCACTCCAAATTAAACCCGCATTACCCAAGGAGGGATCGCAGGCAAACTCCCCCTGCTCACCCCCTCCCCTCCAAGACAATAAATTTAATATTGAATACACTTGGAAAAAAAACCTGGCGGTTGTTGCAGGATCCATACTGAAAGATCTTTTTCCTTTTTTCCCTCATTTTCTTTTTTTTCTTCCTGCGAGTAATTAAAAGATGCTTTTCTTGACTAATGATCCCCCTGTTTAGGAATGGGAAGTCGATACTCCTTCACCAGCAGTCAGCTTCAATTTGTCACAGGCCTCCCGAAGTTTGAGCGGCGTTCTCGGGGCTGCTGGTAATTGCTGGAACCAATTACCAGCTTTCCAGAGCTGACCTAATCAGGGACCCACGGCCACCGCTGCTCAGGGGCCAGCTGGTCCCTGCTCCCTTTCACACTCAAGTGTTTGCTTGTGCTTGGGTTTTCTGCTGCTTCCCCAACTTTCTGTGCTCACCAGAGCTTGTGCTTGCTCCTCCTTCCTCCCCAAAATCACAGCAACGCCCTCAGCTCTGCCTCATGCCACTGCTTTACCCTGCGCCTCTTCCCTGGGGATCCCACCACAGCTGTGCTCCCAAAACCTCCCAGCTCAGTGCCAGAGGCCATCCCGGGTGCTGCTTTTGGTGATCCACAGGGAACCAAATGACCTGGAGATCGCCTGAAGAACCCCAGGATGGTTAGGATTGGAAGGGCCCTAAAGTCCATCTTGTTCCACCCCCTGCCATGGGCAGGGACATCTCCCACCAGAGCAGTTCCCTGACTCTCCAACCTGCTGTGACCTGGAACATATTAATATTAGAGGATATTCCTGATGAATGCAGGAGGATCATGCCTTTTGCTAAAAAGCTCTCAGGCCGTGAGTTCTACATACCCTCCAACCTCAGAACCTTTCTGGCCTTCGAAATGAGTGTCCAGGTTTATCTTTTCCTGTGAATTGCCTGGATGAAGGGTTTAAAGCACATCTGAGTGGTATATTTGAATATTTCATGTGGTTTAATCTTAGAATCTCCTGAGTTGGAGGGATTGAGTCCAGCCCCTGGCCCTGCACAGACACCCCAACAATGCCACCCTGTGCATCCCTGGGAGCGCTGTCCAAACTCTCCTGGAGCTCTGGGGCTGTGCCCATTCCCTGGGGAGCCTGGGCAGTGCCCAGCACCCTCTGGGGGAAGAACCTGTCCCTGATATCCAACCTAAACCTGCCCTGGCACAGCTCCAGCCATTCCCTGGATCCTTTCCTTGGCCACAGAGAGCAGAGACAGGAGCTGTTCCTCATGAGGGGAGATGCAGGCCATGATGAGCTCTTAAATTTGATAATATCTTATTTTTAAGCGTGCAAAATTCCTGAATGGAAGCTCTACTCACAGCCTGGCACAACTCTTTTCAGAAATACTGTTGACATTTTCCTGGGTAAGACTCCTTACTTATGCCATGACCCAGAGCAGCCATTTGGCAATTCCTCCTGCCAAACACCATGTCCTTGGATCCCTCCACCCTTCCCTCCACTCCACAGAAACACATGGCACTACACAGTGATCAGTGCCAGCCTCTCCCAAGCTGAAGGGACTGCTTTGGAAGCCACATCAAGACTTTCAGGTTCCTTTTAGTCCAGCCTGTGAATACTCCTTGAGCCTCCCAGCCCAACCATTCAGGATTTGTGGAGCAGCTCATAACCTTTTTTTCTGGTGCCCCTAGAAATCTGTGGGTCTCCACTGATGGCTTCATCTCCAATAGAAAGACACAACATGTGAAGCTGAAACCCACCTGATCCCCTCTGAAAGTGCCTATGAAGGGCCCATCACAGAATCAGAATCCCAGAATGGTTTGGGTTGGAAGAGTCCTTAAAGCTCATCCCATTCCACCCCTGCCATGGGCAGGGACACCTTCCACTGTCCCAGGCTGCTCCAACCTCCATCCAAGCTGGCCTCAGACACTTCCAGGGATCCAGGGGCAGCCACAGCTTCTCTGGGCACCTGTGCCAGGGCCTCACCACCCTCACAGGGGAGAATTCCTTCCCAATATCCCATCTAACCCTGCCCTCTGGCAGTGGGAAGCCATTCCCCCTCCTCCTGTCATTCCATGCCCTTGTCCAAAGTCCTTCTCAAGCTCTCCTGGAGTTGCCTCTTCCCCCGTCACTCCCACAACAAGAACAACAAAAGGGAGGTTTGTTTCACTCTTTTCAGGTGCATTTTCACTGCTTCCAATGGAATTCCTCATGTAAGACTCCAAACAGCAGTGAGAACATGGCATGCACAGCTTCTGCCTAAAGAACCTGAACTTATTTTCTCACCACAGCTCAGACCAGAAGGATTGTGATGCTGGCAGAGACCAAAGTGAAGCACAAAAGGAGGCACAGACTTGGAAAGAGCAGAACTTTCTGGTATTTATGTGAAAAATTGCGTTTCAGTCCCTGCTGCAAACAGCAGAGGAATGGGAGCAGCAAAGCAAGATTGCAATTGCTTAGTGGGAAAATTTTCACATCATCCTAATTCTGCTTTTTCTAGTGCCTCTTCTATCACATAAGCATGAACCTGGACACAGAGCTAGAAATTCCTATTTATAAAATGAATCTTTTTGTCCAAAAATGTTGCAGTGCAGGAAAGAAAGTGCAGTGATGTCAGTGACAATCAGAATCAGCTGAATATAACCACGAAGATGCACAGAAACAAAGTGGGAGAATTAAAATAAGCCCTGAGCATGAAATACTAAGAGAACAAAGTTGATTTTCTAGAAGTAAAATTCAATCCCAAATGAATTATTTAATTGAAATGGATGGTGCCCTTTTTATCACAGTCACATGGATTTTAGATTTTTCATTATGCTTATTATATGACTACGAAAATAATGTGATTTTTCTTTTTTTAACCAGAATTCCAATCAAGTGCAAGCCTTTTCCTTTCAGGTGCTTAGAACTGAGGTATTGCTCCATCTCACCTCAGCAGTAAAGAGCAACATATATTTGTGAGGTGCAAGAATAAAAAATCTCTGGATTAAAGTGACTCTGGTGACTGAAAGTTCATTTCAATCTACCTGATGAAATCACTGTATTACCTGTCTAATAATGCAAACAATATAGACCAGACAGCCCATTTCTGCCCGAACAAAACCTCTCTTTAGGTCTCCCTGAGCACTTCTATGCACAGCCATTCATCTAAGTAGCCTGATTAATGTAGTGGCTTCATTCTCGAAGATGAACCAAAGGTGGCACCACAAATTCATTTTTCAGGGCTAACGAAATAACGCAATAAGAAACAGTTGACTTTATTACACACAACAGCACAAACCCTCCCCTTCACTGCTGGAGGTGGCCCAGGTATTGTGATCTTTCCACCTGACCCGAAACTGGGAAAAGTATTCTCGGAACACCTGTCTCTGACACTGATCAGATCAATTAAGCACAAAACCCCCTACTTCTAGGTAGGACAACACATCACGGAGATTTTCACTGTGTGGAGCTATGAAAGGCAGGTAAAATGCTGTTCTCAGAGGAAACATCCCCCCAGCAACTCATGGTTTCACATAAATCACACAAAAAACCATAATCAAGTCCACGGCGAGCAGGACTTGGAAGATCCCTGAGCAGAAGCAAAGATCTGCCAGCCAGGTACAAATCCCCAAGTGAGCCCGAGCTTCTGAAGGCAGGTTGTGAATGACAAACTGCTAGGCCAAGAGGCAGGAACTTTGTGGCCAACGGAGACAAAGGAACACATGACAGGATCATTGAGACGGAGGAAGAAGAAGGGGGGAAGTTTCCATCCCCCACTGAACAGAAACACTACAGAGCTGCTGAGGAAGCCAGAAAGTAAGAAGGTCACTCCACTTTGGCCACCCCCACTCTGACACGTGCTCTTCCCGGGCATGCAGGGAGGATATAAACCATGATTCTGTCACAAGGGAGGACTGAAAAGCGGCCGCATCACCCGCGGGCGAGGCGGAACGAGCGAACCCACCTTGTGGAGTCTGAGGAAGGCTTCATGTGGCCCTGGCTGTTCTCCTCCCACACGCTGTTGGCCAGCTCGTTGCCAATGGCTGACATGACCTTGATGAGCTCGATGGGCCAGTCGTCCAGGTCGAGGGAGCGCACCCGCGACAGGTGCGTGCCGAGGTTGCGGTGGATTCCTGAGCATTCGATGCAGATGAGAGCTCCCAGGTTCAGGCTGGCCCAGTCGGGGTCTGCAGGACAAGGGACACGGCAATTAGGACAAGGAACGCCCTGCAGAACTCTCCAGTTGGTGTTTGTGTGTGAAAGGTTTTGGCTTCAGGGGTCTTGTCCAAGAGCAAAGCTGGGAGGTCTGCCAGGGTCGGTGGAGAAAGCCTCGAGGGGCAAAAAAATACAAAATGGGGTGTCTCAAAAGGTGTATCATTCCACCTGCAGTCAACAGGAGACTGAATTAGGGAGAGAAGGAGAAACAAGGGAAATATAACCACAGTGATGGGTAAAAGGTGATGAAGGGTGGTAAAGGGTGGAGGAAACCCTTCCTTGGGAATCCAGAGCTGCTCGGAGCCAATGAAAAGGGAAAAAGGAGAAAAACCAGAGGCGAGAAACAACGTCCTTGCTAACTACAACTCCCTTAAGAACCATCCACACCATCAGCTCTGTGTGGCTCTGACATCTCCAAAATCGGGGAGATGAGCACCAAGATGAAAACCAGACACTCTGAACATCCCCAGTTCCAGGGCACCAGCCAGAAGGACTCCAACCACCCGAAACAACGCCACAAAGGATAAGATTGGGACAAACCTGACACAAGGTGGGAAATTCAATTTCCCAGCGTGGTTCAAAACTCTTTTTACACTGTCCTGTGCAATTTAAAACTAGTTTTGCATGGACTGCCCTGTCTCCAACAAATATTCACTTTAACAAATGCAACTGAAGACACGAGAGGAATTTTTGTTGGTTTTTTCTCCCCCCCTGCTGTCAGATCTTTTCTTCATGCCTTACTCTGTGCATCCCAAAGAACTATCCAAAATGCCAAGCAGGAAAATGGGGATTAACTAAGAGGGCAGGCAATTCTTATTCCTATCTAAATTAGAAATAAAGTTTGGAGTCGAGAGAAAATGAATTTCCAGTGTTTTCTTCTGTCCTGGAAAAACTCATCGAAAGACTCATTTTGACTCTGTGTAACCCCCAACTGAAAAGCACTTTTTGGCAGCCAAAATATGTGGAAACAAAACATTTCCTAGTTCTTTGCCATGCCATGTTTGGACAAAAAATAGGAAAGGAAAGCTGATAACTTTAATTGTGGAATTCCACATTCCACTGAAGGCACTGACTGACATTTTTCAGTCAGTTCATAGAAATCTAAAAATGTCACCAAGAAGAAAAATCCCCCATCTTATTCCACTTCAGCAGAAAAACACATCTTTTGTTTAGAAGTTCCTGTCCATACCAATTCTTATACATAATTTAATATCTACATTATACATATACAGCATTTCAGATCTCTGAAAAATAAGGTGAGACAAAACTCCTGCCACGCTTTCCAAGCTTTTGGTACAACAAGCACAAGAAACTCCTGTCCTGCATAACTCTGCAGATACCTCCACTGTTGTTTTGCCAGTGGGGGAATCAGTGGTGTATCTGAAACACACTAAAAAAAGCCCCAAATAGCAATTTGTTGGTATAAACTTGAACACAGCAGATAATAATTTGAAATTTGCAAACTGTGACTCGGAATGAAACCCCCGACCTGCAAAGGCCAGGGTTATCCTCACAAAAATCCAAAGTGCAATGAGCTCCAAGAAGCATGAACTCAGAATGAAGCAAGAGAATGAAATACCAACTTACATTATTGCAATTATTCTGACAGGGCTGGTGTTAAGGACCTGACCTCCCTCCCAAACACCTCTCTGCTTGAAGCACATGTAGTTTATCTAGCACTGCATAAATTCCTCAGTTATTCACCTGCTTCACAGCACCACAGAATGGTTTGGGTCGGAAGGGTCCTTCCAGTGCCAAAGCTGCTACAACCGAAGGGGTCCTCCAAAACAACAACCAAGAAGTTATATGAAATTTTACCAATTTATTATTTTCAGTTTCAACAATCTGACAGCTGATTGTGAAGGCAAGGGCTGAACTCATTCTAGAAATGAAAATTGTTATCACCAATTCACACCACACGTGGTTAGAAAGCTGGTTGGGTTTTTTTTTTTCTTTAAGGTAATGATACAAACCCAGCTTCCTTTTCCTGCTGATGGTAAGAGTAATTCTTAATTGAGTAAATCTTAATTGCAGGATGCTCACAAGCACGTAGAAGGTGTGGACATCCAGGTTTGATGGTAAAAGGAAAAATAACCCACTCAGTGCAGCTAGAGGTGCTCCACTTAAAACTGGTCAAACAAAAAATGAGCTTTTTAGCACCACTGAATATATCCAGGTTGCAATTTTCAGCTGTCCATATCCTCAGAAATGCTTGGCTTGCTCCCTCCCTCAAAACCTCTTTCCCACTCTGCCTTGCACCTCAGTCAGATTCATCATTTGGAGGTGCAAACTCTCTTAGGAGACTAACCCCTCCCCACTGTCTCCTTCATCCCTCTGGATCCAAGGAGGCTGATGAAAGGCTAACCCCCCTGAGGTCAGCACAGTGAGATATCTCTGGGCTGAGCAGAGGGAATTGCTGCAAGGAGGAGCAGAGGAGCCAGGGAAAGAAGAAGCAGGGGTGAAGGCACCTCGAGTTGCAGCAGAAGAGAGAGAAAAGTTTCCAACTCCCCTATCCGTTGAGACGTTGTTTTTCTTTTTTTCTATTCTGCATGAAAAATTGAATTTTGTAATGTGTAGGACAGGATTGCCCAAATTATTACCTCACTGTTTGGTTCTCAAATACAAAACACAGCAGAGTAAGTGATCAGTCTCCTGGACTGGAAAACTCATGATGTTTTTAAACCTTCCCTATTTTCTTCCATGACAGCAAAGACTTGATGTTCCATGTTCTCTGGATATCTTCAAGGATATCCTCTCATATCTATCCTTCATATCTATCCTCTCATCAGGCTGGAAGAGCCAAAATCCAGAAATTCAGCTGTGTTTGCCTGAGCAATTGGACCACCTTCGGTGGCTTCTCCAGACAAAGTCAGCACCAGGACTGCGCTGCTTTGGGAAAAAACAACAGCAGTTTCCTTCTGAAACAAGAAATCCCATCCTGAGCACAAACTCCAGCTCCTAAGGAGCACTCTGCCTCAGCTCTTGCTTTGGGACAGCAATTTTAAAAGGAGAATATTGAGTAACGTTAGCTGTGTGCTGCCGAAGGGCCGGGATGCTGGCAGCACACAGCTGCTGGATTGACATCCACCAAGGCACAGCTCCCTGGTGGAACAAAGTGCTGCATCGAGTGCTCAAAAGGCAAAGAGCTCCAGAACGAGGAAGAACGAGACTTCTGAAGTGGGAGATTGATGGCTCTTGAACGGAGCTGAGGGATGGCAGCACCTCACACTGCTGTGCTCCCAAACATCTGGCTCTGTGGAGATGCAAACGAGTGAGCGTTCCAGGAGTGCTGGGGTTTGTGATGTTAAGTGCTCCAGGGGTAAGGACCTGCCCAGGCAAGGCAGGAAGGGAGGCAAGGGAATAAAGCAAAGCCCTGCAGAAAAAGCAGCAGGCTGAGGTTCACCCCCTCTGCGTGTGTGTTTACATTTTAAGATCCATCACTTGGGAAATGTCTCATGTTTTTCCAAAGGAACGACAGTGGCCTTAAAATCAGGAAGGTCAAACGGCAAGAGGAGTCAAAGAGGGGATAAATCATCTCTGAGAATACAAACAATTCCAGCTGAGATTCCAAAACGATCCCCCCTCCAAAGCTACACAACAGTGTTGCCAAAATGGGCTGTCCCACTCTGCCCTCTCCCAGCAACATGTTCCTGGCACATCCCTGCTGCTGGCACCACGCACAGCGGCCAGCTTGACCCATGAACAATCTGGCTGAAAAGCAGATTGCTTGGGGGGAAGAAAAAAACCAAAAAAGCAAAAAAAAAGTGCTGCTTTCTTGCACAATCATTTTCCTGATTAAACATCTAGCATAAATCCTGGGATATGTGCATGGCTGGGGAGAGAAACACGAGCCTTGGGGATAGTGTGGAGTGTGAGTAGAGCTGAGATGGATCACAGCGATGCTGTGGGTGTGCAAGTTGTCTGCACTGAAGGGATTGCACCTTATATATATATAATACAACCTCCCATAAATATATATATAAAATATTGAAAAAAGTATTTGTGTATTCTATAAATACATATCTAGTTAGCAAGTCTAGGCAAACGCCACCCACAGCCCCACAGAGCGGAGCAGCACTCGGCACCACTGCCACCATGGGCTGCTCTCAGGCAGCACTGAGTGCTCCCAAGGAGCTAAACACACATGTGGTCACTCCCAGACCCTCCCCTCACCCCCAGCACACCACCCTGCCTTTCCCCTGAGCTCCCTCAAAGCTTTGGGGCAAATCTCAGGGACTGCCAGGTCAGTATGAAAGCACACCAAAGCACACTTTGGGCTCTAAAATGCCACTCAAACCAACCTTTTCCCTTGCTTAGCATGTGCTGAATCACACAGAGTGGCACACAGAGACCAAACTATTGGTGCAAAAGCACCTGCACTTGGGTACCAACGTTCTTTTTACACTGGGATGCCAGAATGGCTCAGACCAGGAGTCAAAATCCTCAGTAGCCAATCTTCAAAAATAAAAATCACACCTGAAGAAAAACAAGTGAATATTTTTCCATTTTAAGCATGTGCAAAAATGACAAGGAAAGTTCTCACTTCCAAATATCAAAGAAATAAAAATGCATAAGTTCTCAGTCCTTCAGCTCCTACAACTAATTGCTTTAGAGCAAGAGAACTTCCTTTTTGTGGCTTTGTTGCAAACCCCTGGAACTAAAGAGCACCAGAATAATGGCCTCAGTCAGGGTTAGTGAGGTGAAGCACAGCTCAAAGTATTCCCGAGAACACTCTTCTGAACACTAAGCATATGTTTTAAAAAATAAAAAAAAAAAAAAAAGGGAAAGAAACACAAAGGAGAAGAAAAAAAAAATCCAAAATCAGTTTTCTAGTAGCCAGATATAATGAGCAATGACTTTGGTTTCTTCTGACAAGTAAGCCTAAAAAACCAGCCCAAAAAAACTAGCAATCAAGCTGTACATCTTTGAAAATACTGCCATGGCACGTGTGCTCTCACCACGCAAAACAGGAGGGAAAGGGAAGGAACTGATGTCAAACACCAAACTTTTTTCCTTTTCTTTGAAGGAATGTACAGAAATGCTGGCACTTAACGTGAAACGAGGGGAAAAAATTAGGATGCACTGGATGTGGCATATATTGAGCATAAATTAAGACCAAATAAGCGCTTAAGCAAAGTCCTTAATGAAGCAGAAAGGTGCAAACAATGCAGGGAATGTAGGAGCAGGGAGGCCAGAGCTGGGTGCTCCCCCAGCTGCTGGCCAAGGAGAAGGGGTCACAGGGCAGTCAGGTGCCTGTACTCACTCTGTGCTTCGCAGTCCACGCAGTGGGAATTGCCTCTGATGTTCCTGATGGACTGCAGCGCCATGGCCTCGTTCTGGCTCGTCAGGCGGGACTGCGGGGACGGAAAGGAATCAATGAGCAAGAACCCAAAAACTCAATGACACACCTGCCAGCTGAATGAACAGCAAAACCCCCAGCTCAGACCAAGGTCGAACAAATACGGTCAAGGAACCTCGAGTCTTGATTTGCCTCTCAGGAAACAGTGATCTTTTGGCACCTCCAAGGTTTTTGGGGTCTCCAGCCTGCATTCTAACAGAGGAAAATCGGGCTGGAAAATGAAGCCTGCTCTTCCTGACAGCAGCAGCCACACTGCAGGTTTGCTTCTTGAGATAAATGAGATAAGGATATTATTTTATAGGATTGATTTCTGTTATTGATGCGTGTGCTTGTGGTAATGAAGACTAAGGGACGGTTTGCAAAAGCGGCTGGAACCTTTTTATCATCCAAAGGTCAGATTTCATCTGGTGGCTCCTGTTTAAATGCTCTCTGTGATGACCTGCCCATGACCTCTGCTGGGGGAGACTCTCCTGATGCACAAGCAGGTCAGACCTACCCAACTGAACTGCCTCGAGGGCGCCCTGAGGAGCAAACTGTCCCTGCAGCAAGGGATGGACTCCTGGAGTGATTTAAGCAGGACTTGTGGATATCCATGAGGAGATACAACCTCCATGGGACACCTGCTAAACCTGGCCAAGCAACTGCATTTTGCTGTTCCAGCCACTTCTTCTGACTGGAACTCAGCTCTTTGGAAAACTCAAAGAGGAAAAACTCTCTGAGCCATTGACCAGCCGTTCTTCATTTTTTGTATTAATATTTTCATGGAGGTGTTAATGTACAAACTTCCCCTTTGTGCTCTGTTAACACACATACCAGAATGTGTGAAAAGCAACAAAAGCAATGTAAACTGTGATTTTCCTCCACCTCAGAAATGTGCATTGGAAATAAACCATTTTTTAAGACAAAGTGGGAAGTAAATTATATTATGACGATGGTAATTACTGGTGTTTGATCTACCCTGGCACATGAGGGCAATGAAAACAGGCATTCATTTAAAAATGAGTCTCTTCCTTGCAATATAAAATCGTGAAAGACAACTGTTAGGAGGGTGACAATAAAGGATCTAGAGTTCTGAACAATTATTGGCCATTTCTCTCCCTCAACCACCACTCAGCACCTTGCCCTCTCCTGTGAAGTGTTTACAGACACTTTCACTCAAGACACAGAAGTTCTCCTGCCCTCCCAAAAATCAGCATTGGCTGAAGACATCTCAGATTTCAAAGATTTATTTTGACAGGAAAAGCAAACAAATTCCTTCTGCCATCAAAGGAAAGCACTCCAAGGGGGAAAGCTGCTCCTCCTAGGCCATGCTCTTCCCCCAGAAAGCTCCAGGGCTGCTCAGCTGTGGAGGTAACACACACACATCTCGAGGAGCGCAGCCTGAGAATTCAGTTTGCTGCTGTCTCAGTGATCACCTAAGGCATTGCTCAGTGCCAGTCTGGCTCTGTGCACCACACCTTGTTCTTGCTGCTCTCGCAGGACTGTAAACTGGCCAGGATCTGGCTCTCTATGGCTTGGACCCACGCGTCCCTCTCCTCGTACGTGGTGGCTTCAAAGTGCCAGGTCTGGCCCGTGAGAGAGACGATGATGAACTCGAAGTTTTCTTCTTGTTCTGGAAAAAAAAAGCAATAGGAAGAAAAGACTGAGTTAAGGGTGTTGAAAAGTAGCTGAAATAATTTTGGTTGATGAGAACTTCTGCAACACAGTGGCTTTAAGCTGAAGGAGGGTAGATTTATATGGGATACTGGGAAGAAATTGTTCCCTGTGAGGGTGGGCAGGCCCTGGCACAGGTACCCAGAGCAGCTGTGGCTGCCCCTGGATCCCTGGCAGTGTCCAAGGCCAGGCTGGACAGGGCTTGGAGCAGCCTGGGACAGTGGAAGGTGTCCCTGCCCAGGGCAGAGGTGGCACTGGATGAGCTTTAAGGTCTCTCCCAGCCCAAACCATTTTGGGATTCTGCAAATCCTGTAAATGCAGGTCTGGCCATGAGGTTTGGGGCTGGATATTGCCCTGCACAGTGCACCAGGAAACAACCAGGATCCACTGCCTTTCCCCTCCAAATGTCAATGCAGATGAAGCACTTGGTTTGGGTAAATACTCATTTCCTGCGTTTGGGGGTTTGGAATTGAGTCTGTACCTTTTTCAAACACAGAGTGGCCAACAAGCATCATTTAGATTTAAACCCGAGGTGCTAAAAGCTACATGATGTAAAAATCAAAGTGTGCCACAAAAGAAAAGACAAATGGACCATAAAGAGCTGACAATACAGAAAATGTAACAATTTACCCTCTTCTTTCAAGCAGTTTTTACAAGCACAGATATATTAAAGCACATTTGTACATTTTCTCCTCTGCAGCATAAATAGTGAGATAATAATAATAATTACTGGGCTATAATACAGAATTAAAATCAGTTCAACCTATTCAACATCCACGTCCGACATGGGAGATGAGAAAATGATCTGAGAAGGCAGGAGAGAGGGTCAGTGAAATATCCTTAGGGCTAGGGGAGGATAAGGACAAGTATTCAGGCCAGAGGAGCAGCACATGGAAATAGCAGCAGAACTGAAATAAATGGACACACACCCCACCTACACATGGGACACCAACGCCAAATTAAAAAAATCAAGGAAGCTGAAACACAGTAAGTGCAATTGGGAAGGGCTGGCACAAAGCATGAAAGGAAAAGAATAATAGAGCACAAAATCCTGGTGAACATCAGCCATAATGAGCTTCAGAAAGAGCATTTTGTCTGATAATGACTTATTATATATTCAGAGCCATGACACTACTGTGTTCCCTCATCATCCATAAACATGCTAGGATCAGGGACAAATCCAGCACTAGATTTAAAGACAGCACTGCTGCCCACTGGCAGTTGTGTTCCCAAGCTGTGGGACAAGGGGTGTTCTTGGATGAGCTCCATGTCAGCAAGGCCAGTGCCTCAGAAATAGCAGAAGATGACTTGGCACCTTGAGGTGGGAATAAGAACAGAGTTGAAGGTTATTTGCAGGTGCAGGAAGGCACTGAAGCAGCAATTTTACTGAAAAATACTGCACAGGGCAAGTGGGAAAAAACCCATTTAATATCCTGAGCTGGAAGGGATCCAAAAGGATCATTCAGTCCAACCCCTGGCCCTGCACAGACACCCCAACAATGCCACCCTGTGCATCCCTGGCAGCATTGTCCAAGCACTCCTGGAGCTCTGGGGCTGTGCCCATTCCCTGGGGAGCCTGGGCAGTGCCCAGCACCCTCTGGGGAAGAACCTTTCCCTGATATCCAACCTAAACCTGCCCTGGCACAGCTCCAGCCATTCCCCTGGGTCAAAGATGAATGACGCAACTGCAGAGCTACAACTGTTCCATTTTAGCAACAGCGTGTTCCAAACAAACAGGTAGAAACATTACCCAAAATGCCATGAATAAATCATGGAAAAAGCCTCGTTTATCAAGCAGAGCTTTCAGGATTTTATGAGGAAGATCTGAGAGGAACTACTCCACAATAAATGAAGTTACATTCAGTCCTGTGCACTGTCTCCTGTCGGACAACACAGTTCAGGTCTCTGCAGCATCACTGAAGGCTCTGATCTCCTCTTTAATAACGCTGATCACACACACATGAAACTGGCTTGCCCTGGAGAAATAAGCCCAGGAGAGCTGCACAACGTTTTCAGGCTGGGATGGGAGAATGTTTTGAGGTCCAGAGAAGGGAACAGAGCTGGGAAGGGGCTGGAGCCCCAGGAGCAGCTGAGGGAGCTGGGAAAGGGCTCAGCCTGGAGAAAAGGAGGTTCAGGGGGATCTTGTGGCTCTGCACAGCTCCTGACAGGAGGGGACAGCCAGGGGGGGTCAGGCTGTGCTCCCAGGGAACAGGGACAGGAGGAGAGGGAACGGCCTCAGGCTGGGCCAGGGGAGGCTCAGGGTGGACATCAGCAGGAATTTCTTCATGGAAAGGGTGCTCAGGCATTGCCCAGGAAGTGGTGGAGTCACCAACCCTGGCGGGCTTTAAAGGCTTTGTAAAAGTGGCACTTGGGGACATGGTTTAGTGGTGAAGGTGGCAGTGCTGGATTAACAGCTGTACTCAATGATCTTGGAGGTCTTTTCCAACCTTAATAACTCCATGATTCTCTATCCACTGAAGCTTCAGGTTTACGCCCCAAAAAGCTGTGCCTGCTGAAGACACCTTCCCTAAAATTTTCTGCTTAAACACAACAATATTTTTTCCCCCAAGCTCAACTGTGAAACAAAGCAGCAGCGCCTGCTCCACGTCACCCTCAGGGCAATTCCTTCAGAAGACAAGGAACAAACGTGTACGTCCTTAAGCCCAGCACGAAGGAACAGGAAAATCCAGGCAGGAGGATGAAATTGTTCACTTTTACTCTTCACTCAAATTATAGGTTGTGCTATTTAAATCCCTGTGAGCCCAATCACAAAATTTTATTAAACAGTTTTCCATGTTTAACAGTTATTCATGGAAAGGTCCACCATAATAGTATTTTAGCACCATCAACCTGTCGAAATCAACCTGCCCAATTACTCCAAACTACATTAATAACACCGGATATTACACTAATTGTGTCCAGTTTCTATGCAGACGAGGTCCCGCGGGGCTAATTTTGCATCCTCAGGGGCAAGCAACTCAGCCATCAGCCTGATTTCACCAGGAATCCCTCCTCATTACACAAGTCCAGGCTGTCAAACTTTTTTTTTTAAAGAAAAAAAAGGTTAATGGGCCAATCAGTCATCAATTATTTCCTGGAAGAGCAGCAGAGGAAGGGTTAAAGTGTGAAGAACCAGCTGCCACCGACTTCCATTTGGAAGTTATTATCAACAGGAGATGTCTAAAATGGTGTTGTTGTTTGTTTTGCTTTTTTTTTTTTTTGAAGAGGGAAGGGGTGGCTGGGATGGGAAATGAGCCAAAACACTGAGATTGTGATGACGTGGAAGGTAAAGCACAAGAGAATTTTTCCCTCTTAGTGGAAGCGGGGGTGTAATCAGTGAATTTTTAGGGTGCTCAGAGAAGCTGCGGCTGCTCGTTCCCTGGAATTGTTCCAGGCCAGGCTGGACAGGGCTCGGAGCAGCCTGAGATAGCGGAAGGTGTCCCTGCCCATGGGATGAGATGAGCTTTAAGGTCCCTTCCAACCCAAACCTTCTGGGATTGCAGGGACACTCCTTTCACCACCATCCTCCCAAAGTCAGGTTACTGCATTTAACCCGAGCTCACACTGCTCCTGCTCTGCCCAAAGCCAGACACCACCACAGCCCACCCACTTCTGCAAAATAGATAATATTTCGGAGGGGCAGTGGGTTGAGGAAGAAAAAACAAACATTCAGGCACGGCCTTGCTGCCTTCCCCACCAATGTGTTTGTGACGTGGGACTGAGATCAGGTTTAGAGAACTACACTGAAAATTACTACAGGATACAATTAGTCCATAACTTGTTCCAGAGAACGCAATTAAGCCTACTAAAATGTAGGGGAAACACATGTCCAGAAGCAGTCCCAGCACTTGGTATCCCTCAGGAGCGGTTCTGAATAATGAACATGAATCAGCTCGATCCCCATTTCCACTCCCCACCTATTTCACTCTCAGTGTTAAGAATTGCATAAATAACCACTGACACCTTGCACCAGTGGATGGACAACCACGAGCACAGTTCACAGTCACAAAATCAGAGAAGGTCAGGTTGGAAGGGCCCTCAAGGATCACCTGGTCCAACCTTCCAGCACAGAAAGGCAATGGGAGGCAAGGGCTCCTTTCTGCTGTGCAGAAATCACACCCATCCTAAAAGCTGTGTTTTAAATAAATATTACAGCAGTTCTCATAGCATTCAGGAATATTTTGCCAGAACCAGGAATAAGAGTGGATCTTCTGGCTTCCAGGCCAAGCAGGCTGTGCATTTGTATCTGTGCCCCACACAGCTGTCATCAGAGGCTGCTGCTGCTAATTAACAGAAACTCCCCACGCACATCTGGTGGGTGGTGCCACTCACAGGAAACACTTCCCCGGAACAAGAAGTCAAGTGCAGCACCAAAAGACCCCCGAATGGCCCTGAAGCACCTGCAAGAGCTGAGGTTCCAGCCTGAATCCCAGCCCAGCCTGCCTCGAGTAACAGCAAGACCTACTTTAGCTCCTTTTTCATCGCCTCCTCCTCCCTCTCCTGAAAACCTCTCCTGCTCAAGCACCATAACCCTTGATCCTTTCCAAAGGAGGAGAAGGAAGAGCTGCTGGGCTGCCCTGGCGAGCAACAGGAGATGTTTACAACACACGAATTGTTTACAATGTGTTGTTTACGTCCCACCTAACCTTAGGTCTCGTTCCCTTTTGCCACTCGGTGTAAATTACCCCCATCACTTGGCAGATAAGTATGTTTATTAGCAGCCTCAATTAAGGAAATATTTGTGCCATGTCCCACTGGGCATGGCTATGCTAATACTTCTCTCCGCTTTCCAAACCCAGTGTCTAAATCTAATTAGTTTTGAAAATCAACCCTATCAGGACAAGAGAGCCCTGCTATCGCTTGCCCACAGCTCTTGGTAAAGGTTGTGTTCCACTGAAGAGTTTTACACTGCTTTATATCACTTATATAGGAGTGACAAACTGGGGATGGAAGGCTGAAGGCACTGAACCTCTCTGCCACATGGACTTGATGTTTTCTTTGGGTGCCAAGACAACACAGGTTGAAAAAATGTAAAATATTCAGTTTAGACAGGAACTGTCTGTAACCTCCTGCACAGGCACAGCACCAGGGCAGCAACAGCAGCACTTTGAAACCAAAGGCAGATTGGGACTTCAGGACTATCCACACAAAAGATTTTCCCTCAGTGCCCAGCAAATCCAGCCCAGCACTGTTTAAAATCACACATGGAACCGTGAAGAGGGGAAAAATCAGGGTTTAATATCTTCATGCATGCAGAGCACAGGCATTTAATTCCTTAAAGATAATCCTTCCTGCTGTCCTGCAAAATCAGAAAATCATGGAATCACAGAATGGTTTGGGTTGGAAGAGACCTTAAAACATCATCCAGTTCCACCCCTGCCATCGGACACCTTCCAGTGTCCCAGGCTGCTCCAAGCCCTGTCCAGCCTGGCCTTAAATCTATTGATAAAGGAAAAATAATTCTGAATTTTAAAAATACTGCTATGATAGCAGGTACAAGTGACCCCAGCAGGTCTTAAAATCCAGGAGGGGTTCGTTTTAAGCATAACTCACTGACACTACATATTTTTCCCCCTAAAGAAGCAAAGGATTGCTTGAAGCCTGGCTGCCTGCCATAGGGAGCCTGTGGGACTTTGCCATTTGTCAATAGCTCCCTACAGAAAACCCCCAAAATCTGAAAACTAAAGAGCTCAGCAAACTCTAAAATCAACGAAAGTAAGACTTCTTGCAATGAGATAAAACTGATGGAGGAGCTAACTGTGCAATTTTGTGGCAAGGTGGGGGTCGGGCTGTGCTCCCAGGGAACAAGGGACAGGAGGAGAGGGAACGGCCTCAGGCTGGGCCAGGGGAGGCTCAGGTTGGACAGCAGCAGGAATTTCTTCATGGAAAGGGTGTTCAGGCCTTGGAGTGCAGTCCCCATCCCTGGAGGTGTCCAAGGAATGTGGCACTCAGTGCGCTGGGCTGGGGACGAGGTGGGGATCAGGGCTTTTCCAACCTCAGAGATTGTGTAACACCCTCAGAAGGCTGAGTCCCTCAGCTGGGATCCCACACCTCGTGAAAATCCCACCCAGAGCGTTATTGCTGCTGTCCAACAGCCAAGAGAGAGCAGCCCCCTGACGAGGATGCTCAAGCCCAGGGTCCCCCAGTGGGGACCATGACACCCACAGCACAAGTGCAGCACCTGGGCTGCACAATCCTCCACCTCCCCCTGAGATCTGCCCTCCTGGAAGCACACAGGACACCTCAAATTAACAGGAGAGTGTTAAAAATTATCGGAGAGCTTTTGGAACTGGGACTGAACCCAGGGAAATGGTTTTGGTGTGTAAAGAGGTGTGAGTGCAACTGAGCCAGTGTGTGCTAAGGACCAAAGCAGATTTGTTATTCTGGACTGTCATTTCCCATCATCGTTCCCTTTTTTGAAGGCATAATTATCTAAACATGTGGTTTTTAATACTTACAATGCTCATTAACTCCACATTTGCATGTCTCACCATTCCAGCTCTCACACAAAGGCTCACGGTACCAGCTCAAAGCTATGGAGAACATTGAACCTTCAGCTTTCAGGGGGGATAAAACATCCAAAAAATGATAGATTCGCCCAATTTCAGAATTTCATTTTGATGCTGTGTCTCAAAACTCTTTGGGCCATGGCCAGCAGGATCTCATTCCCATACCAAGATGCCTTCAGTACTTAGTTTGATCAGTAAGATCAAAGATTTCTTAGATTAGACAGACTCTAAAAAACACTTTATCTGTAAAACACAAGGGAATTCTATGTATTTGTTCCTCTGCTGCAATTTATTAACAGGTAGCTATAAAATCACGAGTTTCTCAAGCATTAAACCTGTAACAACAAACATACCTGACCAGAGGAAAAATTAGGTTGGGAGATATAAACAGCAAATAGAAAATTAAAAATTATTGAAGTCTCTTTGTGGAAAAAAGACAACCCCAAACTTATGAATATCTGATGGTCACTTTCTGTCCTTTCACATTTGAAAAGACAACAAAAGGATCAAACCAGCCAGTTTAGCAGCTCTGAAAGCTAATTATTTCACACTTCGGCTGAGAAACGAAATAAAATTATACTTTAAAAAAAAAAAAAAGCTGCCTTAACAAGCTGGAATAAAACCCCACTTTTGTTTCCTGTGCACACTTTGTTTGGCAGGGAGAGGCAGGCCCCCGCCAGCAGCCTGGGCTGTAATTGTGCAAAAAAAGGACGGTGATATAAATCACCAAAGGTTAAT
Source organism: Acanthiza pusilla (assembly GCA_036630365.1). NCBI lineage: Eukaryota > Metazoa > Chordata > Aves > Passeriformes > Acanthizidae > Acanthiza > Acanthiza pusilla. Next base: position 2,165,858 of record JAXCHO010000167.1, on the reverse strand, counting down.
GATCAGGATGTGAACGGAGGGACTTGTTTACAGAAATAGCATGCAATTTAAAATTTACAAGAGATTTAATGCCACCGCTTGGCAATCACTAAAATCAACAGCCCAGAAAACAGTGACATTAAGAAAAATATTACAGTTATAATCATTCCAAAATAAGTCAATTAGTGTTAGGGCATGCGCTCGCGATTACTTGACCCATTTGGTTTGCACTTAAGTGAAGAGAAAAAAAAAAATCCCCCTCCCTCATAGCGAGATCACTGAGTTGTGACCTATTTTGCATTCCCTGTTCCTTACACCATCCCTCTTCCATGCTGCTGGAGGTGCTGGTGGAGGTTTTTTTCCCCCCTCTCCTCCTTGCTTGGTTTCCGAGTAATTCTGACCTTTGACATGTGCAATAATAAAAAAAAAATACAAAAATATATATATATATATATTAAAAAAAAAAAAAGTAAAGTCTATAATTGTGTTGTTCAAATGAAGGTGGAGGGGGGGAAATAAATACATAAAATTCCATGTGCTATTATACAAAAGGCATGACGGCTGTCTTGGGTGGGGAAAAAAAGCAATGTAAGTCAATTTGTGAACTTTGGCACCGGGTGACCTTTAGAAATACAACAATATCCAGAATTTACAAGCAAGAGTAGCACATGCAAATGACCCGGCACTGTCTCGCCTCTGGATTAGAGCTGCAAAGAGCATTATGGAGAAGGCTTGCACAAAACAAATTAAGATTGTTACTTAAATGTCACGGAACACTATTGTATTTGGCTACAGATCATTACACCTGATACTAACACTTTTAAAAACTGTAATAACTTGGGAAATATTACATTGAGTGCCCACATGGAGAAAGGGAAAATATATATATATATATATGTATCTCTTAAAAAAAAAAAAATAAAAGGAGCAAATGGGTTCCTGAAGTAATTTAAACATCACCACTTCACGACTAGAGGGAAAGGTCAAAATTTAAGTAAGCTGAAAGGAACATGAATGGCAAAATAAAAGGCACAAACAGAAAGATGAAAAGACCAAGTGGAATGACTCTGCAAACACAGGGTGGAAACAAACACGCATGCTTGGGGCGAATCTCATTTCCAGGGGGAAAGGGAGCGAGGCAAGGAGGGCGAAATTTTGGAGAAGTGCGTTAAAAAGAGAGGGGGAGAGAGGAGGTGTTCATCTGGGACAGGTGGGGTTGTTACCTTCGGTGTTGGTGCTGCTGCTGCTGTAAATATTTCGCAGGCTACCAACACGGTTTAGTTTCCAAGCTTTGCGTTTGGCTGCGTCCAGAGAGCAGGAGGGGAAGAGAAAAAAAAAAGAGAATAAAAATAAAGAAAAAAGAAAGGGGGAGGAAAAAAAAATTTTTTTTTTCAATGAAAAAGGGGAGAAAAGAAACATCAAAAAGCATGTGAAGTAAAATACAAGCACGAGCCTGTTCTCACGTGAAGAGCTACACACAGAAAATGCGCACAGGACCACTCAGCCTCTGCAATCCACGGCCGATGTGGAAAACCTCGTATCGAGAGTGATTTTTCTTTCAGTCACCACAACATGACACGATTTGACAAGATTAAATGGATCTGCTATTGGAAGAGACAAAAACAGACCAGTAGAAGTAAAAAAAAAAAGAAAAAAAAAGAGGCAGGAAGTATTTCTGCAGAAGATACAGGACTGGACGAAATGGCTACTGTAAAATGCGATCTCATTCACAAGAAAACACAGCCAGACAAGAGTTCCTTTTCCTCCAAAAGCCTGTGGGGATCACTTTGGTGCCTGGAGCTCACCCTTAAACCTCCTTTTTACATCATCACCTTTAAAAATTGAGGTGATGAGGTAATGACCTTAAATCTTCCTAACAACAAATGTTATTTGTAGCACTGAGCTCAGAGGAAGAAGAATCATAAAATCCCAGAGTGGCCAGGGCTGGAAGGGACCTCAAAGCCCATCTTGTTCCAACCCCTGCCATGGGGAGGGACACCTCCCACTAGAGCAGGTTGCTCCAAAATTCCTCCCCACCTGCAAAATCAAAAAGTTTATTTGGAAAGGTGGGGAAAAAGGTCTGCTCTTTACAAAGAATAGCAACACCCTCCTTTTATTAGAATTGACTCCAGCTCTGAGATCCTCTGAGCTGCTGCATCACAATTAGCACAAAATATTGCTGGAAAGAGCTCTGTTCCCAGGCTCATTGGGGAGAGCCCATTTTCACCTTCTTTAGAATCCCTAAAACCCAATGTCTAGGCTGGGTTCATGGGACAGGAACGGGATGGAACATCTGAGCACAGCAGGACACCCGACAGCGACTGCAGGAAGTCAGGGAGGGAAGAGGTGGCACTGCCATCTGTGGGAAGGGTGTAAATGGCACGTGGGTGTGACACTTGGGGACAGGGCTCGGTGGTGAACATGGTGCTGCTGTGGTGATGGTTGGAGCCAATCTCAGAAGCCTTCTAAGGGACCTCAGACACCTCCCTCCCACCACAGATGTCCCTCACTCTCTAGGACAACATCAACATCCCACAACACAGCCAGCACCAGGACACGATAATTTAAAACATTTCTTTCAATATTTATGAGGGAACTTCTGCAATGCCCCACAAAACTCAGACAGAACAGCTGCTTCCAGGGAAAAGGAACAGTGCTGTGAAGTCATTCCAGTCTTCAACAAAAAGCTCAATTTTCAGCTAAAGAATTAAAGCTGGAAGAGCACTGCCTGCACCCCCCTGACTGTTAAGCTATCTATGATTTTAATAAAGCCATCTGCAGGCTTCAATGCTCCATACTGAAAAGGAGGACTGCATTCTGAGTGACATCACCAAATCGAAAAAGTATTTTCATTGGGCGCATCCTTCAAGCTGAAAAAACCCTTCCATTTTAAGACCTGTTTAAGAAGTCTCTGCACCTAGAGAAGCACAATTGCCCAGCAGAAAACTTGTTTTCCCTCTGAAAAATTTACATATAAATAGGCAAAATCGAGGTTTGGCACCCCTCTGGAAGGGAAGATGGTCTCCTGTGCACAGAGCCCCTTTCCCAGAGCCTTTCCCATTTTTCACACTTTAATGGCACGTTTGTGTGAGCCGGAGTGAACCCGCAGCCTGCTTTTCTATTAACCTATTGATGAAATAATCCATTTTAATGTGTTAAGTGTCAGGCTTTTCCCTTCTCTTTAAACAAATGGACTTTTTCCACGGTGATGCTGAGGTCCTGATACATCCAAGTGTGTCCTTTGGCATCGATTAGACCTCCGCCTGCTTCCTCCAGGTGCTCTCCTGTCTTTGAGGATTCAATAAGGGCTTGGACACTGCCAGGCACAGCCTCTGCAGGGTGATTGATGTGCCAGGGCCCAGCAGAGCCATCCCACCCTGCCAGCCTCTGGAATTACACACTGCTGGTACCTACAACTGGGCTGGAACGGGCACTGCAGGTCATTATCTGCCTGCTTTGTCTCTGAATGATTTCCCAGGATAGTCAGTTTGTCTGATCTGGGGTCACTTGCTGGTCCCCAAAGTTAATTCAACAAACGCTCTTGTTGCCAGCTCCAGGGATATCTGTATCTGTGTCTATATCTATATCTATATCTATATCTATATCTATATCTATATCTATATCTATATCTATATCTATATCTATATCTCTATATCCATATCTATATCCACATCCATATCTATATCCATATCGACATCCATAGCTATATCAATATATATCCATATCTATATCCATATACATATCTATATATATATACATATCTATATCTATATCTATAGCTATATCTATCTACATCTATATATCTATACCTATTATCCACACCTATCATATTATACACTTAATCAAATAAACCCCAACTGGTTACCAATAAAATGCTGTAAGAAATACTTCATTATCTAGCAGCAAAACTCCCCAATAACGACGATCTTTAAGGCAGATAGATCCTGAAGTAATTTCTGGAAATGTGTTTCCTTCCCAAAGAAGCCACCAAGAAGTGTCCTTAGTTAGAAATTACAGGAAAAAAATCCAGATAAACCTTCTCCAAGCTCAAACATCTGGAATGAAGTTAACTATTTCTCAGTATTTCCCAGTAAACTACTAACTTTCACTGAAGTGGCAAACAGTATTGGTCTTGGAATGCTGAGGATCCAGGGAAGCTGTGGCTGCCCCATCAACATCAAGACCAACATCTGAAAAAACACCACCATGGCCACTAAACCACGCCATAAAGTGCCACATTCACTCAGATTCTGAACATCTCCAGGGACGGTGACTCCACCGCTGCCCCAGGCAGCCTGCTCCAATGCCTGACAGCTCTTTCCATGGAGAAACTTTCCTTGTCCCTGCAAGGGAGTGGTGACAGCAGCAGCTGTCCTGTGGCAGGACACCCAGCTGGACCTGGAGACACAGATGATCCCTTTGCTGGTGCTCCCTGTGAGCTGGGCTATCCCCATCTGTGTCAAACAAGCTTTTACACCTGCACAGTTAGAGTGAGAAGAGGTACGCTGGTGCAGGAAGGAGGAAACAAGGCTCCAGGACAGCCTTTTGTTAAGATATGGAGGAACTGGGAATCAATTCAACTTAATCACTCCCAATTACCACCTCTCTTTGTATTTGCTCAGGCAATAACTTTACAGCTGTGGCCAGCCCCTCGCAGACAGAATTTCTGTGTTTGCTTCCTTCAATAGGGCTGCTGTTTATTCTCTGTTAATGGATCTGCTTGTCCTGTGTAGTTTTGATTAGCCAGGCTCTGTAGTAAATATGTTTACTACCATTATGATCATGTACTGTTATTTCTAAAAGCAGGAGGTGTTTGTAGAAAGGATTTAAACCCAGGTGTGGTCTGAGCACTCATCTGTTTGTTACCTGGGAAGTTCTCTAAGGATGCTCAGGATATTACACTCAACAAAACACCAAATTAACTCTTTCAACCTGCTCCAATTCAGTTCCTTTTACATTTTGCTAAGCAGAAATACACTTTTATTCCTGGCAGAGCGTTCACATGTACAGTCTCACCCTAAAACCCTCCCTGCAGCGCTGCACGGAGGGATTCCAGATGTGCTAGTGTCACCTCTGGTGTGGCCGTGACAGAGTTCCAGGCTGATTAGATAAATAGTGCTCAGCTAGCTGATTAAAAGCCGCTGTGGCCGCGCGTTGCGTGTCCAAGGCTCGCCAGCCATGTTGGAGGTGGAAGTGTGCATGAATTACATCCCTGGAGTGTGCTGAGCGGGGCTGATTAAATGAGGCACGCCACAGCCCTCAGCATCAATTATCAGAAATAATAGGATCTCTGCACCCAGGCTGGGGGAAGGGGCTGGGGCTGGAGCTGCGCTTCCCAGAACGGCTTCCCAGCAATAACCCTGGCCAGGCACCCCAGAACGCTGCTCTGCTCTGGGGGTGCAGCAGTGAAACACTGAGGAGGTGGCTGAGCAAAAACCTCCTCCCACAGCACAGGCCAGGGGAACTTTTCCAGGGAATACCTGCGTAACATCTACCCAGGAAACGGATTGGTAACATGCAGATGGGAAGCAAAGCTGAATATTTAAGGATAAACTTCAGCTCTCCCCCTGCTCTTCCTCAAGTTTTTCTGCACTGTGGTTTTATCAGGGGCAGGTTGGGGAGTTCTCTTTCTTTACGGTCAGCAACTTGTCCAACAAGGCCCCAGTCCTTGGTCAGGGGACTGAAATGATTGCACTAAGATACAACTGAGGAGATTCTCAGATCATGCAAATTCGTCACTGTGAAGGGACTTGACATTGTCTTACCCTATGTGAAAGCAGCAAGGACACAAATTCCTCTAAAAGGGTTAAAAAAACCCAAAACCAAACCAGAGCCATATCTAATACAGATCCAGACATATATCCATATCTATATCTATATCTATTTGAGTAAAACAAACTGGATACATTGCATTTCTAGATCTGTCCAGCACTGAATTTTAAAATAAAAAACCCACAAAGAACATGGACCTCACGAATCATAGAATCTTAAAATGGTTTGGGTTGGAAATGACCCTAAAGAGCATCTTGGTCCTGCCATGGGAAGGGATGATAAATATGCTCACTGTTTTTCTATTCATTAAACCAGATTTCCACAGTGAACCATCTTTAAACACCTGAATGTGACTCTGAAGTTTCCGAACATTTCTCTTTGGAGCAGGAGGGATTATCAGGACATATGTCCCAAAAGACAAAAAAGTGAGCGACAAAAGCTATTTCATATGGCAACAGTCCTTAATGTGCCCTTTTTGGACTCCAGAACACTCAGAACAAACAAGCTGATGTAAAGTAAATTAGTAAAAGTGCTGATTTAGAGAAATCTCCCCCAAACACAAGTAAAACTCTTTGTCTGGTAAAAAAAGCAAACAAAAACCCCTTTCCTCTGCAGCTGATATCTCTTCCCAGGCTCTATTTTAAACCCTCACAACACTCTAAAAGTAATACTTCAAATCATATTAATAGTTAATTACGTTTGGCTTCTCTTCAGCTTTGAACATTCCAAATGAAAGGGAAAAAAAATGAAAACACATTCATACTTCTGCTCGTGACAGGGGGAAAAAGTTACTTTAATTAAACATTTCTAAAAGATGTTTTTAATTCTTTTTTTTTTCCTTTTCTTGTAATATTTCTCCATCCAAACTTCTGCAGTAGGGAAAGGACCAACTAAACGATTTCAGTGCCTTTCCAATACACTATAAACATACAAGATTCCAATCGACAAAAAGGAAGTGGTAATTGGAAACATTTTTCTCAGTTTTTCATTATCTGAAGCAGAAAATTATGGCTCTTTTCTACACACACAAAAAAACCCTTTTCAACCACCTAGAAAAATTGTCTTTTAATAAAAGCTTTAAATTATACTATCATATTTCAAAGGCAACGAACAGTTAAAGCAGCTAATCAAAGGTATAATTATTTAATGACTCTGACTCCTGCTATCTACGGGGCTGTAATGGCTTGGCTGTGATCAGCAGACCCCCAGCTCTGCAAAACAAGCCCTTGGCTCGGAGCATTCCATTCCTAAGGTTAGTTCCTCCAATTTTGGCTGACTCCACCAGGCCAGCTGAGCTATTACGGATTTAAGGGCATCAGTTTGTCACCCTGCCGCTGCTTTTTTGTACACATCTGGACTAAAAAACCCACAAAACAACCATAAGAGCTTTTCCTGCAGAGGAAACAAAAATATTTCCCTGACAAAATGGGATTTGTCAAGATCATCACTGATTTTTTTTCACTTTTAATACTACATGACAGTTTTCTGTGAACCCCAGCTGGCCCACTCTAGTAATTCAAATGTAGAACACGCCCCACCCCCCAAAATGTGCTCATTGAAAATTATGTATTTGCCTTAAATGCATGTTAATATTTCTATTAAAATAAATCTTTATTACTTTACTCCAGGTGAGTGAAGCAGTGAGCAAGCAGAGTTTCTAACTCCATTCCATGGCTTTTCCCATGTCTTTCATAACTGGAAATATGACAGGGATAACCCCTATAATCATTAGGCATTAAATACCAGAGCTACACAGGAGTGTACAGTGCACCTTGGCTTATTCTTGGTTTATAACAGAGCAGTTTGTGTCATTATATCTGAGTCTCAACCCTAAATATGAACTTCTCTTATACTTCTTTTGTGGTACTAAATTAGGTTTTTTTTGTTTTTTTGTTTTTTTGTTTTTTTGTTTTTTTTTTTTCTCCTACAGTATTAGATTTCACAGAATCACTAAGGTTGGAGAAGACCTCCAAGATTATCAGGTCCAACGTTTGACCAAATGCCACTAAACCCTCATTTTCTGAACACTTCCAGGGATGGTGACTCCACCACTCCCTGGGCAGCCTGCTCCATCTGATCTAAGAGATTGGACCCTCTGGAATTTCCTGGAGACTTTTTGTAGATGCAAGTGAAGAGTTTGATTTTTCCAATGACCGGATTAGGCATCAGTGCCACTTTGACATTCCAGCTTTGACTCTGAAATTTAGAACTACTGAATAAAAATCAGAATTACTATTGCTACCATCTCCCATTTTGCTCACCTATCTAATCCATACCATCCACCCTACTGCCAAAGGGAAGCTCACAGTGGGTAAATAAAAACTGAAGCACACAACAACATATAAATCATGTGTGTGTGTGTGTTCCTATATATACACACACACAAACTGATGACTTCTTTGTTAATTTTCATCATCTGTAAAAATAATCAGGAGGCAACCTGCCACGGTTAGGTGTTAATAGTTCAGCATGTCACTGTGCTTGAGGTGCAACTTTCCGTGTTACAGTGGGGATTCCTCACTGGAAAAATTCTGGCTGGAGAGATTTATTGTGTCAAGGCCTTTCCCTACCAAGCACTCAGCCACCTGCGATGATTATTTCTCTATAAACCGAATGCTCACGCTAAGACAGGAAGGTCACCACGGAATCATTGAGGCTGGAAAAGCCCTGAAAGACCATCTCCCTTTCTGCCTGAGCTTCTACATCACCCTGCACTGAGAGCAGGAGGCTTCCAGTTCCTATCCTTGGCTAAAGTGGAAAATGAAGCCCTGCAGATGTTGGTCCAACAGTGCAAGGAGGACAACCTGAGCATGGAGAGCTCACTGGAGCTCTCCGTTCGGTAGAAGTTCCTACCTAGTGGGGCACCCACAACACCTGCACACAGGTGAGGTGGCAGGAGATAGGACAGGACAAGGGGAAATGGTTTAAAACTGCCGGAGAGAAATTGGGATATTGGGAAGGAATGCTTCCTTGGGAGGGTGGGGAGGCCCAGGGAAGCTGTGGCTGCCCCTGGATCCCTGGCAGTGTCCAAGGCCAGGCTGGACAGGGCTTGGAGCAGCCTGGGACAATGGAAGGTGTCCCTGTCCACGACAGGTGGGACTGGATGGGTTTTAAAGTCCCTTCCAACTCAAACTATTTTAGGATGAATCTATTAATTTGCATTTTTGGACTCCTCAGAGCCTGCACAATTGAACTGCTACCTCAAAGCCAGCAAGGGGACACAGCAGCATGGAATTTTCAGAACGATTTTACAAACCAACTAACTTCACTTCCCAAACTCACTGCTCAAGCAATGATTACTGCACAGGTCTCAATCTCTTCCTTGGGAGAAAGTAAGTATTAAGACATCCAGTGGGAACAGAAAAAATTCTTTCCAGTGGCAGATTCAACATTTTGCCTCCTCTCCACAGATTGCATCTGGATTTCCAAGGGCTCCCCAGGCAGGAAGCTACGATCACCTAAGGCTGTGTAAGGTGGGGCTCCTCAGATCTGATGTTTATTTGCAGAAGACAACCGAAAATGTAAAAATCATTAAGCTGCAGATGTTTGTGGTCTGCTATTACCCAACATCTGCCCAGATGCTGCTTTGTACAGATCCAAGCAGCTCAGGGTTGTGGCTGCTCTTACACCAAGGTTCTCATCCCTGTAATTTTACTTTTGTAATACGACTTCTTTTTTTCAAAAGCTGTGGTTGCTGAAAATCTCTGGGGAGCTGCTGCGGTTAGCTTTGGAATGAAGTCAGGAAAGGGAGGATGGGATTTGCTATTTGCATGTTTTGAAGGCAGGGCACACACAAACACCTCGTGGCTGAGGGACCAAGCCATGAATTAAGAGACTCGCACCAAAATCGTGCTGCCTTTCACCTTTCAGCAAAACCCTGAGTAACAACTGCATTTGGCCTGCAAAGATAAATATTAAATGCTGAATTTCCATCAGCTGCTGGTGTCACAGGCTCCCGTACAAGGCACAGCTCCGAGTTGTTAACTACTAACTGGCTCAACCACAACGCCTGTTACTAATCGCTTATTGAATAATGGAAGTGACACAACTGATAAAAGGTTTCAATCCTGGAAAAAAATGATTTATAGTATTTCACTCTACTGGCACTGTTATTTGTATGACAAATGGCTGGACAGACACCAGTTAATCTCCACACACCTCCACCTCGGATGTGGCAGCTCCTGCCAGAGCATCCAAATAATCAGGGGCCGCTAACAACACAGCCATGCCGGCGTGAGGGGCTGAATGCTGGCCTTTTGTCAAGGCTGAGCCCCAAATCAATTTCCCCAGTGGATTTTATTTTTTGTTTGGGGAGGGGAGGACAGGGAGAGCACGGCGAGGAAGAGGAGTGTCCTGGTAAAAGCAGGAAGGCACAGCTCGGGAGATCGGCCCCGCTCCTCCGGCACTGAGATGAAATCATCAATACCAGTGAGGCACTAATGGTCTCAGAAAGCTCCAGATCCTTTATGGATTTTTCCTGATGGTCAAAGCCCAACTGCAGCATCACACACAGCTGTCAGGACTGTTATGCTGCAGTGTAATATCACTGTGCACTGCAAATCCCATCTCCCCCTCAGCTGGCAGAGAGGGATGGGGCTGCTTTGGAGGCAGCATGAGCCAGGATTTCCCTGCTTGAGAAATGAACAGAGCTTTAAATTTACAGCAGCACCTCTACAGCAGCTTTATCTCACTGGCTGTTCAGCAGCATCCTGCTCCCTGCAGAAGTCAAACCTATTTTACCAAGCCAGTCTTTCAAAAGCAGCAAAGCCCTTTGCATTATTCTCTTGGGTTACTTTCCAACTTTGCACCCAAACTCTGCCATTTTTCTTACTCAAAAAAATCACTTCCACTTCTACAAAAACCATGGCAGCCCTGCCACGGGCAGGGACACCTTCCACTGTCCCAGGCTGCTCCCAGCCCTGTCCAACCTGGCCTGGAACACTGCCAGGGATCCAGGGGCAGCCACAGCTTCTCTGGGCACCTGTGCCAGGGCCTGCCCACCCTCACAGGAACAATTCCTTCCCAATATCCCATCCAGCCCTGGCTAGAGAACACAAAGCCCCACAAAGCAGATGAATCTTTGGGTTGGCCATAGGAACACAAGAGCTCAGTTTGCACACACGAGAACATTCAGAGGAGAGGAGGATAGGAGGACCTGACAAAGCAGAAGCAGCGAGAAGAATTTTCTCCAGAAGGCCTAAAAGATCTCTGGAGTGGCAGAAACCCTGCAGGCTGCACTCCCAGTAGCAGGAGGAATGCAGATGGAACATGAAGATGACTGATATCATGGGAAGCAAGGAAAAAACCCCCATTCACAACTGCTTCTTGTGATCTAAGGTCTAACTCAGTGTATTTGCTCTTGAAAGATACTTGTGATAATGTGACATTAAAAATTGCTCAGCTTTTTATCCCCTGACAATCTCCTGCGAGAGATTTGGATAACTCTGTTACTTTGCCAATGGAAAAGACTTTCTATCAGCTTTCCCAGGATTTCACACCAATGTGAGGATAAATAATACACAGATCCTTCAGGATCCCTTCCCTCTTTTCAACTACAAGCATAATACCCTTTTTTAATTTTTTCATTTTTCCAGTTCCCTGTAACATTCCCACTGCTACAAGACCCCTTCAAAATTATATGACCTTTCCATGTGAAGTTAACTTGCAGGTACAAAAATGGCACAAAAAAACCCCACAGCACCCTAATACTGCCAAAACACTGTCCAATCAAATATGATAAAGGTTGATACAGATTATTTCCTTTAGTGGGATTATCTAGACTTGCTTAGTGGGCAAGAACAAATGGGTTTGGGAAAGAAACTAGGCATGAAAAACCAGGCAGAACAAGGTGCAATCACAGACAGTACAAAGCTCACGAGAAAATCAGAGCTATCAGCCAGAAACCACACCCCTGGGCTCCCCCAGGGTGACAGAACTTTGTCCCCACGTGAGCTGTAATGTCACTGACAGGACACAAACCCCTTTAGAATGCTGTCCCAAATAGAGTCAGCTTTTTCTGCTTGGAATGGGAATAAGCTGGACGTGCTGAATCCTGAGTAATTTATTTATGCTCTCAGTTTACTGGAATTGGTAAAGAGGAGAACCTCACCTTATAGATTGATGCAGCACAGGGAAGCAGATTCACCCAAAAAACAGAGGGGAAAACATGAAACCTGTCCCCAGAGCTATCAGCTGAGATAGAAACAGGCACTTGGAGGGAATTTCTTCTAGTTCATCTCTCAGCATTCCCACAGCTCTCATTTCAGCCTAGTCCATCCCTCCCACCCCCTTGCAAGAGTGGCAGGACTTCTGACTAGAATTCCCATTACGGAGGTGTCTGGCAGTACTTTCACCTGCAGACAAAAGCCTCCATTGCCTCTTTCCACAAAGCTTTTTAGGAGGAAAATAAAAAGGAGATTATAAAAAATATATATTCATTTTGAATTTGTCCATCAAACTGTGGAGTCCATCAAACTGGAGTTGATGTATTAGGACAGACCCACAAAAAAACGAGCACCCAGTAGGGACTAAGAGCGAGGAGGTGACAATTCCTCCACGTATGAATGTGGCATTGCCTTGAAATGACAAAAACCCTTTGTATTTCACAGGGTCTCCATGATCTACTTCACTCTGGAAGGATAACTGGAATGAACAAGAACCCTCTTAATGTTTCTTGTATGTTCAACATCCTCCTCCAAGCAGGACCAAAGCCCAGCACAATTCTGACAAGCAGAGACTCAAAGAGATTCAATGTGCTGGCTCCTTTGCTGCTCAGAAAACCATTTTGGGTTTTATTCTGGCTCTGGGGGACAGTTTATGTCAATCTTTTCTTTTTTTTTTTTCCACAAGTGTTGCAGGTTAAACTTTGTGCCTAACAACCCTGACAGCGTCCCTTCACATTTTTTAGACGAGCCATTGAGTAGCATTATGACAAATTATGGGGCCTGATGATATGTAACAGGAACATCTCCTCCACTCACAGGCTGTGGAGGAAATAAAAAGACTGAAAGAAGTATTTCTGGCAAAAAAAAAGAGAAGAACTTTCCCCTCTTCATTAGTGTAAGGAATTGCAGATGGTGAAATACTTCAATTAGCTATGAAGGAGAATCTTCTTGTACGACTGTTCTGTACATACAACACGTGAAAAGCTTTGAAAATCATCCCATTTAAAAGTAAAGTTGCCTTTACACAGTATCTTCTGTCCTTCTTAGCTACCATTCTTCACTCTGGAAATCACCTGTATGAAATGAGTGTTTCTGCTGCAGTCAGCCTGTCTCTGCCCTGATCAGATGCCAAATAGCAGGGAAGAAGCTGCTGGGATGTTTGGCATGTGGGGAAGCAGCAAGGTTCATTAGGAATAGTTGCTTTATGATTTAGAGTTCATTATTAATGGATTATTTACAAGTATTTCCTAAGTGGTGTCAGCTGTTCCCCTGGGAATAGCTCTTCAATAATATCCACAACTTAAAGAAAGAATGATGAGCTGTATTGATATTTTTATTACTAAGGGCAGCAGGTAGTCATCAATATGTTTAAGAGAAAAGCAAAGCCCTGTTTCCAACCTCTCTCACAGTTATTTTTTCATGTCATAACAGCTCTGTTATGTACATATCCTGTACTCTTTAATTAGTAATAAATGACATGGCTGCACTTAAACCCTTGTGTATATGGAGTTTTGTAGAAGCAGATCCTGATGTTCTATGTAGACCTGCTCTGTTAGTCCATCCTTACAAAACAGAACAAAATTGTGTCTAAGATCACACCACAAACAGAAGCCCAGGTCTCCTCTCCCACAGAGGAAGAGCTCCCCATCATTCCAGTACCTCTCATTCCTCCCTGGGTTACCAAACTCAGCTTCTCACCTCACACCTGGCATCCACAGTTTAACCATAAGCAGTGGTGACCTAATTATTAATGAGCTTGCCTGGACAAATGGTGTCTAACTGTACACAGAGAGACTGAGAGATAAAGATTACAGTTGACAAATCACTGAAAATTAATCAATTTTCACATTTTCCTTATAATCACTGTGGATCCTCACACCAGAGTCTTTAGATAATCTGGCGAGTATTAACTTACATTTTACCTTATTATTAAAAACATTAAGCACATATTAATCTATGATTTATTACAATTAGGTTTGCTCTAATTTAATTAAACACCGAGGCCTCTTAAGTATTCTATGAAACTCAGGTATGTTGCCTGGCAAGTGGGGACTTTCTGAAAATAATTTTTCAGGAATCCTTGGTGATAGTTTAGAGATCTCCGAATGGGAACTATTACTATGGATGAGAGCTTACTTTTAGGATAAAAATGTACATTAGTCACTGGGTAAGTATTGCCAGACTTCCTTCCCTACATCCTCCTTTCCAGGCTCGGATTGCTTTGTCATTCCTGTGATAAACACCAGGTCTCACCAGAAAATTTGCTGTATTTACAATAAAAAAAGCAAGCAGTCATTTCTGCCTGACCATTCACTGAATGGTGGCCACTCAACCAAACAACGATTATGTGTGTGACAATGCTGATGCTGAGCCTGAAGTAATAATATTGCTTCCAATTTGAAGGTTAAGTAAATCACGAACTGCACTTTTATATATAAATATGTTGGTTAAAGCATTAAAGTTGCCTGGAAAGGGGCTGGATCCCTTTGGTACTACAAAGCATCACCTTGGCTGAAAAGCCCCTGTGTTTATGACCACCACAAACCAGCCACCATCACTAACAATTTTCAAATGAGGATTTAAATAGCAAAACATCCTTTTTAAAAAAATACTTTTCCCTTGAAAAGCTTGCAGGACCACTGCACATGCAGCCACCGAAATCCCAAAGGGAAGAGCTGGGGGAAAGAGAAAGAAGAGGGAGCTGAAAGAGGCTTGGAGCTGCCAATTCCTTGTCAAATGAGACAGAGGCAGGAACACTCCAGCCTCGCTTTGCCATCCATCAGCAGGAGTGAGGCTCATCCTCCCCGGATCAGAGATGGATCCAGAGCAGCGGGGAAGGGAGCCAAAGCCAAGGCAATGCCCGGAGCCCCAGCGAGACCGTGGGGCCAGCAAGGGCCACAGCACAGCTCCTTGGATGAGCCCTGCCCTCTGCAGCCTCCCTGGTGAGAATCAGACCCCACAAACACCATTGCTTTAAAAAGGACACAGGTGCTCCCCACATTTCAGCATCCTGCTCCAACGGGAGAGGTGCTGTGATCCTGAGCCTCCCGGAGCTGCTGCTGTACTGCACACATGGAGCTGTTAAACAGGGGTGTCACCGTGGAATCTGTCCCAGGATTGCCTCTTCCCAGCCTCAGGGGAGGAGTCCTTGGGAAAAGCACGGATTCCCACAGGCAGCAGCCTCAAACAAGAGTCCACACTTGAAGAACGTCAACAGAACCAATGATAGAGAATTTTTCCCCTTTAAAACTTTACCTTTCCAAGGATTTTACCTCCCTGATGGAGACCAGTATGCAAAGTTTAGAGCTGCCCTTCTGGTTTATTACTACTTGGGCACTAAAAGTTTGGCTCAAAACCTCTCAAAGATGCACCAAGAGGCCCCAAACTCAAACCTCTCCTCTCAGGGTGGGCAAAGGCTCAGGAGCACCCAGCAATCCTGGCTGTTGGCACAGGGATGAGCACACACAGCTCAGCAAAGACACACACCCAGAGGAGCTTCTCTTCCAAAGAAAGGGAAAAAAAGATCCTCATAGCTCTTGTGGGCTGCCTGGCAGTAGTAAAACGTTGCTACAAAAGAGATACAAATCCCCCCAAAACTAGGATCTGGAATTTCATAGCTGAACCCAAACTCATTGGAACAAAACCCAACAGCTCTGTTTCAAAGAGCAAAAACCCACCAAGATGACTTTTTTTGCTCAGAATTCTGGTCTGACCCCTATGTGGGAGGTGAGAACTGATTTAAAGACGATAAGAAATTTAAAAAAATTAAAACTGCTTTTTAAGGGGCGGGATGGCAAATGTAGGGACACTTTCAGGAGAAAAAGCACCCATAATCCAAATAAAAGGGAAGCAGTAGAAGAGGGGCAGTACCATGAAGGAGGCATTTAGTGGCAGAAGCACCTTCAGAAAAGGCTGGGAGCCTGCAGGACTGCAAAAGTTTCAGGCAGGTAGGGAAAAATTATACTGATTAATGGAAATAAAAATTTGGGGTGATACCAGAGCGTTTTGATTGCATTTTTTCATCACCTGTCACAGCATATTCCAAACATAAGCTCTTCATTGGATGCATGGATAATAGAGCATTGTACTTCAGCTTCCCATAAAGTCCTACTCCCATCCCTCTGAACCACACACGCACCCAAAAATTGGGAATTGTAGGATATTCAAATGTGAGAAACCAGAGTGGTGGCACGGAACGAGGAGCATCGCTTACAATTAAGTATTTCCTTCTCTGGTGCCTGGAGTTCGATAGGCACGGCTTTAATGATTTCATTTTCATTTGAAGCGGTGTGAATGAAGGAAGCTGTGACGTTTTTATAGGGCAGAAATAAACAGCAGCCTAATCAGCCTCTGAGACACGAGAATCTAAATGAAGGAGCCAGGCAGCGACCCTTTGCCTCTTTTAAAGCACACGGATTTATCCTCATTACGGGATAAAAACAGCCCTGGCTCTGCTTGGGAACATCAGCTTCGTACCCCTCGCAGACAAACCCGATGTTTCCTGGCACAGGTGCCAAAATAGACATGTTCTGGCAGCCTGGAGGTTAAACTGGATTAATTCCTAAAACCTGAACGCTGATCTGCTGTCATTTAACATGCGCTCAACATGTGTGCTCAGCAGCAACTGGAAATGAAATATCTTAAATATTATCAAACGGTACATCATTAAATATAAATTAGATGGAAACAGGGGAAAGCTAAAAATTGACTAGGAGTTCAGCTACTCTAAATGGCTAATACGGCCATTTTTCACCTGAAGCCCTCTCCAATACAGTTTTGCCATTAAGCAAAAACCTAAAGAAAGGTAATCAATTCCAACTAAAAAGCACTTCTCCCGGAATGACTGCACTTCAAACCCCTGGCTGGCTGCCAGCCTCCCCCAGCCCCCCCAGACAACAGCTATCAATGTTTCTGACTATCACAGGAGCACGAGGGGCCATGCATAATTGACTGGAAGATGGGCTAAAACTGTGCCCAATCAGTGTGTGATCAAAACCGCGTGGAATATTCAGCGCCACTTGATTACACGGAGCCGCGTCCTCCCGCTCTCCTCATGAAATCTCTTCAAGGTCCAGAGTACTGTAATAAGATCATTACTGTCAAGCGCTACGAATCGCAGGCAATGAGTCTTGGGATAGGAAGTCATACTTCACAAGCTCCTCTGGTCTTCCTTTTTTTTTTTTCTCCTTCCCCCCCTTCTCTCTCCCTCTTTTTTTTTTTGTATTTTACTGCGTGTTGAGGCAGCAAGGCGACGAGGTGACAGATAATGATCACATCACTGTGTGGCAACTAGAAAGGCACTTTTAAGAAAGAGCACAGAGAAATCAGCTTAAGAGAAACTCAAACAAATTTTTTTTTTAAAGGGCTTTTTTTTCCCCCCTCAAAAATTAAATAGAATTAAACTGTGCAGTATTCTCCTTTCATGAACTGTGATTTAATGTCATTGAATTTAATCATTTGATAGATTTTCATATTATCCCAAAGCCTATTACCTCACAGACAAATGGCCAATTTTCTCCAGCTCACGCTCACAAAAGAAACCTTTATTAATTTTTTTTTTCTTTTTTAGAGGTGTGGGGGGGAACTGGTGGAAAATGTCAATGATGAGGCCTGTTCAAGTTTCCCTTTTTACCTACTGCTTCCTGGAGTTGCACACCACATATGATGCATAACATCTATCACAAGTAACTGGTCTGTAAAGAGAAAGGTGGAGGGACAGAAAACAGGAGATTAAAGCACAGGGTACAAAATAAACATAACAGCAAGCTCAGCACTGAAACCTCACACAGGGCACGTGGATCTGCAGTGGGGACTTCAGCTGATTTAAAGCTTAAAAACTTGACAAAACAACACAGGTTTGAAATGACTGACTGGTCAGGAGGTAGAAATAAAAAGAGCTCTGCATTACTGTTACAGGGATGGCAGCAATAGCACAGAGCATGGGAATTGGAACAGCTCCTGGTGGGGTTTTCAGCTCGAGAAGGCTCCAGCCATGGGACAATTGCTTATGGGGAAGGAAATGTCCATCTTGCCCACACCTCTAGCACCTCCCACCCCCAGCAGCTCCAGCAGCTTGTGCAGGCCTGGCACCTCCCATCACCTCCAGCACCTCCATCTACAGCAGATGAAATCCTGCACCACGGTGCTCTCCACTTGGTGCTCCCTATCAAGAACCCCATCCTCTCGGACTAGTTCCCTTTCAAATGCACTCCCCTAGGAGACTCCACCTCAAACCCACCCTTAGAACATCATCACGGCGTGAAAAGACTCAGTTTTCACAGAATCCCAGAATGGGCTGGGTTGGAAGGGCCCTTAAAGCCCATCCTGTCCCACCAATTCATCCCAGACACTTCCCACTGTCCCAGGCTGCTCCAAGCCCTGTCCAGCCTGGCCTTGGACACTTCAGGGATCCAGAGGCAGCCACAGCTCCTCTGGGCACCTGTGCCAGGGCCTGCCCACCCTCACAGGAAACCATTCCTTCCCAACATCTCACCTAAACTTACTCTTTCAGTTCGCAGCCAATATATGCGTATTCAGCAATATATTTAGAAAAATTGTTCATATTTGTCACCACCCTACTCAGTTTTGGTTTGGATGTGTTTTTTAAAAGACGTCACAAACATTTTAACAAAGAATTAAAACAATAAGGGGAACAAATATTTCTTGATCTATAGGTTGCTATTAAATCCATAATTGACTAAAATGTACAGGGTTGCAGCTAAAATGAAATTACCACCTTGTTATTTCTACATTCTGCTCTGTGTGTACCTCTTGGTTATGAGTTCCAAGAGCATGTTTAATAACCCGTGGGTAGATCAGACCTGTCACATTCCCCCTTGAATTCCAGGACTGAGCTTTCCATGGCAAACGTCCACAACCAGGGCTTCTGAAGGGAATTATTTAGGACTTCCATTCTTTAAAGGAAGCTGCTTCCCACTGTACCTCTGTAGCTCAGCTCCAACAAGCTGAGGAGTCCAAGTGCACAGGCATCCTTCAAAAACTAAGTCCTCCTTTTACACCAAAATACCTTGTTTACTGAATTTGTGACACTTTGCCTCAAGAGGTCAGTTATGTGGTGAACAGGAAGACAAAGTTATACCGAGCACAATTACCTCATTTTAGTCTTTTCATTGGCTGTAGCTTTATAATACATAATCACCTCATTTTATGATGTTTTAATTTAGGCATATAGGCTCATAATGAAATGAAATTGCCCTACACTCTGGGAAAACTAGAAGGCACTTTTAAGGAACAGAACTACCAACTTCTCTAGCAGGATGGATATTTTACAAACACTCCTTGCTACCTTGCAAACATCACCTTGTGGACATCAGGAACCTTTTCCATAACCAAGATCCCTGTGTCAAGCTGGCAGCACATTGCTAAGGACATTAATTACCCAAAGCTGGTGAAATGCTAAGGTGTCACTTGTTTTCATTCAATTACAAAGCTACTTAAAACTTCTTCCTTCCCCCCAGAAAACCAGGCCAAATCCCAGCGTGGCACTGCATAGCCAGCCAGCCCTTCTGCAGTCACGGTGCTCAAAGTGGGACTAATTTTCAGGGACATGTAGAAAATACTAAAAATTTTAAAAAGTGCTGTCTTCTCTCACTCCCCAGATGTGCCAGTGTGTGCAACCACCACCAATTCATCGCAGGCCTCATCCTTTCCAGAATCCCCTTTTCCTGCTGACCACCACTGCGCCACTTTTCCTTTCAACCAGGTAGGCGGAACGGGCCGCCTCTCCCGACCCCGCGCTGACGGCGCTTCTGAGGGGAAGCAGGAATCTTTCAACTTGTTTAGCCTGCAATGAAGTAGGTTAAAACAATAGATGAGCTCTACCTCCCTTGTCTTTCACTCCTCAGCATCAACATAAGTGTCTTTCAGCAGCAACCCTTTCATGTCAGGGAGGCTGTGGCAGCCGAGGCTCAAGGATTCCCAACAAGTGACCTTTCTGCCTTGGTTGAAAGTCAGGCTCTGAAGATTCGGGCTGGTTTTATTAATTTCTGCCCTCCTGCTTCCCTGGGTGCACAGCCCTCGGCCAGGACTGGGTTTCCTGTGGATGAAGTCCCACTGATCAGTGGAATTAGAGCCCAGGAGTGTTCTGACAGGGATAAGTGATAAACTCACAGACGCTCAAACAAGCAGCTGGCATTACAGACCACAAATATGGGCACACACTGCTGGGTTTTCTTTTTCAAGTTCTCCTGCAGGCAGGAAAAACACAGCTCGATATTTTGCTCAGTTTTAATGCCAGCTAAAGCCTAAGACCTATTTTGTTTTTTGGGGGGGGTTTTAAAGAAATTGCTCCCCACAAAGCAGCTGGAACAGAGAATAGCTTTGTCAGGGAAGGCTTACACCTCTTCTGAGATAATCCACAAAATAAGGATGTGCTTTGATAGATGTTTGATATACCTATCAAACAGCACTCCTAAAATCTCACTAAAAGCAAACTCATTAAATTCTGGGTTTAGTAAGTGGGGATTTTTTGTGTCCACTATGAAATTCAGCAAATTGTTATTTGCTCCAATTCCTGAAATGTTTCATGTACAGCAGGACTACGCAAATGACACAATGACCAACAAATTGTTGATGAAGAGAATTCAACAGTAACCCTAAACGAATTACAAACCTATTTAAAAATCCCCAGCCTTCCTACTGATCTGCTTATCCTGCCAACCCCTCCAGTTCCAAATAAATGCTTTGTTTCGTCATTCAGCATTGCAGTCAAAATGCCATTTCTGTAACCATCTCTCTTTAAGCACTGAATATTTTTTAAAACTATGAACATTTACTTCCTAAAACTTGAGGCACTTAAAGGCACCAGAAAGAGAAGCAAAATCTGCTCTCACTAAACCCTCCATCACAAGATGCACAGAAATACTGCATGACAGGATGGGAAAATACTCCTCTTCTGTATGATCTGGGTCTGCATTTGGGATTTTAAATTTTATACACGTATTTTTTTTAGAGGGGAAAAGCTTAAGATCTCTTATCATTTTAAGGAGAGTGTAACCGTCAAATAAAAAAAAAAAGGCAGGGAATTAATTAAGGAATTAGTGTTTTTCCCTTCTGCTTCATCTCCAGAGTTTGTGCTGCTGCTGTACCCCAATACCAGTACACAGCAGGCTGTAATTATTGCTACCTGATTTGTGGGGACCAGCTAAAATCATTAGGATGGCAAGATCACCAGGAATAACTTCTGTGGCATTCCTACAGGGGCAACACCTGTTTGCCTGTGCACTTAATTATCCTCTAGTGGACTGCAAACAGCTTTTACTCCAAGAAGTTTTGGTGGCAGCTCAGCTGTGGGCATGACTTCAAGCAGCACAATCCATCCAAGGACCTTGACATCCAATGGATTCCATTCCAAAGGTTACAAACTCTTTAATAGGTGAGTGCTTTTGCCCTTGCTGCAGCTGCAGGTCAAGATATTACATTTCACATCTTCCTTGCAGAGAAAAGGCAGTGACGACGCTGTGGCTTTTTGTACTGGAAAGGTTTGTGAACATGCTGTCCTCTGACAATGTCAGAAGGTTTCTTCCAGACCATGAAAAGCCAAAATAAGAAAAAAATCTCTCTAAGAGCAGCAAGTAAAAATACCCTCCTTCATCACGGTGCTTAATACAGTGTATTATAAATAAATATTAGCATTAACAATGCCAAGTCCATTTGTCAAAGGAAGACTCTACTCTCTCACTTTTGATCCTTGTGTTGTTTCTACTAAATTTCCAAAAATCTCAAATGAGTTGGTTTTTTTTTTTACATCCTTAAAGAAATGGATTTTTTTTAGTTCAGCCTGGCCACCACACTTACTAAGCTCTGCACCCAAGGATATGTATGTGAAAATTGTGTGGAGCACACCACAGTGAGAATGTCTAAATCACTTCAGGGAATGATGCCAGTAGGGAAATCACCATGATGCTCAGGAAAGCTTAGGGTGGGAGGCTGCAGGGAAAATGCAAACAGGTTTTCCATGCATTAGAGTCACCCTCTGTATTGCTTCTGATTTATTTGTTTAAAATAGCACAATTTCAGGTGTTATACAGAGAACTGCATTTCCCTAATTCACCTTGTCCTTCTGCTTGTGGGGTGGCTGAAAGGGACACAGGGAGAAACCAGCTGAAAGCAGTGATGGTTTTGCTAAAAGAACACCTGAGAAGTGTCTCACTAAACCTTGTTCTTCCATCCACACAAAATAAATGAATATATTTTAATTTTCCACTTAACTAGAGCTCATTTTCAAGATTCAGTGACACAAAACATATGTGTTTTAAAAAACAAGAGTTTTAAAAATACCTTTACTAGTTTACCCCAGGAAAAGCCAAAAAAATTGATTTCTCAGTAACCTGGGGTTCATCCTTTAGCTAAAAGCCAGAAAGTGTAAACCTAGTGTTGGGTCTAGACTGCTCAGAGCAGCAAAGCACCAGGAAAAGCAATTACTGCACAAGGGGCAGAGAACAAATACTGTTGTGTTAAGAAAATAGTTCTGAGAAGAAACATAAAAGGTCCTTCTTTGTCCTTCCACACATCTTTAGAAACAAATGATGAAGAAGAACATGGATTTCAGAGAGTTTGGAAAGTCTGCCAGGTTGCTGCTCACATTTCCTGCTCCCCAAGTGCTGTTTCCCAGCTCCACCCGCGCCCAGGGAATGCAGAGCTGGGGAGGGTTTGCCCCAGGATGCTGAGAGAGCAAAGAAATTCTCTTTCCTGGGAGGGTGGGCAGGCCCTGGCACAGGCGCCCAGAGAAGCTGTGGCTGCCCCTGGATCCCTGGAAGTGTCCAAGGTTGGACAGGGCTTGGAGCAACCTGGGATGGTGGAAGGTGTCCCTGGCCCTGGAATGGGATGAGCTTTAAGGACTCTTCCAACCCAAACCATTCTGGGGTTCTGGGGTCACCCTGAGGGAAGGGGTGGATGTAGCCATCACTGGGGATGTGGTTGGGCTGGCCCTGCAGCACACAGCCCTGCTGGCCCCACTGGCCAGAGCTCCTGGAGAGCAGGGACGACCCCAATGCCAAAAGACAGCCTGGGGCTTTCCTAAAAGCCCAGTGATGGATGGAGGGAAGGTAGGTCCAAGCTGGAATAGCCATGAAGCTTTAAAATTAACAAGAGGAAGAAAAATAAACACTGGGAAAGATCTTTCTGTGAAGAGTATTTCCAAGAAAGCTTTTTAATTTTTCTGCCTGTTTTCCAGCTGAAAAAGCCTTCCTATTATCCCCGGCTGTTCCAGTAAGTGCAGCAGCACAAGGGGACCCAAACAGATGAGGCTCTGAGCAGCCATTCCTCTTTGAAACACAGCTCTGTCTAATCCTGCTCCGAGCAACTTCAGGCAGCATGGTGGGAAAAAAACTGCTGGTTGCTGGCACCTTGCCTAATGTAAGCATTCCTGCTGCTACCCTCAAAAACACCGAGGGATTTTTTTTCAGTGACAAGTTCTGCACAGAGAACTAAAAAACTTCTCCCTGGGTTTCACTGCGCTGGCAAAAAAAAAAAAAAAAAATTCACAAGAATCTGATTTTCCAAAATGGGAATGGAATTTTAATTTTCGTCCGAGTGCAGCACAGGTGCTTTATTATTTTTGTTGCTGTGAGCATTGTCTCAGAAAACCTGAAGAAAGATAAACCAAGTGAGATGAAAGAACCCATCCTAGAAAAGAGAGGGCTGTGCATGTGCAGATAGTGTGGAGAGAGAAGAATCAGCATGACCTTTATGGAAGGGCATGAAAGGGATGAGCATCAGTCCTTGGAATTGGTGAATCACCCTGAGCTCAGTGTCCATCATCGTGATATCTGAATACTTGGGCAGAGGTCAATGATCAAAGCAGGCACGTTCAAGGAGGGAAAAAAAGCCCTGCAAAGTGCAGTAAAAATGCTCGAGTTTGCTGAAGACCAGATTTAAACCTCATTGAACATCTCAGCTTTGGTACAGACGAAAATGAAGGAACCCAGAATTCCTGTTTGAAAGCTGACACTTGAAACGTGCCTGGAGCCAAAGGAAGGCGACATAAAATCTAGAATTACCCACACCATTTAACTCTGATCCATTGTACCTGCCTGAGAATGGGGCCTGCAGGAGGATCCTCCTCCTCCTTTGCACGTGGAGCTCAGGATTTCCAGAAGGAAGGAAGACATGGTTGTCCCACAATTATCACCACAGGCTTCTGCAGCCCATTTGCAGCAAGCCACCTGCTGCATCTCAAACACTTGATCAAAGTTGCATCTCCCAGAACATCTTCTTTGACTGCCTAATTTGGATTTGGGGCCTTCAAAATCCTGCAGTAATCCTCTGTGGGTTTCAATCTATGTTATGGTAGGGGAAGAAAAATCCCAGAGGGAATCTTTTAGGTCACTGGACAGATTTGTAGCCCGGTGCTGGGGGACAAGGAAATAACTGGAAATGAAAACTGCTTGGAAATGCAAGACATGTGAAAATCACAGAATCATGGAATATCCTGAGCTGGAAAGGACCCACAAGGATCACTGATCCAACCCCTGACCCTGCACACACCCAACACTCCCACCCTGTGCATCCCTGAGAGCGCTGTCCCAGTTCTCCTTGGGCTCTGCGGCTGTGCCCATTCCCTGGGCAGCCTGGGCAGTGCCTTTCCCTGATCTCCAGGCTAAACCCCTCTGACATTCAACTCCTGGACAAAATACCCATAACAGCCTGAACCTGGTTGGACTTGAGGGTCTTGGAGGCCTTTCCCAACCTCAACGATTCAGCGATTCTGCCTTGCACCAAAACAAGTACCAGAAAACCCAAAGGCTGCCAGGATTTGGAAAGAGCAAGCCCCCCAGCCTTTGTGAGTCTTGCTAGGACATCCTTAATGGGAATCTACAACCACTATTAGTCTTTGTGAGACGCCCTTCTCCTAAAAGGACAGGGAGCACGAGCACGGCTCATTGCCTTCTCCTTCAGCTCCCGCTGACAGACGAGGCTGCCTGTCCTCGCTGTCAGCCATCCCCTCCCAGCCCTGCTAAGGATTCAAGGACCAGCGAGATTAGCTGTCTGCTGAAGGATGCCCAGAGCTCTGGGAGGCCCAGAGCCCCGAGAGGAAACTCGTGGTTCTGCTCCTGTGGCCAAAGCGCTGCTTTTCACCAGCTTGTGCTTGAACAGAGATATTGTAAAACTGAAGAACTGAACAGCCACTGGGGCCTCCTGAGACACAACTGCGAGTCCCAAACACAGCAGAGAGCTCACAGGGGAGAAGAGGCAGGTCAGAGGAAGCTGATGGGCTCATGCACAGGTACAAGCACTGTCCAAGGAGGTGTTGGCATTGTTGGAGTGTGTCCAGGGAAGCGAACAGAGCTGGGAAGGGGCTGAGCCCCAGGAGCAGCTGAGGGAGCTGGGAAAGGGCTCAGCCTGGAGAAAAGGAGGCTCAGGGGAACCTTGTGGCTCTGCACAGCTCCTGACAGGAGGGGACAGCCGGGGGGGTCGGGCTGTGCTCACAGGGAACAGGGACAGGACAAGGGGAAACAGCCTTGAGTTGTGCCAGGGGAGGGTCAGGTTGGATATTGAGGAAAATTTCTTCACTGAAAGGATTGTCCAGCCCTGGCACAGTTGCCCAGGGCAGGGATGGAGTCACCACCCCTGGAGGGATGTAATAGATGTGTGGACGTGGCATTTGGGGACATGGGTTAGTGGTGGGCTTGGCAGTGCTGGGGGAATGGCTGGACTCGATGATCTCAGAGGGCTTTTCCATCCTAAGTGATTCTACTCCTTCAAAGGCTCCCTGGGTATTACTGAGCTGCTTCTTGTCAACAACTTCTTGCCTTTCTGGAAGCACATTTACCCCATTTCTGAGAGGGGACAATTCTGCAAAAGCATTTCAGACAACATGGTGTGATGCAGGAAGACAGGGAGAAGAGGAAGGGAAAACAGAGGATGAAGGATGGACTCTGCAATCAGAACAGGGACATCAGGGACAAGAGACCCAACTGCAAACCCCCACTGCTCCCTCTGGGTCTGTGCCTGCAGCCCAGGACCACACAGGCTCCAGCTCCAG
This sequence comes from Acanthiza pusilla, assembly GCA_036630365.1. Lineage (NCBI taxonomy): Eukaryota > Metazoa > Chordata > Aves > Passeriformes > Acanthizidae > Acanthiza > Acanthiza pusilla. Next base: position 2,139,938 of record JAXCHO010000167.1, on the reverse strand, counting down.
TGCCTTGTGAAAATAATCTCCCCAGGAGAAAGAAAACATACACCTATTAACTGCTCAGAAAGAGATTTTTCAAAGGCTCTCGGTATCCAGCTGGTCTTGATTCATATTGACTTCAACAAAATATTCTTGGACCAATGGTGAATGCTCTGAAAAATCCCCTCTGTAATTTTCTCATTGAGGTATGAAAATAAGTGGTGTAAAAGGGCTTCTTTTTTTTTTTTTTTTTAAGGACAAATTAAAATTGAAAGGTTGAACTAAAATTTGGCTTCGGGCCATAAACTAGGGGGAAACTAACAGCAAAGATAGTTAAATGACTGGAAAGAGAACACAACAGGAGCTGTTATGAAAAAAAGCTCATGGCTTTTTAAAAAAGGATTTGTATAGATAGCTGGGGAAATAAATTCCGGATGTGATAGAAGTGCAATTGAGAAATTAAATAAATGGAAAATAAGGATGACTAAGTAGTAGTTAACATGCCCCTTCTCGGTTGTATACTATTATCACATCTATTTTTAATGTCTCCTCAGCTGTCTGCAATTGTCATCCCTTTTTCAGAACTTGTTCCAACATTCTTTGATACTGAATTAGCTGTTTTTCACTCTCCCATGCTTACAACCACATCTTTTTCTTACTCAACACTCCCCTTTTCCCACAATGTTATTCCATTGTCTCCCTTTTTCATCTCTCCTTATGTGTTGACTCCCCAGTTTCTGAGCCTTCCAACCACCCTTGTTCATCTTTTTTTTTCTGGAGCTCTTTTGGTTGAATCCTAGCATGTTTCTTTTCTTCTTTTCTAAAGCTACAAGCATGTTTTATATCATATCTGGCTCCTGTACACATTGTTACCCCTTCAGAAGGGCATTGAACAGCTACAGCAGTGTGGAAATAGTAAGCTAAACTAAGGGAGAAAAGAAGTTCTTTTTGGCTTTGCTTTCCGGCTCTTAAAAAAAAGAACCCAAACATTTAAACTCTCCCCTTTTCCCTTTTATCCTCAAATAACACAAGCTTTCCACGAGCAGCTGAATATTCAAACAATGAGAGGCATCAGAAGCGTTGGCCATTCTAGAGCTCAGGATGTGCCTAAGGAGATGTGCTAACACAAGATTTAATAGTACTGCAGAAATACACAAGTTCTGACGTGATCTGTGGGCTACGGAGCAAGCCGGAATTTTTCCTCCTTGTTAACCTTCCAAGTGTGCCTCTTCCTTACCTCAATACCTAATGATGCTCCACATTAACTTGAGGACTCTGATTTATTTTTAAAAAAAAAGTTCTAAACACATTTCAGGCAGCTGAATTCACCACTGTGATGCCTCAGATGATTCAGCTCCATCATTAAAAGCTCAGTCTTTAACTTCTCACAATTCCCTTTCCCTTGTGCATTCAAAGCCAAGGCTGTAGCTGAGTTAACAACACTCTTTGGAATGGTATTTTCAAAATTCAGGATTGAATTTTTTGAAACTTACCTTCAGCTGTGCCCGAGATCCCATCAGCTTTGAAGTTGCTTGTGCTTTTCTTCCGGCGGTGCTTCTTTCTGTTGGCGTGGGGGGAAGGAGGGGGGTCCAGTTTGGGGCTGGTGGTACTGGATATACTGGGGCTGGAGCACACAGAATCTCCCAGGCCGGTGTCTGCAATGGGTGGGGAAAAAAAGGGAAGAGAAATAAAAAATACTGCCAGATTTAAATGAGTGACTGTTAGAATCCAAGTTATAACCCCTGGCTGTCTGTTCACAGATATGTTCTTGAGCTCATTCAGGAGTTCTCCAACCAACATCCTTTTTTTTTTTTTTTAAAGGTACAAAAAAACCCCAACCTGGCTGAAGTGCTGATTCAGGTCCTGTTAGATGAACAGGACTCAGCACAAAAACAATGCAAAAGCACTTTATTGCTTCCAATTGCTCCTTCCACCAAAGATCTTCCCTATCCTCAAATTAACTTGTGTAACACTTGGAGATTTTATCCTCTGGATGTTATCTGCTGTCACTAATATCAGACAGACACACACTGAAAAGGAGGTGATGGCAATCAAGGTGGGAAAATAAGGTAAGTAATGTACACCTGGTACAGGTGATAATTTTGTAATAAAGGGTCACTTCCTACTTGCTCCCGATGAAAATAAAAAAAAAATTCCCATGTTACTGCGTTCAGTTTCCTGCTTTATTAACTCCAGCAATTTTAAGAACTGTGTCCTTTCACACAGTAAATACTAAAGTAACCTTAATCCAGGATTTCCCCCCCAAGGTTGGTAATATGATTTTTGTTTAATTACTGGCTTGGTTTGGATTTTAATTATAAAATTCCACATCAAACCTTCACTTTTAGGAAAGTGGTTGCTATTATGGAGAGTGAAGCCGTTTCCAGAACCTTAGTTAAATACCATATGGCACTTTAGTGCAATATCAGGACTGCATTTATGTGCCATATCCTTAAAATCTCCTATACAGATATTCAGGAAATACATTCCATGATTGCCTTTTGGTGTTAAATACTTGATGATTGGTTTCAGAATAGCAGACATAGGGAAAAGAATAAAAATCCTCAATATAAAGATTAAGTTTAACTAACATGTCAGAAAAATATCAAGCCAAAGATAAAAAAACAGCTCCTGACTTTTTTTGCATAGTTAAATTCCCACAGAACTGCCTATTTGACAAAACCCAACTTATTTTGGTTTCTTTTTCTTCCTAATAAAGTTTATTTACTAATTACCCCCTAAGCACAGTTGTGCTCTAAGTTATTAGTGGGGGATAAATTATGCAGCTAATTGCCTGGCAGGAGAGACCAAATCAAACATTAATCTTAATATTAAGGATTTTGGTTCTTTTCCCTACATCCACTAGCTTGAAATCAGTTCCCAAGAATTTAACCCCAAAAGGGAATCATGGAAATGTATTTACTCTGTATCAATGCAGGAGATTTTAAGGATTTGACCCATAATTGGTCCAAGTAGCTCTCTCCAGGAGAGGAGGAAGGCACCACGTGGTGAGAATCCATGACAGTGCCCCATATACTCCTGGCCAAGGGGACACAGATCCCTTTGGATCCATGGCAGGGAAATAAGATGCAGAAGAGGATGCCAGAAATACAAAGGCACGGGCACAGGCACAATGGGGTTACAGCCAGTCCCAAATATCGACCTCCAGCTTGATTCTGGAGGTTTCCTTATGTTGATACTTAAAAAGAATGAAAAAAAGCCCAGGTTGCCCAGAGAAACTGTGGCTGCCCCTGGATCCCTGGCAGTGTCCAAGGCCAGGCTGGACAGGGCTTGGAGCAGCCTGGGACAGTGGAAGGTGTCCCTGCCCGTGGTGTTAGGACTACATGGTGTTTAATGTCCCTTCTAATCCAAACCACTCTGGGATTCTATGACTCAAAACGCTTTGCTTTCCCCCCTCACTCACAGCTTTCACTTTAGAAACAATTAAACCCCTTGGTGTTCATCAGCTCAGGCACTGCAGCATCACCCAGCGTGCCCTGGACCCACCAGATGGTGCAGAAACCACACCCTGAGGCAACACCACAGAGCAGACTCTGATCAAAAACATCAAGGTAGATCCACACACTTGTGGCAGCTCTGTCTAACTTCGAGGCTGTAAATCCCCCCAACAAAACCTGCTCGTGAGCTCTGAAAAATGAGGGACGTACGGCTTGGACGAGCGGCGTCGGAGAGCTGAAGAATTAACCTCCCGTGGTAAATCGTCGTCATCCACAGCCCTTTCCAGGTAATAACCTGCTGTCCTTGGGTCAAACTGCTCTCAAGTGGGAGCCTGGAGCTTTCCCTCCCCCTCAACCAGCAAGGAAATGTGGATCCCTCATAAACGGAGCCGAGCCAACGCCGTCGGTGCGTTCCTGCCCGGATTCCCACTTCCCGAGCCCACCCTTTGAAGATGGGAGTTATTTAACACTCCCCTGGTTTAAAATATGAGCAATCAAAAGGCGCTGGGCTTCCACACTGTGCTCTCCCATTTCCCACTCCTTCTCTTGCCTGACAAGGTATTCTTCAAATTGAAAAGAGGGCTCCTGAAAGCCCGGGCTCCGGGAAACTGTAAATGAGTTCAGGCTTCAGCCCGCTGAATGCAATTTCATCCTCCTGACTGAATACAAATAATGCATTTTATTTGGTATCAATTACCACGCCTGAGAACAGACGACCACTGCCGGCACTATTAAATATATTAAAAAAAAAAAAAAACAGAAAAAAAAGAGGGGGGAAAAAAGGCAAAGAAAAAGGCACGGCAAATTAAAAAAGCAAGCGCCTCATTACTCCCCATCTCAAGCAGCTTTGACAGAGGCACTGGAACTCATAAGCCGCGTTTCACTGGGCTGGGATGGGCTGTTTTGCAGCCATCCCGCACGTTCAATGTCAGCCATTAGTTCTTCCCAATCGGGCATCAATGTTCAACACACACCCGAAAAAATATATAATACTGGTAATAATAATAACAATCTGCAGCCTCTCCGAGCTTCAATACTTGAAGTATGAGTCAAAGCAGCAGTTTCACTTTTCACTCGGGAAGCTGACAAGCATGACTAGAGGGGGAATAAAATAACATTCAGTTCGCATAAATATCAAGCGGGCTGCTTGAGACTGATGGGCCAGGAATGTATTCTTAGCCATCATTCTGGCAGACAGGCCCAAGGACACTCATAACTTATTTTACAATCATTTAGTTTCAGCTCAAGTGGAAAACGTGACAACTTATCTCTGCTGACAAGATGCCATATCGAACCTTACAATTAACTCTCCCCCGATTATCTGCCCAGCCCATCATTAGCTCTGCGGCTCTTGATGGACTGTACGGGCACAGCTTCCCTTGATGATGGTCATCATTTGCAGGGTGCAGAGCTCCATCAGACCACACTAAGGACAAAACTCTCCCCTTGGCTTGTCCTGACTGGCACATCCTCGTTTTTGCGACCGTTTTGAAGTGATGTGCGGCAAAACGCTGCTGAAAAATGTCTTCTCCTCCACAACAGAGCAGCCTCGTGTTTCAGCCCACACCTGCTGCTGCCTGCGAGCTGCACGAGTGAGCCAGAGATGCCCAGGCCCTCTCTGAGCAGCCAGGAGCTTTCCTTGCTGCCCTCCATCCCTCCCCAGTGCAGCTGGTAACTACTCCTGACACAGACACGGCACAGAATCGTGGCTTGGAAGGGACCCTAAACCCCACCTCCTACATGGGACACCTTCCACTGTCCCAAGGTGCTCCAGGGCCCATCCACCCTGGCCTTGGACACTTCCAGGGCTGTGACATCCCTGCATAAGCACATGCAGTATCTCACTGTGTACCCACAAGCAACAAGTGACACCTGGTGACCAAAACCCACTCAAGTTATGAAGAGATGGGACATAAAACCCCCACCACTCTGCTGTTCACACAGTGATTTTTCTCCACACATGCAGGATGAATGGATTAAGACAAAGACTCTTCTGCTTGTGCAAGTCCAACCCTCATTTGCTAGAATCTACCAAAGAAAACAAAAAAGCCAGTGTAGCTTTTACTCCACGAAACAAGTCCCATTTCTGCCTCTCTCCAAGATCCATTTTGCAATTATGGTCATGAGAGAAATTCCTTTCAAGTATGACAAACTGTGGTAGAAGAAAGGAGGGGTGGAACAGAAGAAACACTTTGTCTACAACTACAACCCAGAGTTAAGAGACAGAACATGAAATGAAATCCAATCCTCAGAAGAGTCTCCAGAGCTGTGCTGTTGTACTGGGCTTTATTTGCTGTTTGATACAATTTGATATCCTCTCGCAGTGTTACATGTATTTCATAAAATAAAATTCCCACTTCCTATCTTTTCTACTGTTTTGTTATTTGGAAGCTGCATGTGCCAACAAATGGATCTCAAAGACAACTCCATTTGTGCCCCCTAAGGACTTTGTGAGTGTCCTCCTGGATTAGAAAAGGGTAGGAAATGAATAGAACCAGCATTGAATCATGGAATGGTTTGGGGTGGAAGGGACTTGACAGATCATCCAGTTTCACCCCCTGCCATGGGCAGGGACACCTTCCACTGTCCCAGGCTGCTCCAAGCCCTGTCCAGCCTGGCCTTGGACACTGCCAGGGATCCAGGGGCAGCCACAGCTTCTCTGGGCACCTGTGCCAGGGCCTGCCCACCCTCCCAGGGAAGGATTCCTTCCCAATATCTCATCTATCCCTTTCCTGTGTCAGTGGGAAGCCATCCCCTGTGTCCTGTCCCCCCATCCCTTGTCCCAAGTCCCTCTCCAGCTCTGCTGGAGCCCTTTAGGCACTGGTGTCCACCTCCCTTCTCCAGGTGAACACCTCCAGCTCTCAACTGCCTGAAACTCAATCCAAAGCCAGGTGGTGCCTCCTGGTGCCCCCAGAACAGAAGAACAACTACCTTGCATCCCAAATTCCAAGCCCCCACACCAAGCCCGTCTGAAACACGACTCCTTCAGCACCTGCAGCACCTGTCACAGCAGAGGTGCAGGAGATGCCAGCACAGGAACCAAGGAGGCCAAGGAAATGAGGGAAAATAAGGCACTGTGAGCACCCCAGGCCAGGGTTAAGGAGCTGGGGGTGGGGAAAGCAGGAAAAGAGGCAACATGTGAGGTACGGGAATAGCACAGCACAAAGGCTGAGCTACAAAAGTCCAAGAGCGGAGCTTCGTCGTTGGCCCACGGTTCCTATTCTCTCTCTCACACACACAACCCTCTCTCCTGTGTAACCATCTGCAGCGGAACCAAGGATATTCTGACCCCTTCTATCTTCGTGTCTTTTGATTTATTTCATATTTTTGTCAAATCACCTATTTACAAAAACTTGAAACAAACTCAACAGGTGACGCTATTCTCCACAGACCAAAGTCGAGCTTGATCTGGTTTACATTTTTCTTGCATCTTCTTGTTAAAATTTTCCAACAGGCTTTCAAAGTGAAATTAGACTTTTTGTCAAGCCCAGCTCCCCAACACGGCCTTATTCTCAAGTGGCTGGAGATTGATTAATTTGGGTTTTTGATTTGCCGAAGTGACAAGAAGTCAGACGTTACAAAAGCGGGAGCGGTGAATGGGATCAATTAAAGAGCAGAAGCAGCAACACAATTAATAGCACCAGGTTCAAGAGGAGAAAGAAAGAGCTGATGACGAAAACAACAGCAACAGCTCTGCCTGCAGCAGGAATCTTTGCTGCGACCCAAGGAAGGCTGAATCCAAAGAGGGTGTTTCAGAACTTTCACTATGCCATTAGTGCTGAAATGAAATAAGGCAAAGATGTCGGTAGCTGGTGGACTGAATAATAAAAAAATAGCTGGACACTTTCATCTTCCACACATGTGTTTTAAATAAAGGTGAGAAAAGCAATCCTTTTATTTAAACAGGGGAAGCAAGAGACTATAACTATCTGTAGTTTGTATTTCAGACCCATTTCCCCGAGCTGAGATTTTTCTGGCTGTGAAATCCACTGCTCTCCAGCTTCCCTTTACAGCTATTACCATAAATGTTCTCTCAAGTTCTTTATCTTCCTCCTCTGCCTCAGACCGAAGCTAAAGGGATGCTGCAATCGCACAGTGACTGCGGAAGGCTGAAGTCAGGCACAGATGTACAGGACTGACATTAAAATCCTGTCAAAACTGCAGCTTGGCACAAGTCTGTGAACGTAATAAACACTTGGGAGTGGGGGAGAAGGGGTGGCATGAGATTGCAGCCTCCAGGATAAAAAAGAAAGGCAAATATTTGTCAAGCACATAGAGCTCACACCTTCGGGACGAATTAGGTGCATCTGGTCATCACTGAGCTGAGCTCAGCTTGGACACTCAGGCTATGGAGGCTTAAACTAACCTGCTGCACTGAAGGAGGTTAAAGGGAGCTCTGAGCAGAACTGGGGGATGGAGATCAAAGAGCTTCGGGAGTCTTCTCTTTCCACGGCATCTCCCATTTCTGCAGCCTGTGCCCAGAGCCTGCAAATCTCAAAGCTGTCCTGTCACCCTCAGAGAGCCCCACTGAATGACTCCTTTCCTCTAAGAGCAATTTCAATTAGATAAGGAAAACAAAGCTTCCTTCTTGACAAAAAAAGAGAGGGATCTCCCTGCTTTTGGAGGGTCTGGCTCTTGCTGTGTGGCAGCACCCCCAGTGACACAGACCTCAAAGCTTGTTTGGCCTGAGAGCATCACTTCCACTTTGTGACAAGGGAGGGACATCATCCACAGCCTTGGGAGAGAAAATCAGTCAGACGGTCAGGCTCAGATACTGGAAAGCTCCAATAATTTTGGAAAGCCCCTCATTACCATCTCCCTTACCTAAAGGGACGACAAGTCACCTCTAGTCCATTCCCTACCAACATGCAGTGCTGGGCCATCATAAAGGAAGCACGAGAGCAAAAATGCAACAACAGTGCTAAAAAAACCCCACAAAAGTACATTTTTCCCTCCTAAGGAGCAACACATGACAGTGCTGGCAAAACAGCATTCTACTCCCTGGAACTTGAAGGATTGCTAGGAAGAAAAGAAGCTCCCTTTAAAGGAAGCTTCTCGTATCCAGGAGGAATTCACCAGCTGACACGAGGAGAGGACACATCTCTTCCTATGTGATTCTCTCCTGTGCTGCCAAGACAGTGACAAGCAAAGCAAAGAGCGTATTTTAGAGGACCTGCAACCTCAGAAGATGAACTGGGAATGAGATCCTAATCTTCCTCCACACATCTTGCCTGCAGCAGGTTTAGGGCAGGGGCAGGGATGATAGAAACTACTCCCTGAGTGAGCAGGGATTGTTAATTTATCTGATCCCCTGTTCCATCTCGGTGCTCCCCTGCTCTGCGCTGGATGTGAACATGCCCTGTGGAAAGATCAAGCCTGACAAGTTGTTTGAACACATAAGGACAACAAACCAGGGAAGAGATGCAAGTCTGGGATGCTGCAGGATGCCACCACATCCCAAGGCAAACTCACTTCGTGGCTCCTGCTGAACAGACCTACAGTCGAGATGTACAGGGGACGCCTCTAATTCTTCTGGCAGAACGTTTGCACTGGGCAGCATCAGCCCTGTGAGTCCTACATGGTGTCACCCTGAATTGCTGCCAAGTGGCTGTGCAATGCTGTGGGCGCTGCTGCTTCCCCTGGCCATCAACTGTGAGGTGGAGCAGAGAGGTGAAAAACAGCACAAAAGGCAGAAATTATGGGGTTTATTGCAGGTAACTTGTTCATTTCAGGGAATTTGTTCCCTCCCCATGAGCGAGAAAGGAGATGGATGGTCCTTTGGAAGTCAAACCTCAGAGCAGAAACTGCTGGTTCAGTTGCAGGTCATGTGTTGGTCTGTCTGGGCCACTTTGGACAGGGCTTGGAGCAGCCTGGTCCAAGTGGGAGGCTGGAACAAGATGATCTTCCCTTGAGGGGCCTTCCAACCCAAACCATTCTGTGATGGTTCTGTGATTCATACTGTGACGGTTTCTGTCTCCCCCTTTTGAAGCCAGGCAGATCACGAGACACCTCAAGAACAGCTGCCAACTGCAGCACCCTGGATGTGGCAAATCCACCAGGACCAAGGAATGGTGATGTGGCAACAAACAGACACTGGAGCACGTTAAAAAAGCCACATTTCAAATGAACTAACTCCACCATGGTCAGGTACATACAGGTATGTGACAAATTCTATTTTAGATCAAAATGAGATGCTTAATATATTCACTTTAATCACACAGAGAGAGGCAGAGCTCCACCCCGATCTAATCATCAGCATTGTCTTCTCATTGCTTTAAAAAATCCTCATTTAACAACATTTCGCTTTGAAATAGAGCCTGGAGGTCACCAGGCACTTGGAAAATAATGAATCCATGGCTTACTGAATCACTTCCTACTAAAATATTTACCTTGTGTTTCAAGATAGGCAAAGTAAGACAGAGAGGAAGAACTGACTCTCTTCAAAGAGATGCTCAGAGCCAGAAAGATGTCTCGTCTCTACTCCTGTACTTTAACCTTCCGTCTGTATAACCTGTGGATAACTTCAAGCTTCAAACCCACTCCGTGGTAATTGAGAAGAGGTTAGGAAACTCTCCACTGTCAGTCCACGAGACTTCAGTGACAAGCCCAGTATCAGTGTTTTGGAGGAAGGAAAAAAAAAAAATCAAGAGACTTTCACTATTAACATTTTCCAATTAAAGCTGAATAATTGCTGTATAGCAAATTGGCTGTTAATTGCATCATGCTAGGCAGGAAAAAGCTAAGGCTTTCCTGGTAATGTATGCCACGAGCAGCAGTGTCAGAAAGGAAAAGAAATAATGGAAGCAACACCAAGACTCCTCTTAATCAAAGGCAAAATCAAACATTTTCCTATCGCAGAGACCTAGAGCTGAAAAGCAACGCTCTTAAAACATAAAGCTCTGTCAGGTGGCCTAACTGCCATCGACAAATTTTTTTTTTTTTTAATTTGTAAGTTTAATCAAGCCCTTTTTCTAGCTCTCCCAGCCCTTCTGAGGGCTTGGATAAGTAAGTGAGGGCCCTCACAAAACGCAGGCATGAGAAGAGCCCGCGGTACATTGGATACCCTCACGGACCCGGCCCGTGGGTGGCACAGGCACGGCGCAATGAAGGGATGAGATCAACTGTGACAAATGCAGGGCCCCGGCACTTGAAAGGAGAGGCTGTCCCACCTGGGCTCCAGCTGGCCCCAACAATGCCCAGGTTGTGAGCAGGGCCAGCACAGAGGCTGCTTTCTCCCCGGGAGCTGTGTGCACTGGGAGCACCTTTGAAGTGTTGGATTCCATGGTAAGGAATCCACAACATCCCCCAGCAGCCCAGCCTGTGATCCGGCTGGGGAGAACCCGAGCCTGCCAAGAGCCACGCTTGATGAGGCAACTGCCCTGCCCTTAATTGGAACAGAAACTTCATTAAGGCGCAGAGGGATAAAAGCACTGGGTGTGGTTCTCGTGCACTCTTCCTGCAGACCCTACAAAACAAAGCACTGCACTCCTGGGCACGCATTACACAAGAATGGAACTATTGCAAGCATCCACTGGAACTTCTGAAATGTGGATGGACAAAGAAGGAATCCTCAAATCGGGAATTGCTCCCATAGTAGCTATATATTAACATTTTGCTTTCTCAGCTTCGCGTTTAAACCTTTACTAAACTTTGAATAAATTTAGAATTTACATTATTATGTAAACTCAGATTACTTACATTGAGATAAAAAGATAAAGAAAAAGAGTGTACTGATTTGGGAAGCTTATTTATTTCTCTCCTTAATTCTTCCTTAGAAAGTCTTCAAATACAGAATGCACTGGACTTATGAAATTTGAAAGCCACACTACTTGAATCAAAGAGTTTATAAATAATGTCACATTCTGCTCTTGCAGTATTATATCTTTCCTCTACGTTTACTTGAGAATGTGTCTCTTGATTTATAATGCTCTCTGCAAAAATGATTTTATTCTCCCAAGTCCATAAACTCCTGTAGGATATTGTGTGAATCCAGCTCATGTATTTAATTCCTTGCAATTACTGCAAACATTTCAGATTAAAGCATCCTTAAACTACAAACACCCAAAATAAAAACCTTTAAAAATTAAATTTTTTAAAATATAAATGAAAGTACAGGACTGCCTCCCTGATGAAGAATTTCCGTTGTCCAGGGGTGTGATCATCTTCAATACGAAACCTTACATTAAAATGTTTCTATGTAATGATTCAAAACAGTGGTTCTAATATAGAAACAGAGAAGAGAATGCATTTTACAGATTTCTAAGCACTCTATCTGTCAAATGTCCAGTGTCTGTCTACACAGAACCACGATGGGTATCCAGCTTCCTTCCTTGGGAAGTCTTGACCGTGGAAAGTGTCTCCTGGAGAGGAGCTTGCAGAGCTGATGAAGACAACATTTGTTCTCCTCATCACTGTGTCGGGTTAAAGCTTAAACTCCAATGATAAAAGTAAAGTGCTTTGGCTTGGGGGCTTCTTCCCTCTTTTTTCTCCTGAGTGGGGATAACGGAGATGGTGTGACAAGCAAGCCCAGCTACAGGCAGAAAAAGCACTGATTTACCAAACACTGCCAGCAATCAAATCAGATTAATCAACATCAGTAACCAGAAAAAAAAAAAATCACCTTTTTTCCCTATTACAAAGAACATGCCACTTGCATTTTTACTTCAGTGTAATTCCAAAGCCAAACTAAATGCAACATATGTATTTAAGCATCCATAAGTAAATGTTGGGAAAACCCAGAGCTTTATAGTTCAGTCAAAAAGTTAATTTAGTACCATGAACAATTTACTGACAGACAGTTGGCGCTCCAGGCTGTGAGCAACATTAAGATGAGCATCAGGTTGCCAATGTCAAATTACCTGAGGATGCAAACTCGCGTGCCTTGGAATCAAGAGCAGGATTTAATTGCTGAGTGCAACAGTTCTTTGTGTTTTATGCAGGGGGAGAGCAGAAAGAAGAGGATCTTCAACAAGAAAAGCAGATGGAGAATTGCAAAAATGTAGCTCAGGATTTAAAGAGCACACTAGACCAATACAGAAGCAGCTGAAACTCAGCCAAGCTGTGCCCACAGAAACACCCACAGACCCAAAGTCCTGCTTAAAGCAACATCACGGCAGAGTTGAAACCTCAGAGGGTTCCTGGTGCCACCACAGCCACAGAAAGCAAAGAGCTGCCTTCAGGAATTTCCCTCTTTTCCCTCACTTCTCTGCTGGACACAAGGCCCAGTGGGAGCAGACGGCAACAGCTCATCTCCAGTTTGGTGTCCCCTGAGCTGCAGCCCACGGCCCGCACGGCCACGAGAAAGGCACAGCTCCACAGAGTAACTCAGGCTGGAAAAGCCCTCTGAGATCCTTGGCTCCAGCCCTAACACACCCACCACTAAAACATGTCCCTAAGGGCCACATCCATGCAGTTTTTTAACACTTCCAGGGATGGTGACTCCAAAGTTTCTCATTAAGCTGAGATTCCTGCAGTCTACAGAACAGAATGGGTAAGCACTGGGTCCTACTGCTTCCAGAGGCTAACACATTCCTAAAAAATTCCATTCCTAAAAACCCCCAGGCAGAGAGCATCAGTTGGATTAATGCTCTGAACCCCTTTTCAGAGCACTTATTTATCACCATTGCCCTGCAGGCCTTATATGACTTTGGGGAACCACAGGTTGCAAAACCACATCATCTCCTGCCTGAATTAAAATCACTTTGAAATCTCAATTCCTGCAGGACGAGCAAATAAAAAAAAATATCGGTTTCCTGATTTCTAGGACACTGCTACATAGAATTTTTTAATATTTCTGGTTGACTGGGCTATTTCAGGTAAGAGCTTGTCAAGAATGTCAAGTAAATTTAAATACTGGAAGTGTCTCAGTACACAACCTCATGCTGAAAGGGGATGGTTTTCCAGAAATTGCTAAAAAAGTAGTGCTTTATAACCAGAGTTTCCTCAAGGTATGTTGAGAAAGCAAAGGAAATAGTAAGCTGTCGTTTACAGAGCACAGTTTACCCTACTGAACTGACAGAGTTTCCTTCTGGAACTACTCTGCCAGAAGCAATTTGTGGATCACAAAAGGGTATGAAAAGTAGAAGAATGTTCCCTCTCCCTTCCCTATGTAAGATAATGTAAACTATGTGCACATATTATAAATGGGGAGTTATATTAAGTAGTAAGAACTACAGAAAACCACAGAGTCACTCCAAAACAGCCAGAAAAAAAGGAGAAAATGACTTTATATTTGCTTTTCAGTCACAATTTCCATATTTAAAAAGGAGGAAAAAGCTCTTCCGACCTAAACCATCTGTATACACTAACCACAAATAATTCTGAAATTCTATAAATCTATTTGAAATTATATAATTGATCCTGGTCAAGAAATTGCCTGTGGAATTCCAACAGCTCTAGATGGCGTTTTCTGATTCACCCTCTAATGTCCGATGCAAGTAGAACCATTTCCTTTTCCAAGGCAGAAGATTCCATCATTTCATCATTCCCAGCACTTAGGATCAGACAAGTAAGGCAAGTTGCAAGGTCTGCATTAATATCAACACTCCAGCGACCTCTCACACCCCATGGCACAGTGAGAACTCAATTTTACATTAATAAACCCGAACACCAAACTGTTAGAAACTCAAAAGACACCGGGTATTACAACTTCCATAAATTACAGCCGAGCTCAAATGGCCCGTACAAGCAATTGTACAGTGATAAAGCCTAAGTGGATGGTATTTAAACAGATATTTGATTTATGACAGAATTTTACATCATGCTGGAATTCAAATGACAATTTACAAGTCCAGAGACGAGAAATCCCTGTCCCATGCAAACTGCTGTTTGCAGTGCACAAGCTGATTGCTGAATCCTTCAGGAAGGAATCCTTCCCTCTGATGGTCTCAGGGCACAGAAGCCAAATGATAAAACAGGACATTTAAAAAGAGAACAAACCAAGCTGCTGCTTCATCCCCGGGTAGGAAATGACATCCTTGGTCTTCTCAGAGCGAAGCTTCACGAACCCTATTTTTGCATGGCAGCTGCCTGTGGCTCCTGCCACCACAAAAATCTCTGATGGCAAATTTGGGTGGCTGTCTGTCAGGTTCTTCAGAGATGAAAAAATTGTGAGGACTGGAGAACAGACAGACCCCTCTCTTTAGTGGCATCAACACCACTAAAATCACAGAATTGCAGAGGTTGGAAAAGCCCTCCCAGGCCATTGAGCCCAACCTGTGCCCCATCCCCACCTTGTCCCCAGCCCAGAGCACTGAGTGCCATGTCCAGGTGTTTCTTGGACACCTCCAGGGATGGGGACTCCACTCCAAGGCCTGACCACCTCTTCCATGGAGAAATTCCTGCTGATGTCCACCCTGAGCCTCCCCTGGCCCAGCCTGAGGCCGTTCCCTCTCCTCCTGTCCCTGTTCCCTGGGAGCACAGCCTGACCTCCCCAGCTGTCCCCTCCTGTCAGGAGTTGTGCAGAGCCACAAGGTTCCCCCAACCCCTTCCCCAGATCCATTGTCCTTCTCTAGACTAACTATTAACTGTTTTCCATCAGAAAAATATTGCATTTCGGACTCAAATCGGAGATGCCTCACGAGAGTCCTCCTGAGCAGCTTTTCACTGAAGCCTCAGAACAGTCCTATTAAGAAAATAAGCAGAAAAAGTGGTCTCAAGTTGTGCCAGGGGAGGTTCAGACTGGATATTAGGAAAATTTCCATGCTGAAAGGGTGGTCAGGCACTGGCACAGGGTGCCCAGGGCAGTGATGGAATTGCCATCCCTGAAGTGTCCAGAAATCATGTGGATGTGGCCCTTAGGGATTGGGATTAGTGGTGGCCTTGGCAGTGCTGGCTTAAAAGTTGGACTTGAGGATACTAGAAGGCTTTTCCAACTGTAAAAATTTGGTGAGTTGATGAAAATAAGAGCTGGATTTGCAGAGGAGGAACTGTGGGCTGCACATTCTAGAACCGAACTTTAACACCCAAGCAGGTCACAAATGGCTCCCCTGAGAGCAGAAACCCTCCTGCTCCCCAGCAATCAGCAACTACACAGATAATTCTGGCTGACAAAAAAGAAAAAAAAAAGAAATCCATCAAGGAGAAGATTTATCAGAGAAAAAACATCGCAGGTTTCCAGTGGGATCCAGGAAAACCTCTTGGCCAATAGCTGGAGCAGCAGTAATTGTTCCAAATCTATCAATAAAGCTGAGCTGCTCCTTCATTGACTGCAAACACCAATTTCTTTCATGGGGGATTATAAGTTGATGTTCATGGTCTCTCTACCACCATTAGGGTGATAAACAGTTGAAACTACATCAGGATCTGACACGCAGATCAATTCTGGGTCCATAAAGAATCTACACAAGAGGTTCCTGGACAGGGATTTACTGCCCCCAGTTTTTATTCTCTCTCGCTGCTAAAATTACTTCTGTCAAGCACTTACAAGAGTATGGAGGAGAGGGGAAAAAAAAAAAAGGAAAAAAGGCAAAAAGAATTAATTTTTCATGTGCTGCTGGAACAGCCTTTTGAAATTTCGGGAGTTTTTAAGGCAAATATGTTCCTGCATTGGAAATGATGCTGAACAGCAGGTGGGACTGAGCTAAATAGTGAGCCAGCAGCACGAGCTGCTCACTATCCAGCACACAGCAATTTGAAACACCAAACTAAGCTGTCGAGATTTTCTCCCAGGGCAGTCGCAGGCTTCATGTTACCAGCGCCAAATTATATTAGACATTTAATTTTAAACCTCAGGTACTTAAATGTAAAACCTTACAACAGTAATAGTCATAAAGCAGTGGGGCATTCCATTTCAGAGAATGGATTTTTCTATTTTTCCCCTTTAATTTAACCAGCACCTCCTGTTTTGTGGCTCTGCCCACTACAAAGTAATTTATCTAATTAGGAGATGTTCACAGCTGCTTGAAAGACAGAAGCCCCAGGAAACCAAAGGTCTGGTTTGGAAGACTTTGAAAAGTTCTCTGGAGCCACACAAAGTATTAATTTAATGTGAAAAAAAGGTGCAGAGAAAAATTGAATCCCAATATGTTATTTTGTCTACAATAAAACCATGTGACAATAAGCAGGCATATTCTCCAGTACATTGGCATTTGAATTCCAAAAGATGCTTAGCTTCTTGCCATACCTGCTGCTTTCACAGTATTAGCTTTTTATGACTAAAATTCAAAAATCTTTTAATGGAGAAAAACCCCCTGAAATTAAAAAGGGTTTTTCATGCGTCAACTTGCCAACATAAAGGACGCATCTCTGAGCTTGCCCAAAGATGATACACTCAGAGCAATCAATTATTCTTGAGCTTTTGCAGGAGTTCTAGTCCAATACTTCTGATTCTGCTGACCCTTGGTTGCTTAAAACTCATTGCTAGTCCAATTCCCCCCCATATTTATAAAAAACAACCTTTTAATTTTTTTCTTTTAATATTAGAACCTCTGCAAGAAATTATTTGAGTTAGGCATATTCACAGGAACCCACCAGTCGTCTGCAATTTAAAAATAAATATTTCATAGGTAATTCTGCCTGTCATCTCTTTTGAGCCAGAAGTAATCCCATATGAATGTCAAGTCACAAAAAGGTACTGCACACACATGGGAGTGCAGAGCTGGGGTGGGAGGAAAGGTTCCCTTCCCCAGGAATGCAAACCAGCTCGGGTTCAGCGACAGGAGCAAAAGACAAATCCAGCAAATCCAGCATTTTGAAGTCAAGGGGACAGCAAAAGGCAGGAACTTAGGCACTATTTCTACCTTTTCACATTCTATTTCCACAGCACTTTTTGGAAGGTTTTCTCCCCTGCAGCCTCAGCTGTTGCAGCTGCTAGGGGATGGCACCTGCTCACCTGCCTGCAGGTGTGTCAAGGTGCACAGCACTGCAGCCTGCACCTCCTGCTCTCCTTCCAGAGCCAGCACTCAGAATTCTTCATCCCGCCTTAGAAAAGCTACAGCATAAAAGGAACAAAAAAAAGCCCAAACTTTGGTCCAACCTTTTAGAAAGGAGGTGGAGTTGGGGTAGACTGAAAGGACAAAGCAGCTCAGGAAAAAGTGGCAGAAAATCCATGGTCTTAAGTGGGAAACCAGCTCAGCATTCATACAGGGCAATGCTGCCTCCCATAAAAGCTGAACCAGGAGTGGCTGAGCACAGAAGAGAACAGGGCTGAAGTGTTTATTTCATTGGGCTGCCTCACAATCTCCCTGCAAGGCTCAATTAGAAAATTCTTAGTCAAAATCAGGACCATTTTAATGCCAATACCATCCTCCTGAAGGTGCTGCCCCCATGTTTACAGCTCTAGAAATGTCTGTGCTTTGGTAACTACAAATTTGACAATTAATGCCACTCAGAAACAAGGTGATCATGATTTTAAACCCTCTGTTCTCCTTAGGTGGAACTGAAAAGCTGTCCAGAGCTGCTGGAAAACCCAGAGACACTCTCAGGTCTACACTCAGATTCAGACCTTATACTGACACAGATATATATATATATGGGACATGTGAAATAGTTCTGATATTCCCCTAACTGTCCCAATTTTAGGGACAGCCATTGGAAACAGCATTTCTCCCCTTTCTCCTGACCTATTCACACTGGTCTGGTACCAAATACCACATCTACCCTTTAAAAACAACCACCCTGTCCCACTGCTACAATCTAATAATTCCAAAACACCATCAGGAATAGTGTTTGCTCCTTTTAATGCTGTTAAATGCTCCACAGAGAAAACACTGAGACTATGCCAGGAATGTGCAGGCAATAGAGCAAGAGCACAGCAGAGGAAGGACCTGCTGACGAGAAAATCTAGAGAGTCTAATACCCACCACACAGGGCAAGGAATCTGACTATTGAGCAAACAATCTACGTTGTGTGGCTGCCCCATCCCTGGCAGTGTCCCAGGCCAGGCTGGACAGGGCTTGGGAGCAACCTGAGATAGTGGAAGGTGTCCCTGCCCATGGCAGGGGTGGAATGAGATGGGATTTAAGGTCCCTTCCAGCCCAAACCAGTCTGGGATTCTATGATTACGCACCTGAAATTAAAATTAAGCAGTACTGTAACTAGGTTAACTCTTCACGTTGAAAAGAGAATCACAGAATTCTTTCAGGTTGCTCCAAGTCCCATCCAGCCTGGCCTTGGACACTGCCAGGGATCCAGGGGCAGCCACAGCTTCTCTGGGCACCTGTGCCAGGGCCTGCCCACCCTCACAGGGAAGGGGTTGTCCCTAATATACAATCTAAACCTCCTCTCTTTTAGTATAAAGCCATTCCCTCATGCCCTGGTCAAGAAAGTATTCTATCAATCCGTTCCCTTTTATCCAATTCCTCTTTTCCCCTCAGACACTTCAAGTTCGGCACCCAACTGCACAGCGGGGCTGCATCATTTCATTTTTCCCTTTTGGAAAAAAGCAGCAAGAGCACCAAACTCCCCCTTCACCCCACAGCACGTGACCCACCCCAGCTCCAGGTTTCTTACCACTGCTAATGCCAGAGTTGGCAATGACTGTGGCCTCGCTCCACTGATCTGCACTGGAGACCGAGTAGGAGCGCTGGTGCATACCGTCCGGGCGGCTGTTGAAGGACACCAGACTGATCCCACTGGCCATCTGAGACACAGATGTGCTAGTAGTCACGTTCCCTAGGCACAAATGGAAAACAAATCGTGTCAATAGAGGGGACAAAAGGGATTTTGCAGCAGGATGGATGGGGGGTATCTGGACAGAGCAGAAACAGGGGTTACTTCACCGACACAAGGGCTCGAGATAATGGTCCTGAGACCAGAGCTTCCGGCAGCTCAAATGCAGCTAAGAAGACAAAAAAGCCATAATTTTCATGGTATCACCTCATTCTGTTTGTTCTGGGAAACACAATCTTGCACCACCCTGCTACCAGGTATGCTCTCTGTAGCTTCTCTGCTTGTTAGACTGCACACAAAAAACCAGTTTATTCCTGAAAGCCACTGTTTATACAACTGAGATGAGACAACTAAGCCAACTCCAAGAGTTTGAAACAATCCTCCTCTAAGTAATATCTGACACAGGGATGTCCCCCAAAAACACAAGGATGGGGAGCAAACGACTACCAGCACTGAGAGACCAAGGCTAAAAAAATTTCTTGGATATTTAATCTTAAAACAGCATCATGACACCAAGCACACACTGGACTGACTGCAAGTATCATTTCTGGGTCTCGTCCCACAGCTGTGACACCAAAGGGGACACACAGAGAGCAGCCTTTACTCAGTAAACACTTCTGTATTTCTGTGGTCAGTGAGGCCTAGGGCATTGAAATGCTGGGAGCTGTGTGCAAGGAGGAGTGACAGGGACAGGTTTCCCACCATAAAACAGGACAAGTGGGATCTGGTTGAATACATCTTAGAGTAGAAACAATTAAAACCTTTCCAGCAGCTCAGATTTCTGATGGTCTTACTTACAACTTGCTATGGGCCAAAACCTGCTACATGCCTTTGGCTTCTGAGCACATTTTACTCCATTCCTAGCCCAGGCTTTGCATATCATAAAGCTACTAAGAATTTACAGTACCACTTTCATTCCTCATGGCAGGCTCTCAAAAGGTGCCCCACAGGTCCTCTATGAATTGAAGAATACTCTTAAAAAACACATGCACAGGGAAAGGAACAGACACAATATTATAACATACCCTCACACTTTGCATTTCCATTGCACCTTCTACTGATGAGTTCAGAAAAATTAATGAATTAATTTTCAATGCTCCTGTGAGGTTGTTAATTATCTGCTATCATTTCCCCCATTTTTCAGAGGTTAAATGACCCAGGGCCACAAAGGAAGATTGTGGCAGACTTGAAAATAAAACCCAGATCTCCTGACTCCCAGTTCTATCATTATGTCTTTTCCCAGAGCAGCCTTTGGGAAGACAGCAGAGCTTAGTGAACTACTTTGTGTTTATTAGAGTTGGCATAATTGTCCCTTTCTCTCCTCCCCTTTCCCAAGACAAAATCTCCTCTTCAGTCCTTAACACAGATCCATCACAGTATCTGTGTCTTCAATGTACTTACTCAGCCTCAAGAACTTCTGTACGGCACCCTCTACTTTGCAGACATGAAATACAGACAGAAGAACTCATTTGTTTAATTATGCAAAGTCTAAGGAGGGTTTTGGAGCCATGTTGGGACCTCCCAAGGCATGAGACAACCTAGCAAAGCATTCAATATTTTAAAAGCACAATAAAAAATTAAACAGAAGCTGACAGAAGCTGTACTTTGGGCTGCCTTAAAGAAAATATCTCCCTCCAAATCAGCTTCTGTGATGCTGACGATGCTCACTTTGAAATCACCTTTTCTTTGGTTTTCACAATCCAGAAAAACTATGAACATTAATTAAATGTTCACCAAATGTTCCACCAAATTAAAGGGAGCAGCTGATGTGAATGGCAAGAGTTTGAGACCGAATGGATTCTGGAAACTTGAGATTTAGGCCAACATAGACACAACACAACCGGTGGTATTTTGAAGCTGATATCTTCCACCTAGTCCACAAGTTTTTGAACACAAGTGTCCAATCACCTTCTAATCACGATACAAAAAAACCCCCCAAAAAAACCTTAAGAAGAGAACACCAAGACTTCTACACCACCATGTCAAAAGCTTTATTTTCACCTCAATGCCATCTGAGGAAACTGTGTGTGCCACACAAGGCTTCTCCAACACAGTCCCATGGTTCTTCCCATCTACAACAGGGAAACCCCAGTCCAGACCTGGTGAAAGTCCTTTAATTTTCCTCACAGATAAAGCCTCGACAGCAGAAATCACCTCAATCTTTCAGCAGACAAGCAGGAGACAGTGAAAAAGAGGAGGCCAGCAATACTCAGTGAACATGCTGATGTCCCTACCCACGGCAGGGAGGTTGGACTAGATAAGACTCAAAGGCCCTTCCAACCCAAACTATTCTGTGACTCTCTGAAAAGCACAGTCTGTGTGTTGGGCTAGGCACACGAAGCCTTTACCATCACTGCCATGCTCCATCTCTTGTCCCCCATCCACAGACAGACACCATGTTCACGTTAGCCCCAAGCTCCAGGCCTGCTACCTGGCCCGTGCTGGAGCTGTGAAAGACTTGCCTCTTCAAATGCATCCTATATGCATCAGCTGGCTGCTTAAGTTGATTAGCAGGGGGCAGTTAAATTACTATGCTAATCCATGTATTCTCAGCACTGTTTCCTTGATATGGATATGTGTATATGCTTACTGGGAAGCCTTGATTAGTTCAAGCTTCAATGTGTCAAAGGCTCCAGATTCTTTCCAAAGAATAATTTTAGCTGTACTCACATCCCTAAAGTGTGGGAGCTGATTTGAAAAGGTACTTACCTCTACCATATGCTATTTTTCTTTAAACAATTTGCATTTCAAAGGGAATATGGCATTTATATTTGAATGAATATCAGTATGTTGCCAGAACTTGTCTCAAATGAGCAAAAAAAAAGATGCTGGTCTCCTATTGAACAAAAATGTTTTCATCTACCAAAGGAGCATCAAAGGAAGAGTTCCTCTTTCTAGCTCTAGACAGCTTTATTAAAACTATCTTTTCTGATGTTATAAAACACCCCGTTACGACCGCGCTTACAAAACGTTCAAACAATTAAGCCCCACAAAACCCATCCAAATTAAGATTCAAGGTAATTTCCAGGTTCGGCCACTGCTCAGCAGAAGAGCCCCTAAGAAACATGAGCGTGCTCACACAAAATCCCATTTCTATAGCCATTTATACAGTATAAATCTCTGCAAGAGCAGGTGGAGGCAAGAGGAATTAAGCCAACGAGTGCCTGTGCGTGGAAAAGCTGAGGGAAACACACACTGGGGGCAGAATGAGAACAAGGGAGTCACTCTGGCTCTTCACACACAGCCCTTTTGGATTTCTGAAACAACAGAGCAGAAATGCAATACTCAGAAATGATGTGAAAATAACTAGCATTTGCAGAAACACAGGACTGGGCAAGCTGTGAACAATATGTGTCTAGTCGGTAAAAGCCAAAAGGTAAAGGATCTATAGTAAAAATGATAACAAAATATGCCATTAAGGTTAATAGAAATGCTATCTTACGTATATGTAGCAACTTATCCAACAAAAAAGAAACCACTCCGGGGTTTGGTCATCTTTGCTCCTGTAATGGAACAGTCCGAAGGACAGCGTGTCGGCAATCCCTCTTTTGCTGCTTTTTAACTTAATAATCCAGTGAATTATCCCAGGTTAATGTAACACACACATCATTTCAGGCCTTCACCAACTACACCACCCACTAATTACAAATGCAGAACGAATATAATTCACAAGTACACCCTGAGAAGTGAGATCCAGGTGATACAAATGATACAGGGTACAAATGATCTTCATTCCCCGCTGCAGACACATCTGTGATTTCCCCCAAACAAATCAGCTACCAGAAGTTACATTCACAAGTGCAACTAATATACTCTTGGATTTATGAGATGAGCAGTCAGCGCAGGAGTTGTGAAGCAGAACTATATTTTTCCATGAAGCAGCGGCATATCAGACTCACAGAGGGGCTGCACAGAAAGACTGAATCAGATAAACTGCAGCCCTACTGCTCTGCTTTCACCATGTTTTATTTGTGCCAAGCTCCTCATGTTCATGAAGAGATTCTCTTCCAGAAAAAAAAAAAGAGAAAAAGGAAATAAACCTCTTAAGGCCAGAGGGCTGCGCTCACCAGCTGTTAGAACTAATGAAAAATACATTAGAGTTGTGGGTCAGGAAATCCTGACTCTTGATATCAGAGGGTTAATTGTTTCAAATCATGTTGGGTCAATTTGTGTTGCAGGAATTCTGCCTATTCTTGAAATGCCCTCTAATTCAGCACAAGGCACTGTCAAGTAGGTTAGATTGGCTGTTGGCTGCCCGTTCCAGACCCACACCCAGCACTGCTCCCTCAAGTCTCTTCAGGCACCAGGCTGGAAAGGGAAAGGGAGATGCCCTGTTGCTGCCTGTGCAAAGATGGGAAGCGCTCCCTGCCCATCCTCAGTTGTGCATCACACTCGGGAATTAATTCCCAGAGCTGTGCAGAAATCTTTCCAGTGGGCAAACCTTTCCTGACCATCCAAGCAGTAGTTTCTGCCTCTCCTTCACCTACAGATATAAACCTTGGGACCAGGAACATTTGGGGATGGCTCTTCTGGGTTCTGTTAGTTTGCTGCCTCAGCATCCATCTTTTCCAGGTGCATCCTCCTTTCTGTGCCCACTCTGGACATGGTGTGCTGCACTGAAATCTGGGAAAACAGCTCCTTACCTCCCCCACTGAGGAGAGTCAGTCTGCCCTGGGAAGGGAGGGATTGTCCAGGTGTCTGGCCACATTCTGAGGGGACTGTGGGGCCTGGGGAGCTCTAAATTCCACAGCCAGGCTCTTGAGCAGGGTGAAATTCCCTCAAGTATTGCCATGGATTCTGTTTCAACCCAACAGCAATGTGCAAGCAGCACTTGGTCTCTGCCCTGGCTTTATCAAGCACCTAAAATTACTTGAGGTTACTCAGACATAAAACAAGAATGAGTGAGAGGGAGGGCTGGAACTAGATCATCTTTCAGGTCCCTTCCAACCCAAGCCATTGTGAGTCTATGACAAAAATCTTTCCAAAACACACTGGTTCCAGTGCTGAAACTCTCCCTCAACACGCTGACAGTCATTTTCCACACTGCAGCAGAAAACTTGCTTGGGAGTTCTACTTTTTTTTTTCTTTTTTCTTTTTTTTCCCTCCAGAAGCATTTACTTACTGAACAAAATTCCAAAGGACAAGCAGCTATTCCTAGAGGAAGCCCTTCCATGTCCATCCCCACCGAACCAGGCTCGATTAGCAGCGCACAAACCGAGCGGGGTCAATCCTAATGAACAAACAAGGCAGTGCCAAGAAATATCCTGGCAGTGAAGGACGTGGTGCTGGGAGTATAACGAGGAAAGCTATTATTCTCAGAGCATGCCAAAGCAACACAGCAAGTGTGGAGGAAAATTAAGTCATCAGAGGAGACATCTCTTCTAAAAGAAAGTTAAACCCAAGATCTTCACCGCGGGCTTCTGCTCGAGATCCCCAACTATTTATTCTGCTGGGATCAAAGTCTGCTTTCCTCTCCTGGCAGGCAGATTATTTTTTTTCTGTAGTTTTAACAAATAACAGTAATAAATAAGGTATGCTTGGCTTTCTGGGCAAGTCCTGGTGGAGGTTTAAGACCCAGAGGTGAGCGTTTTGCACTGGCAAAAATTCTGCTTTGTGTTGCTCTTATTTGGTTGTGAATCCCGACAGGAACCGTGGATTTAACTTCGCAAAAAATAACAGCAGAGACCCAAATCATTCTGAGGTAGGTACAGCAGAGCACAGGCAGGGGCCTGAGGCAAAGGATGTAAAATGCTTCCTAATCCCTTCGACTGTCTGTGGAAATTATTACTAATGGAATTGGAGAGGGGGTGCTGGCTCTTACCTGCTGAGATTAACTGGGCTAACTTTGGGAGCTTCCCACGAGCCACAACCCTCCCCAAGCCCTGCCTGCTGCAGCCAGAGCCTCCTCGGGATGGGGAGGGACCACTGCTGGCATTCCCAGCCTCTTAAGGAAACGGAACAAAGAAACTTTATTTTCGCAAAAGAGACAATAGATACCAATGCGAGATGACTTTTTTTTTTTTAATAGCTATTGCCACTGTAACAGCAGCTAAGTGAATGCATGTCTGCAGTGTGAGCAGTTTTGATAAACAGCCTCTGCGGGCCACACAACGGGGATAATGTATCCTTAAGTACTGCCAATGAGCTGCCATTCTGCACAGCCAATTACTTCTGTGCGTCTGTCACTCAAAGGAAAAATGACTGAGCCCATTAGATCAAACCTTTGTCACTGTTCCTAATGCACTCTTAGGCCTCATTAATCTGAGGGAGCAGCAACACAGCCGCCGGTGCCTCATTGCCTCCCCCACAACAGGCCCACGTGAATCTTCTCATCTCTCCCCCAAGTGCACCACGTTAATCAAGCTCTCCTTATTACCCCGGTCCCTGTCACGGCGGAGAGCGCTCTCTCTCTTAAATGCTCTCATTATGGTCCATCTTTAGAGCCGGCTGAGTGGAAAAAAAAAAAAAATAGAGGGGGGGAAAAAAAAACCCAAGCCAGAGAGAAAGAGAAGAGGAAAAAGCAAGTCCGATCACATTAATATTCATGACAATAATTAGTATTCTAGGTCACTGAATATTCATGCTATTAGTTTGGTTTTTTATGGGTTTGCTGGATGTCCTGATTGCTGGAGTGTGGAGGAAAACAGCATGGTTGGGACTTTAGATGTCAACGGCAGTTCAATACTCCAAACACATTTGTGAATTTTTTTTTCTCCCCTGTTTGGTAAAACAGCTTCAACCCTCCTGATGGCTTTAATATCTTAAAATCACTGTGGGGAAAAGCACGAGGAATCCTGCAAAGGTCTGAACGTCCAAGCAGCTCGTGCTACGCTGTGTGCCCGTCAAGACGCCGGGATTGCATCGGGTGGACAAGGCAGCTCTGGGATTTTATTCAGGATACGACGCCACGGAGGCATGAAAATCATCCAGAGGGAAACAGGCACCAACTGCGGGCCCCAGTCACCTGCCTGAAGCTCCACGACACATTCCTACCCTTTATCCACCTCATCATCACTAGGGATGGGCACCGTGTGCCCACCTCGAGCAAGGATCCTCAGACAGCTCGTTTTTCCTTTTTTCTCTGAAAATCTCCGCAAACTCATTTTTCTCAATATTTAATGAATGCAGTTATTTCATCAAATATTTATTTCATTAGAGTTAATACGTGCCCTGCTCCTTTCACCCCATTATTAAGGAATATAGGGTACTAACAGCGAAAGTTTATTTTTCTCTAGTTCTGGAAAGGGCAAATCCTAGTCCAAAGAAACCAGAGAAAATGATCTTGAGGGATCCCCCTCTAGTGGGATGAAAGGGAAATCTCGGATGCACTTCAAATTGGGCTTTTTTCCTTTGAAACGAGCAAACTGCCAACTTCTCCATCCGTCGCTGCAGCTGTATATCACTGAACTAACAGCAGAGCCACCCAAATGGAAAATTGACTCAGGTGATTAATGACAAAAGTAAGTCACAAACTTGCATTTGTGATCTGTGGCAAATGCATAAAACTCACGCTCAAGTTGAAGCGCAGAAATCGTTCTGCGTGAAGTCGCCTCACGTCCCTCATCAGACTGCAAAATTAGTGACAAATAACTCCCGACAACCAGCCTCTGGCCTTGTGGGAAACACACCACATCACACAGTCACCTCCAAGTAAGGAATTCAGAGCAGATTCCAGAATTTAGGACTCAGTTCAGCATTCATTTGCAAAGGTACAAAAGATCCGCAGGCTTTGGAGCAATTGCCCACGAGCTCTTTGCTCGATAAACATTTTTACTTATCATCAGCCTGATCACAACATCTGAATCCTCACAGTGACCTCCAATTAAGAAAGATTATTACCTGATCTACAAAAAACACTAAGGATTTGATAGATGATCACAATTAATAACAGACAGGAAGCTCACACTGATAAGAATGTGGAGCTGCCGTTCCTACAACATCTGAAATGTCACAAACAGTTAGCAGATAACAACCTCCAGCACACTTAACGATGGCCCTGGAACTAACACATTTTAGGATACTTCACATACTGTACAGTCACCATTTTAGGGAAATTTAATAGCACCAAATTATTTAAATGAAGTGTTAATCAGGAAACAATTTATCTCCACACATAAGCTATTTTTAGATGTGAACTTTCTACATCAGTGGCTCTTGCTACAGCACAGGCTTTGGGTTGTTTGGAGAGAAGAAATAAATGACTCCTGGGAGAGATTTCGGGAATAAGTTCACCTTCAGGTCAAGCAGCTGAAATCCAAGCCAGCTCAGGAGGGAATGAAACGTGGACCCACTCCCGGCTCCAAAGTCAGGCTGAGTCAGCACCTAAAGGGCAGAGAGATTGGCTGGTGGGATGGGCAGGGCTCTGGGATGGACAGGACCCTGGCCCTGCTCCAGCTATTAGAGAAAGCTGGAACTGAGCAGCTCCAAGAATTACCCTTTTCTGAAGGACTTCCAACTGAGCTGCATCAACAGAATGATGCTCAGTGCCACGTAGATTTAATTTAAATTTCGGTTACTTAAGCATCATTTGTCAGCGTGGATTGAAGATACCACAGAAGTGATGTAATTTTAGATTAAAGGGAGTAAATATCCATTTCCCCCAACTCAGAGATTCCTACCAAGTTAGCTTACAAGTACGAGCACCTTCCTTAAAGCCTCAGTTAACAATCTGTTATTTACAGTCTCTATGTAACACAAATAACACAACTAAAACAACCCCATCCCTCTGTACTCTCTGGGAGAAGCGGTCACATGGAGTCCCAGTTCTTACACAGTAAACCCCAAACTGCACCTCAAGAACCCAAGAAGAGACCAGTTTTCAAATCAAAGTCAGCCTTTTTCCAGGCAAGATGCCTGGCTTTGCAACAGCAGAAGCAGCCCAACCTTCTACTCCTTTCTCTGCTTTCTGACTGAGCACAGAAAATACTCCTTTTTCCTACTGCTGTTGCACTTTCAGTTTGTTGTTCACTGTTCTACCATGACTGTGACAATGTCCACCTACGAGGACTATGACTTGATGTCAAGGGAAAAGTATTTTTCCCAGTCCTTGTGTCAGTGGAAATCCAGCAGGAAAGTCATCCTGAGTTTTTAAAATTCATACAGTCTCATAAAGGTATTTTTTTCTTTTTAAAAAAATCATTATTTTAAATTTTTTTTTTAACATGTCTGAAACAAAAACTCTCAAGGACTGGAACTTGGCTTTTGTTGTTAAGATGATTTTTTTCCCCAGAGATACCTGCTTCCAGGAGTGCACATTTATGGATCAGGAGAGCTGTCATGGAGAGATGGTTATCATATGTCTGTTTGTCAAAGTCTCCAAAAACAATCTTACTAAGATCAGAAGTGCCACAAAGCATGACAAAATTCCATGTGATGGGAATGACACACTCCTAAACTTTTCCTTCTGCATGTGACACATATGGCAATTAAATCCAACAGAAATGGATGTGGCGCTTTTAACTTGCTTGGCTGTTTTAACTTCTAGTGCCAAATAACTGAGTTTGCCCCTCCTGAATTCAAAATATTGCCTAATTCCTCTATTCTGCTCACAGCACTGTTATGGGAAGCACCTTGGGAAAGACCCTCACCATGAGGGAGGAAACTGAAGGTGTTTGATCAATCACTGATGTCCAAAAAGGCTTTAGAGAAGGAAGGGGATGGAAGAAGGAGGAAGAGCTCGAGCTGCTCTAGTGCCTCACAGACTGTGGTGGGATCAGAAGAGAGGCTGAATCACAAGAAATTACACTCAGAGAAAACTATTTTCTGAAAAGTGAACTCAAAACAACAGTTATGAGCAACCAAACAGGCATTTAATCCATAGATCTGTTGGCAAAGTTGGCACTGAAATCCACCCTTAAGGGGCAGCTTCCAAGCAGTGTTTAAGTGTCAAATGAAGGCATCACCCAACATCAGCAGCATTTGACTGCTTTGGGGAAGAGCTAACATGAAGCAACGAGAATGTAGTGAATTTACAGGCCTAAAAACAAAAATAGCAAGTGCTGATTCTTCCTGTTTGGTCCAAACCTCCTCCACGTGGCAGATCCACGTACAGAAAACTCCCAGTGACAAACCAGTAAGCAACAAGCTCAGCCCTGTGATAGATTTTAACGCATCACACAAGCTCAAGACACTTTTCCCAGCACTAACAAGTGAGGCAAAGCTCAGAGACAGCAGCACAGCCTGAACACCAGAGTACTGGGCTGATGCAGAGCTGAGCTGCTGCCACTGATTCCCCAGATCCTCTCTGTCCTACTACTTCTTTATTTCCATTTTCTTCCCTTTTTTTTACATCATTCTTTACTGATTAGCAGCTCCTTTTTATGTTTGCTTTTAATCCAATAACAAGTAGCAGATGCTGAGCAGACACCAACAACAGCAGTGTCTTTCAGTATTTCTGAGCGACAGGATGAAGAAGCAAAGAGGGAGGACAGAAGCTCCAACTATTCCCACAGTGCTATTTGAAATACAGTACCTAAATTTTTCAGTATCTGGACGTTCTGGCATAATTAACTTCCTTCTGTGTGATCAAACCTCAGCCTGGCCAGGACACACACACAGTGCTGCCACCCCTGCCAGGGAGAGCCTGCTGTAAACTGTCATGGAAAGTTCCCCTCTGACCTGGCAATCCAAGTATATGCCAAAACATGTAAATTCCATGCTATAAACCTTATATTATGACATATATCTAAATACATTTTCAGAAACTTGCTTCTCTGAAGCAATCAAGAAATTTTTGCCTGCGTTTGAACATTTTAAAAGCAGAAATCTCTGTATTTAAATGTCTCACCCCTGGTTTATTGACTCAGTCCAGCACTTTTCTTTCCTAAATAAGGAATCATACTGAAAAATAAAAGCACTCCTCACACCGAGTCATCTAAATAAAATAGTACACTGGAAAAAAATAACCCAACTACAAATAATTCTCTCCCATGAACTCAAGTCACAACTTGAGAAAGGGTTCTGATGAAATTGTGTCTTCAGACACCTCAGGTCCCAAGCCAAGATCTCCAGTGGTGTCTGCTCAGTGGCACCACTTTCAAAATCCATCTCAACCAGTAGCATTCACAGTTGGAAGGAAAAGACCTTCTCTGTTTTCCCCTAATAAAGGGGAATGTCACAAAAAGCAGGGAATTACACCTTGGCTTGAAGGACTGGGGGCTGGAATTAGATGATATCTAAGGATCTTTCCAACCCAAACCAGCCTGTGATTCTATGAAGCATCTGACAGATAACTATTACCATCCAAGAGAACACACCTGAATATCCACGAATCCCAGACTTCCTCCTGCCAGGGTGTTTTGTACAGGGACAGAGTGTGTGGGGATGGCTTTGCTGGCATGTGCAGGAGGTGTCTACGTTAACCATAAATGCAAAAGGCACTTGGCACTTTATGGATGTCATCCCAAACATGCTGACGGAACTTGCCCTAGACCATTATGAGTTTTGTACAAGCAGTGCATTTTACAAGATAAACTGTCTCAAATGTTTTCCCTTAATGTAATTTTTTAAAATCCACTTAGCTGTATGGACAAGTACTTCAGCAAACAATAAACTCCTTTGTTTAGAGCTCAGAAGGAGAGCTATAAACCACTTCCATCAATAAATTAAAACAGCTTTCCACAGAAGAATCTTGCTGTTAGAAGAACGCATAATTTTGAACTTTCCAAAAGCAGAAAGAAGGGCTGTGGATCCCACCAGGAAGCCATAAAAAGGCTTTTCAAATCATACACCATTTGTTTTTCCTAAGTATTAGAGATTATAAATTCCTCCCATATGTTAATTACTGTGAAATTATGTAGGGCTTTGGCAAGTACAAGGTAACAAATACACAAAGACAGACATCGAAGGCTACTCAGAAATTCAGGATCTCTTGTGGGGGACAGACAGCAGTCAGGGCTTAAGAACTTCCACATCAGTGGACTTGTAAATCCCAGAATGGTTTGGGTTGGAAGGAGTCCTAAAGTTCATGTAATTCCACCCCCTGGCATGGGCAGGGACACCTCCCACAAGACCAGGTTGATCCAAACCCAATCCAGCCTGGCCTTGAACGCTTCCAATTATTAAGAGATACCATCCCTATCCCAAGTGTTCCTGATAATTCCCTACAGACACTGAAAATACAGGGATTTTCTCCTTTTTTTTCCCCTAGCAAGGTCTTCTCTTACCTGAATTTGGCGAGATGTGTAAACTGCTCATGTCTTTGGAGAGGCCGTTGGTTTTGGGGCTGGAGATGGGGGCGCAGGCTGACGTGGCTCGGGGTGGCCTCTTCCCGGGGACCTTCACAGTGGTTCTCAGCAAGTCGATCTCCTTCCCGTGAACGTTCTGCATGTAATCCTGGCAAGAGAAGAGAAAACACCAAACCCAGCATCAACCAGGGAGTTCTGTAAGCAACAGGATTAATAAACCTCGTTTCACAGGACTTTGGCCCCACATCCTCTGCCAGCACCCACCGTATGGTTTTCCTATTCCTTCCATGTTCCTGATAATCCCTTCCACACTTCTCAGGACAATGAATCCCCAAAATCCAGAGCTTTCTCAAAGACCCTCCAAGTACCAGCTGGATAAGAGCCCATTCCCAACACAGCCATGTGGGGGAATTCACCAGCTAAAGGTCCCAAACAGAAGGAGAAGACAAGGCTGAGTGTCCCTCCTGAGCATGTTTACTTGTGTCTCCTCTCTGCCTGTGTTTTATCTCTTTCTCCCTCAGATTTGGCTGGAATGAGTCAGCAGGCACAAAAGTGACAAAGGGGTAAGGTTTCAGCAATTCCAACTTTATTTCCTTAGAATACGACCACTCTTCCACCCACACAAAATACCATCAAAGGGAAAAAATCACTGAAAGTGCATCTATTTGAGCAAATATGCTAAAAGCTGGGAGCCAGAAGTAGAAAGGGCTTTCGCCAATTTTTGCTTGGGAAGGCCACAAAGGGCAAATAAACAGAAGAGCAAATGGACATGGGTGTTTTAATCACAGGGCAAACGGATCCTGGGATACACCAGTGGAGATATTTTCAGGAGAGATGGTGAATGCTAAAGGCAGCTCACAAGACACTGAAGTTCTCATCCCCTGGTACACTGGGCTGTGGTCACTCACATTCCAGAAAAATAACTGAAAGTGGAACAACTATGAAGACACTAAAAGAAACAAAAGAGACACTGACTCACAGAGGACATGCAAGAGGGGTAGCACAGGAGAGTAAAATTAGAGGTGCAAAGGGGTGAGAGCATTGCACAAAAAATATCTGCACTGCCCAGAGAAGCTGTGGCTGCCCCTGGATCCCTGGCAGTGTCCAAGGCCAGGTGGGACAGGGCTTGGAGCAGCCTGGGATAGTGGAAGGTGTCCCTGCCCATGGCAGGGGGTGGAATGGGATGAGCTTTAAGGTCCCTTCAAACCCAACCCACTGCAGGACTCTGTGGATTAGGGACCCCAAGAGAAAAGCAGCAATCTGAAGTGGCTGGGAGAAGGTCTGGGCTTCTTGAGTTAAGCTGGAGCCCAAGGGAATGGTATTCCTGAGCATCTTCTGTGTGGAGGCCAGAAATCTGAATTCCTTTTCAGAAAGAACTCGATCACCTCCCAGACACCTGGGTGATGCTGTGGGCATCTCCACGAGCAAAAATCTAACTCCCTGTTGCCCAGGGGATGAGGGCAAGATTTAGCCAGATGATGAGTTTTAGATGAAAAACTACCAGCACTAACTAGGCTGGCTCCCAGCCTGCAGCACACAGACCTGGACACCACCAGAACATCCATTTCACAAGAAAATTCCTGAATTTACCCAAAATCTGTAACACTGCTGCCACAACACAGGGAGCAATCAGCTCCCCTATCAAGATTCTTGACCCTTACAATAGGAATTATATATTCAGCTCAAAACCCATCAAAAATCTGGACTAGCAGTAATTTCTTCATAGTTATCAGGAATCTGTGATAAAACTCCCCAACCAAGCCATCACAGCAGCTTATTTTTCCCAAGCTGTCTGAGAATTATAAACAGCAAAAGGTGGGGTCTGAACAATTTGTGGGGAGAGGATGCAGAGCTCTGCTGCCAAGAGAAACAAAGGCAATCCACTCAGGAAAATTCCTTCACAAGGTGTTGGAGACGAACAAATTTCATCCGTAAATTATCAGCTTGGCGGAACTTTCTTGTTCGGCTGTCAGTTCTTCACAAATTAAAATACAATAAGCAGAAGATAATTGAGCATTTATTGCTTATGGGCTCTAAAGTGAGGTTTAATCAGAGAGCGACTAAGGCTCGGCACATGCTCTTTTCTAATAATTTTATTTAACGTACAACCAACTTAAACTGGAGAAGGGGATGTTGGTTCCAAATTCTTCAGGTGAAGTGTGGGTATGATTTCACACCTTGAGATGCGGCAGGGTGATTAAAGCTCTTTCAGCTGGGTGTAAAGCAGGCTTAGGTGAGCCACACAACCACTTGAGGAAGCGAGTGAGTGTTGGCAAACAGAAAATCAACGCGTTGCAACCGCTGCTAAACCGAAGCGCCCGAACAACAACAGATGCCGGGTAGGTATTAATGTCAGCTTAAATATTTATGGGGATATATCAAATGTAAATAATAAAGGCCCTTTTATCGTGTGCAGGATGCACAGCCATAATCTGCGTGTCTCCCTGAGGAGGGGAGGGCAAGGACCACGTTCCTGGCCCTGTCAGATCCCTGCTCGGGGAATGAAAGTTCAAACTACAAAATGACGCCAGGGCTTCAGAAGCGCAATGGAGGGTTTGATCAGATTAGAACAGATGAGGGTCTCGCTGTCATCTGGAATATGCTGTGTTAAAGAGAAGACAGCAAGCTGGATTTTGATATGCAAATGGTACAGGGATAACTCCCCGAGATGTTAGTTGTAGAAAATGCTGATCCGAGAAAAAAGGGGAAAAAAACCCTTTAACAAGGCATGAGGGTAATTCAAAGCCAAGTACTTTTAAACAGCACTTAACAAGTCCCTAGAGCCCACTCAACAGTGGGCCACCCCAGACGTGCCATCTTCTGCCCCTCAACAGCTTGAAAAAGTAGTAATTGCGAATCCATTTGCATTTTTCTTCTCAACTTGTCCGTGTTCATCATTCAGCAAGGCAGGGGGAAAGAAATTAAAAAAAAAAAATTAAAGGCAGCAGCAAAGCAGAGGGACCCCTCCCCAAACATGCGGCTCAGAGGAGACGCCGGCGCCCCGATCCCCCACACCCTGCGCTCGCACCTCCGCCATCGCTTGTTTTTTACATTTCGCTCCTAATTATGTTGCATCTATTGCCATACACTTAATTAGCTGCATTAATGTGATTTCTTTTCACATAGTCAAGCAATTAAGAGCTATGATTGAGTTTCATTCAATTAGCCTCAACAAACATGCTAATTGATGTCCCAGATGCAAATGAGGTGCAGTGAGAGAAACCTGCTAGCAATCGAGAGTTGTGGCGGGGGGACCCGGGGCTCGCAGCTCACTGACAGCAGCACGGCTTCACAGGGCTCCCCCTCCTCCCAGGGCAGGGGGACAGCAGCCATTAGTGCCTTGCTGTCCCAAAGAGATCCCGACAGGAATCACGGGCGGGGCTGAATCCAAGCGATGCCGTCTCCAGGACGCGGAGTGCGGCAGAGCGTTCTCCCGATGCGATGCGGGGCAGCGAGGGCTAGCCGAGCTCTGTGTCCCGGCGCTGCTGCTGACACCACGCAGGTAATGGCCTGCAGTCAGCACTAACTGGCAGCTCCATCTTAGTCAGAGAGGGGCGATGCTGCCTCTGCATCCATCAATCCATAATCCCCCAAAACGCGCTCCCCGCGTCGATTCTCATCCCTTTGCATCCCCGGGTTACCGCTCTGATACAGCGCCGCCGAGGTGTTAATTTGACTACTCAAGGCCATTGACCATTATCTACAGGACTAAATAAACTGTTAAAATATCAGGGGAAAATCAAAAACGCTGCATTGACTGAAGATGACACCAAATATTAGTTGACAGCCCCACAAAATGAATTGCCTTGAGTAAGAAAGGAACGATGTGCCACGACACAGAATAATGTAAAGTAAAATTACTTCAGTTCTGCTCTTAATACAGCAGCTCTCTGTTTACAACAGCAGAAATTAATTTAACCAATTAACTGAGCAGAAGCCTTTCAGACATGCAAATTGAGCAAATGGGTATGCTCATGTTTTCTAAACAGGCCTACCAAAAAGAGATACTGCTGGTTTGGGGGGCCTCTTTTGATTTCAAACACCAGCAGTTGAATTTTTAATGATTTCTGATGGTCCTCAAACATGGAGAAGACACTCCATCAAGGGCCATGAAGTGAACCCAGGCTATGTGGTGGTTCCAGTTTGATGTCTATGTCCAACCTGGCCCAGAACACTTCGAGGGATGGGCCAGCCACAGTTTCTCTTGGCAATCTGTGCCAGGGGCTCAGCACCCTCACAGAGAAGGATTTCTTCCCAATACCCAATCTGAATCCACTCACCTTTGGCTTAAAGCCATTCTCCCTTGTCCTATGCGTGGCTGTGCTCTAGAGCCATCCTTAAGCCAAGTAATTTACATGGCTCAGATTAGTCATCAAAAACGTGGACATAAAAAACATTACAGAGTGTGAGGGTTTTCAAATAATACAAGACATGGTGGATGGAGAGAAAGCCCTTCACTGAGGCTGCAGTTTTACACTGGGTAAAGGGCTTTCCAAGCTCACACTGAAACCACTCACCTTGGGATAAGCTATGTGTCACAATGCTAAAACTAAAAAAAAAGATATCTGCTCCTTCCTAGAGGTCTCCCTATGTTTCTTCCATCTGTCCTATTGCCACCCTTTTCCAATGCACCACATATGAAATGAGACATTCTCTGAGAGCAGTGATTTTCCATGGCTATAACGCTACGGATTTCACTTTTTTCTTCCTTTTCAGCTACTGAGATCTCTCAAAAGCCTGGTTTTCCATCACTAGGAACAGGTCCAGGCCAAGAATCCTTCAGGGATCTGTGCCTCATTTCCACTGAGCTGCTGTTGAGCTTCTTCCCCATCCCTGCAAGTGCCCAAGGCCACGTTGGATGGGGCTCTGAACAACCTGGTCTAGTGGAAGGTGTCCCTGCCCATGGCCAGGGGTGGAACGAGATGAGCTTCAAGGTCCCTTCCAGCCCAAACTGTTCTGGGATTCTATAAAAAACACCTTTATTTTGTGGCAGTTTTCCCCCACTGTTCAGTCGGACATAACACTCCTAAGGCTCCACTTACTGAGGCTGAAATAGTGTTTCCTGATCTGAGGCGTAATAAAAATTACTATGGAAAAGAAAGTTTATGGTTGCACCTCTGGATGACATTTCAAAGACTGCGTGCAGCGTATTTTTTGAAAGACAATTCCAATTTTGTGAGCTGACCTATTGGACCCACAAAACCTATTGTTCACCCTCAGCAACAACCCAATCCTCTTCCCCCCAAACCAGAGCAGCCCGGGAAATTGGATGGAGCCCTGACTTTTGTGCCTCTCTGTGGCAGTCAGACATTTTTATTGCAAAACGCCGTCTGGAAAAGATGCAAAACAAAATTGCTAAACTGCAAAAAGAAGAAAAGGAAGGGGGCGGCGAGGGGGGGAGAGAAGAAAAAAACAAAAGGCCCCCTTCCCTTTGCTTATTGAGTTCAAAGGCATAACATGCAGCACCCTGCAGCAAATGGGAAGCTACACTAATTTTAAAGCCATAAAACGCTATAAAGTGCCCTGCGGGGCAGGACTACACTGGAGCTAGTTGCACCTAAATAAGCCATGGTTCATTTACTTCGCAGCTTAGCCTAATGTAATCATCAGCAGATTCCTAGCCTAGAGTTGTAACAGGCACGGAGCCGCTGCCGCCGCGGCGACACTCCCAGCCATGGAGGGGCCGCCGCCACATCGCTGTTGATTAGAAAATTTTTCAGTTTTGACAAGCCCTTAATGAACATAAATCGCTCCTTGATTGGTTTCTGTGTGGGGCCACGGGCACACCTAAGAAGAAACAACAAAAAAAAAAAGTCTCCCCAACTCCTCGCCCTCCCTGCTTTTCCCAGCAAGGGCCTGAGCCACGGATGGACCATTAGAATATGAGCCACAGTGGAATTTATTCATCAAACGGTCCTGGGAAATTAGCTGTCCCCCCACCTCACATACAAACACGGCCATAATATCATTCAGCTTCATAATACGTAGTTAATCTTAAGGAAAGCCGTGAAATGTTATTTTCTGAGGAGAACAGAGCAAAGGAAACACGTTCTGGAAAACACTGATCACCCTAAAGCGCTCTGTCCTGACAAAAAAAAGGTCATCAGAAATCTGTTTGCTTCACGTTGGGAATCAGGAACATTAAATTTCAGTAATAAAAAGCACTGGCTATTATCTATACTGAGGTGTTAATCAGCTCCATCAGTGTTGCAAGGGCAAGGGAGGAAGTCAGCGCAGGACTTGGAACACAACAGCAACAAAATACTGGTCTTTTTGTCAACAGATCACTCATTTTCTTAAAATTTTAAAGAAAATTCTTCCCCTTGCACTTCACTTCTCACTCAGGCTTTGTAATGAGAGCTGCTGTAAAAGACAAACCAGAGTTTTACCATCCTGAGTAATTTATGAAGCATTTATACCTACAGCAGTTAGCTCGGCTGGACAGGAAGCTCTAATTTTATAAACCCCCCTGATTAATTAATAGCTTGGCTTTTGCCTTTTATGTTGCAACTCATTCTGATCCTAAGGATTTTCCTTGACTTTCTAAAGAGAGGACAGATACGACACTGAAATGTGTGTTTGCTCCAGCCTGTGCAGCTCTGCCAAAGCACAATCGTGTTTGCCACACTACTGAGTGTCGACTCCCTTGAGGGCACAGAGGCCTGGACAGATCCTTGTGAGTCCCTTCCCACTCAGGATATCTCTGGTTCTATGATCTTCAGTTTTATGTTTTTCTCGCAAATTTATCTTCGCTCCATTACATCTTTAAGATAATAAAGAAGTTTTCCAGGAAGCTCAAAAGTAAGTGAGTGATCTGTACAGCTACAGCACTTTATAAAAATCAGAAATTACAATATTCATATTTAACTGTTCCTATCATCCATTTTTTTCTATCCTAACCAATGTTTTAGGCATGTTAGTGGATGCAATAATAACTACAAGAAACATATACACAAGCTTCAGATTTATCTTCATCAATACTCAAACTGCAGGATTTGTTTTGATCACCGCTCTCTCAGGAGGTGGAGCTACATCACATGTGAAAAGTAACACAGAATCCCAGAGTGGTTTGGGTTGGAAGGGACCTTAAAGCCCATCCTGTTCCACCCCTGCCATGGACAGGGACCTTCCACTAGGCCAGGTTGCTCCAAGCCCTGTCCAACGTGGCCTTGAGCACTTCCAGCGTCCTTTTGCCAGTCCAAGTATTTATTTACCAAAGACAGATTTGAGGATTAGTTGTTGATAGGAAATGCCAGTTTGAAGGCCCTTCAGAGCCAGCCAATATCCAGCTTTACATTCCTTCAGAGCAAAAACAGGGGGGGAAAGAAATGGACATCCACCATGGTATTTTAGAAATGTATGAGCATGAATATTTCTATTAAAGCAACACAAACAACACACTTCAGAGCTATTGAACTGCCCGAGGTGACACAGCCTGGAAATAAGGCTGAGCTGCAATGATGGCTCTGGGGGATACTCCTAATGGGAAGGGGAGCACAATTCCCTTGGCTGGAGCAGCACCAGGCTCTTGGAGCTGACTGGCAACACAGGACGGCCACCCCACTGCTCACTGGGATGAGGGCAGATGGGATCTGGATCTGCAAGCAGGCTTTCTGTTTCCTCGTAATTCAGGGAAATTGCAAGAGCTGATTACAATCAAAAATTTCAACTGCAGCTCTGAGAAAAATGCTGATCCTGGGACCTGAGGAAAGTGCACAGAGCTACAACACTTCCAGACACCAACACAGAGGATGTTCTCAACAGCCTCCTACTTCTCACCAAGTCTGCTTTTTGGGGAGGGAATGCCAAGCAGAGAAAGCTCAAATGACACCTCAAGTCTTAAGGAATTTTAGAGGGTCTGGGGTTTGTAGGGTCTTCTGAGAAGATGTGTCTATACAATATATTGCTGAAGCTCTTGTGCCAAGTTTAGCCTAGTGTTGGATCTGACTCCTTACCAGGCTGAAATGTTGCCTTCAAAAAAACCAAACATCCAATTTATTTGAGGATAGAGCAACACTGCTGATGCTCAAGTGGACTGCTCGCCCAGCCAGCACTGTGTTTAAGGGAGAATTTGGAACTGTGGCTGAGATTGAATGAATCCATCAGTGAATCCACTCACCTCTCAAGAAGATAAAGCAACATTTCTCCCCTCAGTCACAGTTACACCCCCCCAGGGTATCAAGCCAGACCAGTGAGGGTGAAGGTTAAAGGCTGCAGCAAGCAAATACCAACCTTGTTGTGTAGATACACAGGATTTTTGTACCAGGTGTGTTCCAGATGGGCATCA
The DNA here is from genome assembly GCA_036630365.1 of Acanthiza pusilla. Lineage (NCBI taxonomy): Eukaryota > Metazoa > Chordata > Aves > Passeriformes > Acanthizidae > Acanthiza > Acanthiza pusilla. The sequence goes on along the minus strand of JAXCHO010000167.1, from coordinate 2,100,426 downwards.
CACCTTCCTTCTCGTGTCTTTCAGAAGCTGTTCTTCTCCCGTAAGTTGCCCCAGCACTGTGCTTTTATTTGAGATCAAATCTAGATCAGACTAAACATAAAAGGGGAAAACTGCCCTTACAAAAAAAAAAAAAAAAAAGAAAAAAGCTGTTTTCAGCCTTTCCCCCCCTTTCTTCTTTCCATAAACGAGGGGCAGCGATGGTGAAGATACAAGAGCAGAAAATGGACATCCACAGCTAAAGCTTTGTCATCTGCTGCCCTGTGGCACGCTGGCAACCCTCTGGCACACAGCCAGCGGCAAGACATCATCAGCTATTCATCGGGAGAAGGCTGAGATAAAGCAGTGCTGCCCAGCAGGTATCCCGGGGAATGCATTCCGGGAGCCCTCGCACATGGCATCCCTCCATTAAACTGCCAAGGAGATGCCTCGACAAACTCCCCCGGGGCCCTTTGGGGAGGCTGACATGGAATTCGCCGGCCAGAATTTTAGTGATCCACTCCACGGCTCTGCTCCAGAAGCCCAAGATGAATAGGGAGCTCTGGTGAACTTTGAAGCCAGAACTTTGACTGCGGGTCAAAGTTCTCTCTCATTATCCCCAACCATTTTCTATCGGCGGAGCTCCTCGGCGTCCCAAGGGACGGGAAGGTTTGAGGCTCTTGAAAAAACCTGACATGACCAAGTCAGAAAACAGTAGGGTGCTTATGTACATATATTTTTCTTCCCCCGTTTTCCTCTCCCCCCACTTTCTTGAAAAGAAAGGAGAGGGATTTCGCTATTGTGTCAAACATCAACCTGGTGGCATCAGGAGTCACTCATTTAGCTGGCACAATGCCGCACTCATTTCAACACGCTGCCCTGCCAAACAGGCCTGACCCTCCCAGGGACACCTCCTCGGCAAGAAAGAGCCTAATTTGATTTTTCCCTCCCCACCCCAAAACCTTTCATTCTGTAGGCAATGCTTTCAAGGAGGGTATCAGGACTGATTTCTGCAATACTTATTTTCTACGTTAAAACCACTGCTTTGTGCCTGAGCCGCCACCAAATGCATCTGGCAGAGACAACTGACCAATTGTGGCCAAACCTCGAGCAATATTTAATACAGTGCTCACTAGCAGCCACTAAACACTGTAATTGTTCCTTCCAACACAAGGTGTTATGTTCTGACTCAAGCCACAGGCTGGGCAGACCAAATGATCTCCTAAATTTACTTTTTCTGCCACCACTAGAGGCCAGCCCACCTTTTGCTGCAATTAAAAATTCACTCCAGAATTAAAATCGCAGCATTTTGATAAACTAAAATGACCTGCACATTTGAAACAACCCAAATATAACTGGTCAGATTAGAGCCAGGCTTTACACAAGGTTAGGAAACTGACTTTAGATAGCTAACTAAAGCTCTTTACTTCACTGCTGTTTAATGGGAAAGTTGGTAGGAACAAGGTCCTGATTTTTCAAAACAATGTAGGAAATTATCCCAAACAGCAATGCAAGCACAGCATTAAAAATCCATCACGTTGGCTTTGTTGTGAAAAAAACAAGGAACAAAAAATTACTGATGAACAAAAAATGGCAAAACCAAACCAGAAACACAATATCAGAGTCCCGTTTGGGGCAAGAACCACTCACCTTGCAATCCCTAAGAGGGAATTGTGACATTGCTGCCAACAAAGTTTAGTACAAAGTGTACTGGGAGTGTGACTAACCCAAAATATCTGAGGGTCCCTGACAAACCCCTCTGATCCACACAAGGAGCAAACAGCAACACCGAGTCGAGCACCTTCTTCTTGGGGTGGGGGGGCACGGTGGGGGATAGAGGGAAACAATTACAGGCTGGTAATTACTTCTTCTTTAAATGGATTCTCTCTAATCTCCGATGGATTTACCTCTAATCTCAAAGTAATTACGTGTAACCTCAATGGATTCTTACTCTGGGGGAGATGCCGCAGCTCCGGGGGAGCCTGCAGAGAAGAAGTTTCTCTATTGTCTGCCAGAGCAATGAAAAACCAACACGTGCACGGCCCTGCCAGGAACAATAGAGCCCTTCCACCACGCCAGGAAGGGGCCAGGGCACAGACAAGAGCCTCCTCCTCGCTTGATGACCAACACAGTCTAAGGCAGACTCAGGTGGCAGCTCCGTGGGGGCACGCAGCATCCGTGCTTCACTTCTGGGAGCAATACCAATACGCAAATTCCGGTGTTTCAGGGCTACTTCACAGCAGAGTACTCACGTTTAGAGGCACTAAAAGTGACCAAATTGGGCAGAAAGACATGCACTACATCACACAAAGAGCAGTGAAAACCCTGCTCCAGAACGCAGGGGCCGAGGGACAAGGCTACTGATGGGAAGCAGCAATGCCTTGAAGCTACTTGTCATCTAATTCACTACATAATTTTTAAGAGACATGGACATCACATCAGAAACTAGAGCAAAGCACCATTATGGCAGGACCTGAGACTACAAAATCTTGTGGCAAGCTAGAGAAAAAGTGCTAATATTCCAGAGACAGGGAACAGCAAGTGAGGGCAAGCACACCACCAGCGTGGTCAGATATGGATGTGGCACTTGAGGATGTGGTTTAGTGCTGGACTTGCCAGTGCTGGGCTTGATGATCTCAGACGGCTTTTCCAACCTTAGTGATTCTAGGGTTCTGTGCTCCTCTGGCAGCACCCTTCCAAAGCAGAAGTTTCCTGCCAGTTCCATGTGCAGGTCTATAAACCTCAGAGTTTATAGAAAATGCATCAAAACCTTGATTGTCACTCCTCAACGAAAAAGTGCCCAGGAGTTTAAAATGCCACTAATAGGCCCTAAAAACAGCACAACTGGCCCTAAAAACATTACAAGTGGCAACCCTTTGATTTTCATACATGGGATGAAAATAAAATAAAGGATTAGATATTGTATAAAACTACACACACACACACACACACACACACACACACACACACACACACACACACACACACACACACACACATATCTCTCAATGTATCTCATATGCATTATATAACCTTGCTGAGGGTCACACCATGGTTTTCAGGGTGGACTAGTCCTGAGTGGGATCTCTGTGCTCCTTCCATCCCCAAATCCATACTTAGGGATTGTGTCACACACTCTGAGGGACAGACAGCATCCTTGGGACAATGACAGATGCCTCCAGATGGAAAAGTTACATGGAATGTATTTTTATAGCTATGTCATTTCCAAGACCTGCTCAGAGTGATTCCAGAATAAACCACACACTGCACAGTGACCAAGACCTTTCTCACTCTTTACTATGTCTAGGAAACCTTTTCTTGTAAAACACCTCTGCTTTTTAATCCTGGGATAAACAACAAGTCCATAAAAGAACTAGCAGTAAGTAAAGGCTTCAACAGTTTCAGCAGCCTCTGGGGATGCACGGAAGGCCCAGTCCCAGGGGACTGAAAGGAGCTGGAGTGCACTCAGGGAGTACTTACATGCAGGCTGGGATGGTAGGTCAGCACGCCATTGTCACACAGCGTCACGTATTTCTTCTTCCATTCCTTGTTCAGGGACTTGCCACTCCGCTTTAGCAGCATCCCCTGATGGGGGGAGAGAGAGAAAAGGTTAAACACCCTCCAGACAACACAGAACTGTTTAAGACACAGCAACAGAGAAAATTGCCAACATTTTCAGATAGGCTTTTTCCTGCAAGTGACTCTCTTCCCCCTGCCTCTCCCACAGTGCACGTTCCCTCCATTGGCTTTGTCCAATGGGTAGAAAAGCCCCTTTTGCACTGAATTCCATGCCTCAGGAAAGCACATTTTAGTGTGCCACAGAGTAAGGTGACCCACATGGATTCCTAGCTGATGAAGACACCATGCTCTGTATTTCCTTACCCTCTAAAGTCAATTCTGAGCCCCACGCTGAGGGAGGATCCTGTTGTGTGGCCTCCCTTCAGCATATTCCTGAGGATTCCTTGCCCACAGAAGAGCACACCTTTATGTTCTCGTTCCCTATGCAGAAAGGTGATGCCACCATGGAAACCCCTCCTGGCTACCCATTCCAGCAAAAGAGACCCCAAACTCAGGCAAGAGTAGCAACACAAAAACAGAGCAAATACAAAGTTCTTCCAGTAAATCTTGGATAATTTAATGACAGAGGTGTGACTGGAGAGGAAAGGAGGTGGCCAAAGCGAATCACCTTTCCACACATCATATTCAATCTAAGCATCAGAGATGAACACCAACAATCACAGAATCCTAGAATGGTTTGGGTTGGAAGGGACATTAAAATGCAACCAGTTCCAACCCCTGCCATGGCAGGGACACCTTCCACTGTCCCAGGCTGCTCCCAGCCCTGTCCAGCCTGGCCTTGGACACTGCCAGGGATCCAGGAGCAGCCATAACTTCTCATCAACAGCTAGGATTGAAAGTCATCACTGAGTTCAAACAGACACACAGACAGGAACTGCTACTGTACATTGAGCTGCTCTCAGCTGAAAAACAGAAACTCCTGTAGAACACTCAAGGTGGTAAATCATGAATGCACTTCCTTAGGGTATTTTAATTTCCAAAACCAAGTCAGAAGGCAGTTCCTAATGAATCCAGACAGTGCTCTGGTTGTGCAAAGCCTTACTGGAATGCCCAGGTGGAGGCTCTATGGTCAGTACACCATAGGGACATCCTACTGTCACAGACCAGGCTCTGATCAAAGTGCTCTGACCAACATCAATATCATTAAATCAAAACCAGGAATCCACCCAACACAAACTTCAGTTTCCTAATCCCTATAAAACAAGTTTTTCCCTTCTCATTTTACAAGGCAATTAAAATAAAAGGAAAACAGAGCACAGAAAGATGCCCTACCAAGCACGGTGCTCCCGACTCCCATGGAGTTGTTCTTGTTAAAGGTGGTTAAAACCCTGAAAACAAGTTCCACAGCTTGTTTTCCCATTAAACCTGCAGCTTTATGGAGTGATCCCTCTGCACACCAATGCCAAAGCCAGGAGACGACACGGGCCAGCTCTACTCAAGTAGAAGTTCTGCTCCTGGCCACGCAGCTGGAACAGAACTTCAGAGAAGAACCCTTCCCAAATTCGATGCAATCCACGGATGGGACTGTGAAGAAAAGCTCGTATTGGACACCTGCATGACACAGCGATCCAAACTCCCAACTTTGTGACTGTCTGGAGGTCGCATGTCTGTATTTTTTTGTGCTGCTCCTTGCTAGAACTCAAACTTTTTCAAGGAGAACAGGGTTTCTGAAACGCCTCCTCACAAAAGCTCCTGCGAACGGCTCATCCCAATTACCGCCTGCCAGCACTTGGAGACGTTGTTTTCTTCTATTAAAAAATGAAAGCTTATTTCTGCCTTTGACTCCCCTGTTTGTCTATAGGAGGTGATCTGTCTCTTCACCTTTCCCATCTTTCATACCTCACCTGCAGCACGGCGCTGGCATGGAGGGGGACCCAATTCTAGTTAGTGCTGTGCCGTGGGGATCAAAAATTACTGTTTCCCTGCACTGGTTTGTTCTTCAGACCTTCTAATGGGGAAGAAGCAGTAAGGATCACAATGGTGAATTTTTTTTCCCCCTCTGCCTTTTTTTTGAAGTTCTGAAGCCAGCAAAATGTATATATTTCATAACCTTTTAACTGCCCCTTTGCTATACAGAAAACATGTCATTACTTACATAATTTTCTGTGCATGCCAATTATAATCTCAATAAAGAGTCAAAATCTACCATAGTCGTGATTTTTACTACTTGAAGTTTTGCTACTAAGTATGAATTATGACATTCTAGTTTTGGATCTAAATGAAGAAAATTATCCAAAATGAGGTTTCACCATGCTTTTAAAGGAGAACTGTGCTTTCATGTAAAAAAACCCAAACCCTCCCAGCTTAGAACTGAATATGGATGATGGACCTATTTGTGCCCAAGCAACAAACCAGACTTCCCAATCCATTTTCTTCAGACATTCCTTTGGCAAACAGAATCATTTTCACATTATGTGATAATTAAAAGTATCTTGAAGTACCTGGAGAGAAAACTGCTCTGAATACAAGGAGCTAACTTAAAGTGCTATAAAGTAAAGCAGCCCATATGAACCACAGTTTTTATCCCCAGGGCCACCACTTCATGGTAATTTTATAGAATGGTCTGGAGAAATAGTCATAGGATCGGAGTTTAGATCAGTTATAAACGCACTTTAACATTAGCTACACTTAAAAAAAAAATAAATGGCCCACATATGACAAGAAATGTTATTTAACAGGAAAAAAAAGCCCCTTGCTTCAGTCACGTTATGGCTACATTTGAGTCACATCAGCTCCTGTGCCGAGGAAATGAGATCCAGGAGTTCCTGCTGACCTCTGGTATCTCCAAGGCAATTCAGAGGCAGCTTGGGCACGTCCCCAGTCACTGCCAAACAGGTCCCCATGTACACACAGCACCCTGGAAAAATCTCATCAAGTCCCCCAGCTATGCAGCAAGAGACTAAGCCAACCTTCTACTCCAAATACCAACTTTTTTTGTCTTAATAATCCCTGGCTCATAAGACAATGCTGTTTTTCCTAATTTGTAAGAAATCTTTCATTTCTTACAGCCCTCCAGCCGCAGTTGGGGGCAGTTGACCCAAAGCCTCCAGACTCAACACTAAGAATTTAACACCTCCGATTTCCACACAAACCGAGAACTTCACACCTCAAATCACTTCTTTTTTTTTTCTTTCCCCACCCTCCCTCCAAAACTACAATTCTGTGTTTAAGGGAGGAACAGTTTTTCCAAGAAGACTCCTCCAGCTTGTGGTTTTCAGGAGCTGGAGGAAAAAGGCTCCAGTGGAGCGCATGGACCTCACTCCGCAGGTTTTGCTCGAGGATCCACGAAGCGAACGGAGCGGCCGCCCGCAGGTACTGCCAGCTCTTTATTAGTAATGCGTGTGCTACGTCTACTCCCAGGAGGTCATTGCAAGCCAAAAGCAATGTTAAGTGTACAAGCTTTAAATAACTTACAAAGTTAATGTAATGAATGCAAGTGTGATCTGAAATCCATCACTCAGTGGCTTGCTGTAGCCTCAAGCTGTGATAAAACACCACTCATAAATTTATATTAAAACTCTGTTCGATAGCAATTATTTACCAACAAAGATTTATTGATTGCATTTGCTGTTAGGGACTGGGGCCCTAACTGAGTCAATCAGCTTAGGCTGCTGAGCTCCAGGGCACCTGGGGAAGTTACAGACTGCCAGCAGGCTCTGCAATCCCAACATTACCGTGGGAGCAGGAGCAGCTAATGAAAAGCCGCCAGCCTCGGATTGATTGGAGCTAAGGTGGAAAAAAACAACAACACACCAGCACTGGGCAAGGGAGCAGGGCATGTAACAGACCCAGCTCATCTGAATACACAGCAGCTGGTTAAATCTGGCTGCTCTAGTGCATTCTGTGAGCTCCACACCTTGCCTGCTTAAGTAACAACTCAATGGCGAAACAATGATCAATTTGTTCTATGGAAATATTTTAGGTTTTAAATAGCAAACTATCAGCATTTGAGAAAGTGACCTCTTAAAGTTGCTTAATGAGGCACTGGAGATGCTGGCAGGTGAGAAGCCTTAAAAATGGTCTTTGAAGGCAGCAGAGCCAAGACTGGACCTTCTGGAAAATGAAAAGGTACTCCTGAGGCAGGGGTTGGAACTAGGTGATCTTTAGGTTCCATCCAACCCAAACCCTTCCGTGATTCCACTTTGGTTTCTATTTTCTTTCAGAGCTTTACCCCACGGCCATGGCTGAGGTGTGAATGTCTGCCAGCCTTTTGTTTCTTCCCCTGCCCTAATTTTTAGCTGACCCCACATTGTTTCCCTGATGCTGTTCTACCAGAATGATACAGGCAATCTCACCATCACTGACAGAAGTAATTCCTAATTTTCCACTCAGGTCTGTAGCTCCCACAGCCATGATTAGCAGCTAGGACTGCTAGGAATTTTCTGCAGCTCCTGTGCATCCTGTTCAGAAATGAAAAACTCTCACTCATGAAAAACCTCCTCCTTCAAATAACTCCAAAGGCAGCCACTCAGGATTATGGACTAATTGTTACATACAAATTCTGATCAATCAAACACCCACTTCCTTTAAATCTATTAAGCTGGAGAACAAGTGCTGGTGAATCCTCCAGGGTTCAGAGACCAGCAAACTCTGCACAGGCTGTCCAACAGCACTGGGATCACCTGATAATAAACAAGAGAGTAATTCTTAATTGATATTTTTTGCTTCCAGAAGATTTAGTTGTAACAGATTTCTAGTGTTCAAGTCCATTCTTCCAGCACATGGTAGACACCAGCTCAAACAATTTCAGCTCCAAACACAAGTTGCATGCCAAAGAAAACTTATGGTAGTCACTGAATCATAAATCCATAGGGACTCATAGAATCCCAGAATGATTTGGGTTGGAAGATCCTTAAAGCTCATCTCAATCCATCCCATGCCATGGGCAGGGACACCTTCCACTATCCCAGGCTGCTCTCTCTTTAAACCTAAAACCCTCTAGGGAACAAACTGTTGAAGATTCCCAATGTATTGGGAATCCTTCAGTAAAAATTTAACTTGTTTTCTCAGTTTCCCAAACTTAGACTTGCCAAAGTCTTTTTTTTTCTCAGGAATTTGAGGGAATGCTGCTTGGTCTTTTGGTCAATGAGATATGAACCCGGTTTAAGTTTTTACACTTGGTTTTACATTGCTTTAAGTTTTTACACATCTAGTGAATTCCCTCTCCCTTCTGAAACCTAAAGGCGGCTTAAAAAAAAGAGAGAGAGGGTCTTTGGAAAGGAGCCTGGAGTGACAGGACAAGCGGGAAGGGCTTCCCACTGCCAGAGGGCAAGGTTAGATGGGATACTGGGAGGGAATTGTTCCCTGGGAGGGTGGGCAGGCCCTGGCACAGATGCCCAGAGAAGCTGTGGCTGCCCCTGGATCCCTGGCAGTGTCCAAGGCCAGGCTGGACAGGGCTTGGAGCAGCCTGGGACAGTGGAAGGTGTCCCTGCCTGGGGCAGAGGATGGAATGAGATGATCTTGAAGGTCCCTTCCAACCCAAACCATTCTGGGATTCTATGATCTCTTAATGTAGCAGTGCACAATTGAGGACCAACTGAACCACAAAATAAAAAAAGGGCTACAAGAACCTGGAGTGGCTCTGAAGAGTTCTGAAAACAGGAGAGCTCAGACATCCTCCACGTTCAGTATCTAACAATAACATTGCAAAAAACCCTCAAAACCCCCTGTATATTCTTAGTACAGTTGGGCACATGGAAAACCCCTCCCACTTTCCTTAAAAACTGGCACAGCAGCAGCAGAGTTCTGCTACAAAGATGCTTCCACACTGAAGAAACTATTCAAATTTATGTTATGCACCTTTACGAGAAAAATGAAATCAGAACATTGCACCCAATTCTCTTCTAACATTTCCTAAACACAAGGCAGTGACTCTGTGCAGCAAGTAATTACTCCATGAATGGTTACCTAATGCTGAGGCTGATCAGCCATGATTTCCATTTGAAGACAAAGAACAGAGAGGATCTAACACCTGACTTGGAGCAAAAGATAATGGCTTTGCTAAAACTTGAAGGACAATCAACCTGCAACTGTTATTTTCCAAGCTTTCTGCACACAAGCTACAGAAGAAAATTAGAAAGATGTACTGAAAAAAACCCAATGCTGATTAAACAACTCTTAAGAGTTCATCACAGCACCAGTGACAAAGATTGCCACCTCCAGCAAAGGACAGCTACCAAATTCCTGCAAAGAACAGCGGCACTAAGGACAAAGTAAATGGGAAGAACAAAGTTAGTGTTGGCTGTTACTGCATCTTTATTTTTAATCCCAGAATGGTTTGGGTTGGAGGGGAGCTTAAAGAACATCTCATTCCACCCTCTGCCACGGGCAGGGACACCTTGACTATCCCAGGCGGCTCCAAGCCCCATCCAACCTGGCCCTGATTAATGACTGCTCCAATATTTCAGCCTCTGGATTTTGCCAACACAGGTAACACGAAAGTTCCTCCAACTCTTCTTGAGTCCTCCTTCAGTTGACAGCTTTGGGACAGCAGCACTCTTTCCTCAGCCCTACTTTATGGCTATTGCTAGAATGAGACTTTATAAAATCAACAGCACATTGCAAGCTCTACAGGTACAGCTCCCACACATCCTTCCTGCAGAGCAGAATATTCAAGCGCCTTACGAAATGCAATCAGGTATTTAAGGGAGTGGCACATCTGTCACTCTAACCCCAGTTTACCACTCTGAACAAGACACAGCACCGAGAAAATCACGTTATTTTCCTGCCTTGCAGTAGTTTCTGCCTCTGTTGCTTTCTGAGACTTGTTCTGCTTACTCTGGACTGCTAAAAAAAATAGGGAAAAAAAAAATCGCAGCCCTTAATAATCTCCAGTAGTTGGTTTATTAACCCCCTGGCACTGGCAGTTGTGGTTTCCCTGACACCAGTGAAATGCACTTCGATGCAAATCATTACCTTGGTCAAAGGAAAAATAACGCTGGGAAGCGGATCCAGCATGAGCAAACACGGCTGTGTGCCGCGCTTCATTTGGGAAAGGCTGCGAGAGCGGGAATGTTCGGGAATGGCTGAAGGGTCAGGCATGAAAAGGAAGCAACAAAACATGGACTTAAGAAACAAACTGAGCATTGGGTGAGTGATAGAAAATAAGGAATCATCGTGCAGGCATTACCACTTCGAGGCAGATGATCCGCTTTTCCTTACAGGAGCGCTCCGTTCCCTGATCCCTGAAATTCTCTTTATCATATTTTATAGAAAGTAGGGATTTGGGGGGGGGGGGAGCGGAAGGGGAGAAAAGCCATGAAAAGCTTAAAACCCAATTTTAACTTTCTCTCCTGACACTATAGTGTTTCCATAGAAACATCAGGAAGACCACTTAAGAGCAGCTTTTTTTTGTGGCCATGTTTGGCACCATACCCCTCCCCTGGAAAACCTATTATTTCACAAATGGATGCTTTCTGCAGCTTGTTCTGTGCAGGCTCCGATGAAGGGGGGAAAGAAAAAGAACCCTGGATCTTTAACCAGTTCCCTTGTGGTCCCCTCCCTTTTTTGTTGGTAATATTTCTGTCATTCTGCCAGGGTATATGGTACAAAGGGTTACACTTTAATTGAGCTGTCAGCATCTCCAACAATCCTATAAAACTCCGATTATGCACGGCGGGGTTAGTGACACACTTGTTATTGTGGATGCCCTATTTGCTAAACCCGGGCCCCCCCCCCCCCAGGTCACCTCACCCAGGCGACCTTCCTGTCATTAGCCTCGTCTATTCCTACCTCACCGCTGTGAAAATCACACAAGGAAAGGCTTCAAAGCCCTTGCCAGGACTGAATTCGACCAGGAGCTAATCACCCACAAATCCAGCTCAAATGGCAATAATTGGCTAAACTGCTCACCTCTCCAGAGCTCAGCAGTAATTTGGGATAATAAAGAAAAGAATTATTCAGCTAACTGCCCTGAAATGTATGCTTTGTGACCGACACACTTCACATTTTAATAATGATGGACACAAAATCCAATTTAATACAGCATCGGCTGAATAACAAACCCAAGAATGCTGGCAGGAAAAAAAAAAGTGTGTGCGTGTGTGTTCTTTTTTTTCCCTTTAAACTGTGTTCCATGTTATTGTACAGAAAGGATTCACACTTCATGTCACGAAATTTTGGGACCAAAAAGGCCTTCATCAACCACCCTCAGAAATTCTGCTCTATAATGGGATTTTAAAATTTATTTTTAATTTTTTTAATCAAAAGGAGCATCCTCCATGAAAAATAAATTTTGCGGAACAGTTACACCTCTGGTCCTCAAACTTTTGTAGGGGTAGGAGAATAAATATCCTTTTTTTTTTTTTTAATATTCTGCAGTAGAAGGACATATTCTTCATAATTCTAATTAACAGTATTTCCTGATTGCTCCATTTTTCTACTTTTACACCTTGTCCTCTGGTCAAGGCCCATCAGCATCACTGACGCCACCAGAGAAGGGTCTGCCAGGACACACTGAACTGGTTCAACACTGCAAAGAACATTGAATCCCAGAATGGTTTGGGTTGGAAGGGACCTTAAATCTCCTCTTGTCCCACCCCCTGCCATGGGCAGGGACACCTTTCACTAGACAGAGTGGGTGATCAGGGCCCGTCAGGATGCTCCACCACTCTTCCACCCACACACCCCATTCTCTTTCCTCAAATCTCTCATAAGACCGAGAGAAAAAAAGGAAGATAGATGACATAGGCATTCGTGTTTATGTTCCTGAGACGTCCAGTTCACTCAGAGGAATGGGAATGAAGGTGAAGGTCCTTCAGAGATGCAGTTAATGTATGTTGGGCACTACCCTCTCATCATTATAGCAGAAAAACAAAGTACCTGAGGAGGGAAAAATTCCTTCCCTACTGCATCCTGTCTCCTAGAGTTCATAAAATCATGTCTCACCTTCTTGAAAAAAGCTACAAAAAATAGAAATTCCATCTTCAACACAAGGGGAGTACTGAGAGAAATGTAGAACATGCCAAGACACACAGGACAAGTGTTACGAAGAGACAGCCACAACCACATCCCATTGCTATTTGCTCAATCTGTGAGTAGTCGTGGAGCTAAACAGCTTATAAAAATGATTATTTATCTACTAGGGGCAGCAGAGACACATCTTTTTAAATAACCCCTTTCGGAACATACACAACTGTCTGCTCTTTCTTCTTAATGAATCAATCTGCACTGTATCATCTGAAAACAAAGTAATTTTGGCTTCAGCAGGGAATATGTAAAAGTGTGCAGCTAATTCACTCAAAAACCTTCTAGTCTTGGCCAAGGACCATGACTTGAATCACACTGTTGGGTGTTCTGGGACAAGAATTTTACAGGGTGCAAAATTTTCCTCAAAACCCCCGGTACCACCTCAGCTTGTTGGGGTGTCTGTGCAGCGCCAGGAGTTGGACTGAATGATCCTCACGAGTCCCTTCCAGCTCAGAATATCCTGTGATTTAATGATTTCAAGGTTCTTTCACACCAAGGCATCTCCACATCTACAACACCTCCCCAACGCCAGGGAAAAACTATCCAAGGCCATTTCCCAGGATTTAAGGGTACAACCCAAACACAACTTTCAAGTACAGGTTTATCACCCCATATTCTTAAATTGTTACAGTAAAAAGGCAAAGTTACTGCTGTCAGTACCAGAACTCACCCATTTTACTACAGCAGTTGTTATAGAAATTGCAGTTAACAAAACACGAGACATTGCCAGTGCCATCATCTGCAAGACCTGTTCTGAGAAATTATAAATCAATGCTTTTGACAAGGTTATTATTAGAATTCCTGAAGTAATAACCTGAGACAACCCAAAATTTGTTTATTATGCCTTAATCCAGGACTTCTGAGGAAAAAAAAGCTGATTTTGTCCTGACTTGCTTTGGTTTATATACAGCACTCCCTCCTCCTCTCCCCCACTTCCCGAGCTCAGCATTAATCAGGGCAATTTCAAAATAAAGGATTCTGTGTATTGTGTCAGCAAGTTAAAAATTGTAATATTGTTTTAATGTTAAAATCACTCCAGATACAATACTTCCTGTGTAGTATATTTCATGGCTCATTTGCTTCAACAGATATTAAGCTTCAGTCAACAATTAACTACTGACACCTTTATTTATTTATTTTTTTAAACTAAGAAGATTTAGCAGAAGAGCTAAAAGCACAGCTTGGATTTATTAGATGGATGCTAATTTGATGTCACCAGTTTATTTCATTTCTATCAAGTATTCATTCTTGTGAATGATAGGGTCACTCAACCCACATTTCAGCTGAATTGAAATCCAGATTTGAGCCACACAGCACATCTTTCAGCCCAAAAAATTGCTGCAGAAGTGCACCAGTTTAAAAGACCATTTGTACTGCTAATTGTTTATCACTTACCATACAAGATCATTCCCAAACACAGCCATTACAGTGAATGTTTAAATGGAATTTCAGATTCAGCACTTCTGGTTTTCTGCAAGGAACCCACTGGCACTGCCTTCAGCCCGGCTTTATCTGAAGTTTCACACTGGACACAAGCCCAACTACTCAATTCCTGAATCAAAAGGCATTTCTATGGTCACAACAGCAAAATTAAGGTGTCAACAGAAGATTCTGTCCTACCTCTCCCTGCCCACCATGCACTTGGGATGTAAACCCAACCTCCATCAGAGAGATGTAGAAACCCGAAATGTTTTGGGTTGGAAGAGACCTTAACCACCACCTAGTTCCAGCCCATGCAGGAGATGTAAACCCAAGCCATATTTTGCATTTCATGAGGCATTTCCATCTATCAGAAGCCTTGACAATCAGCAGGCAGATGCCACATTTTTGGATCACTGGCTCGTACCCAAGTGATGTCAGCAAAGGCACGTGATGTGGCAGCAGCCAGGGTGGTCTGGCCCCCAAGCCCAGAGCAGTGTAATTAACACGATGTTGTAATGAAGGTAGCAGTGACTAAATTCTCTTGGAAATACCTACCCCTAGAAATAACTGGGATATAATGCAGTGGCAAAGTGTGATGCACCACAAAGAGCGAAAGACCACGTTCCACTTGGAGCATTCCCGGTAGCACATCTGAGAGACATTTCTGGAAGAAATTTTTCCCTGATTTCCCTGAGTTTTTCCCTGTAAAGACCTGAAGTTGGGATCAAACTCTTCATGTGTGATCTATAAGAGAGAATATGGATGGCCCTGGGTAATTTAATGCATTGGTCACTCAGCTTTTTAATGTTTTAGAATACTCAACAGTGACAGCAGATATGGCAAAGGCTGTTATCCTGTGCTCTTTATAAGTACTTACTCATCTATTTATTAAGACTTATTAAAGAGGAGTCACAGAACCCCAGAACGGTTTGTGCTGGAAGGGACCTTCAAGATCGTCTCATTTCATCCCCTGCCATGGGCAGGGACACCTTCCACTGTCCCAGGCTGCTCCAAGCCCTGTCCAGCCTGGCCTTGGACACTGCCAGGGATCCAGGGGCAGCCACAGCTTCTCTGGGCACCTGTGCCAGGGCCTGCCCACCCTCACAGGGAAGGATTTCTTTCTAATATCCCATCTAACCCTGCCCTCCTTCAGCTTAAGGAGTCAATCCATAAGCTGTTAAAGCAGAAAATCAAAAGATGTTTCCACAAACAAAGATATTTGCTCCTTCCCAAAATCATGTAAAGATACACACTTTATCTTCCTTTTAAGAGTGGTCTTTCACACATGTTGATCCCTCAGTTTTAACCTCATTAATATTTTAGAGGGAGAGACACCAAGAACAGAAGCTCCTCTCCTCCAGAGGCTACGATTGCTTTACGAGAGTATCCCAGAACCAACTGGCTTGCAGGCAATACAGAACACCATGTTCAGAAAAGGTAATTTATAAAGCTCATTTATGGATTTCTCTGTGCAGTTACTTGGCTGTAGACTAGGCACGCTGTAAAAGGTTGGAGACAATCTCCCTCAAAAAAATCCCCAATATAATCCATTATTTGTTAAGTGATCAACCAGAGACAAAATGAAAGACTAATTTTTAACTACCTTTCCCAACTTCCTACAGATAAAGGACGTATTTGTAAAGACAAAAAAATAAATAAATATATATATATATAAATAAAAATGCAAGGTACCCAGAGTGCGGCTAATGGGATTTGACGCTGGCTTTAATTTTAATGAAGAAAGTTGCCATTAGCAACAAAACTGTCAGCAGCAGCCAAGCACCATTAATAAAGACCCAGACAACATTAGTGGCACGGCAACAGTACAAAAGGTTCCCCCCGGTTCATGCTGTGCTAAATTGGCTGCCCAATTTTTCTTAAGTGTCCATACTATTTAGAAGACAATTTATTAATTTTTGTCATCCATTGTCACTTGACAGGCCATCATTTTGCATTCCGAATTTGAGATGAAAACTAATTGAAAAGACTGGCAGTATTTATGAGGGGTATTATTTGTCAATTATGGCTGCTGATGATCCCGGGTCCTACCAACTTTAACACCCCGCGCTCCGGTGTTGTCAGTCGGACCTTTTTTTGTCATTTCCATGTTAGTTCTAGGAAAGTGACAAAAAGCAATGATAAAATCAATTTAGCAAACTCGTTAAGGAAGAGGGGCCCATCAATCCCTGCTCTGAAATCACCGGAGTGGGGAAAAAAACCACTGATGTGGCCCAGGGAACCACAGCTTTCCAGGACACCTTCCAGGGAAAAAGCCCACTCACTCTCTTTGTTTCCTCCAAGCAGGAAAAATTTTCAAATATGTCAAATATGTCATAATTGAAATGAACCCTACAAATTTATCCAGGCTACCTGAAAGGGAAGGTTTTACTCTCTTATCACTGCCCTTAAACTGCTCCTCATAATCCCTGAAATTCCTAAATGCAGAGAGTCTTTAGGCACAGAATCACAGAACATTCTGAGCTGGAAGGGACCACAAGGATCACTGAGTTCAGCTCGTTCATTCCAACTTTATTTGCATTGATAACTCTTGCCCAGCCTTTCAGAAGCATCTCCTGCCTTTTATCCTCACAGACACTTCACACGATGACACAAAACACCCCGGGAAAATCCCAGCTGTGAAGATAGCAAGGAAAATGAGGTTACACCACCCATCTCGAGCATGGTGAAGACCACAGTGAAGCAGCTGTGCCCTGCAGCCCATGGGGGTCCATGGTGGGGCTGAGATCCACCTGAATCCCACAGAAGACCCCACACCAGAACAGGGAGATGCCCAAAGGAAGCTTTGGCCCCATGGGAAACCCATGGCAGAGCAGGGTCCTGTCAGGATGTGTGGCCCTGTGGAGAGAGGAGTCCACACCGGAGCAGTTCCTGAGGGACTCACCCCATGGCAAAGGGACCCACACTGAGCAGTTCCTGAGGGACTGAGCCCGTGGCAAAGGGACCCACACTGAGCAGTTCCTGAGGGACTGAGCCCATGGCAAAGGGACCCACACTGAGCAGCTCCTGAGGGACTGAGCCCATGGCAAAGGGACCCACACTGAGCAGTTCCTGAGGGACTGAGCCCATGGCAAAGGGACCCACACTGGAGCAGGGAACAGAGTGAGGAGACCTCCCAACAAGGAGGAAGCAGCAGCAGACACATGTGATGAACTGACCACAGCCCCATTCCCCATCTCTCCTCCCTCCTATACAGAGGAGAGAAATAATTATGAGTGAAGTAGACCCTGGGAAGAAGGGAGGGGTGGGGTGAACAGGGGGGTTTTTTAGATCTGATTTTATTTTTCATTACCCTATTCTGATTTGATTGGTAAAAGATTAAATTAATTTTTCCTCAAGTTGAGTCTGTTTTGTTCAGATGGTGAAGGATCTCTCCCTACCCTTATCCCCATATTTGAGCCTATTTCCCAAATTTTGAAAGGCTACAAAATATTATTCAGCTCTTTCCTTTTTAATTCTCTATTTAGCATCAGTAAATCTTAGTATTGATTTAAATATGGATATTCTTTAACTTGTCCTGTGACATACTCCACCTGCTTCTGAAGATCTGAACACTTGAAGATCACAGCTAAAACCTCATTTCAACATTCCTTTAGGTACAAAGCACATAATTTCCTTTACCATGAGCAACTAAAAAGCCTGAAACTGAGTTCATCTGCTATACACAGTTTTCTCTAATAACTACACCAAAATGGGCATTAAGAAAAAACCTCTGCATTTTCAGAAGAAAAGCTTGAAACTACAATTACATTAACTATGATAATATATATTTTATTAAGTCTATATATAAATTACAGGTTTTTAATAAAACTATTTGCAATATACTGTTGATTAATAAAAGATCCAGTGACAACTAAACAAGAAGAATCTTCCTCTATCATAAAACCAAACATATAAACACTAGACCAACCCAGCTGAATCCATCCTATTAAACTGGACATGTTTTCCAGAAGCTGCAGCTGGCTTGCTTTAAAAAAATTGTTCAGGGATAGAATTGCCCAATATCTTACATTTCAGAGTCAAAATCAGAGCAAAAGCCTTTTCCCTCCACTGTTGCCTAGAATTAAAAATAATGTGCATTTAGTTACCCTTCTGCATGAAGTAAGACCATCCAAGGTTGACGCTCATTTGCAATATAAATCCTCAACCTGGAAAGCATTTTGGCGCAGTTCTTACATCAGGGACGATAATTATGTTCTTTCCTTCCACTGTATTCATGCCTGGTTTCTCTCACTTACAAAACACACAACTGAGTGTCTCTTTGGGGAATGAGAAGGCTCTTTGCTCCCAGTGGCAAGATGCAAGCCCAGCCACTCTGAGGAGCTGCGTGTCCCCTGCGAGCCACCTTCAAAGCTGCAGATTTCACAGCCCCTTTAGATATTTGCTCCGAAATTTGAACCTGGTGGGAAATAAAATATGTTTCTGCATCTCTAATTGGAATTTCTCCCATCTCAAACGTGTCACAGACTCACTTCCTTCACCCTTCCTATCAGTTAGCAATGAGGTACGCAAAAATTTGTTTTCCTGTGCTCGGATGAGGCGCACATCCTGCACAACTGAGGGGCTTCACAAACCACAAGCACAGCACAGCAGCTGCCGGGCTCTGTGACCCACTAGGACAACCAAGCTGTAATTCCAAAATGGGACAGGTTTGTTCTGCCATCAGCAATGTCTTTTATGCAGTCACACTGTGCCATCTTAAATGGAGTTTAAATCATATGCTATGCATTTAAGGTGTAGGTGGCACCTGGGGGAGCTTGAACCCCAAAAGAATTGGAGTCAAACTAAAAGTGTATATTGGTGCTGAAATGCCAAAGAGAAAGAAAAACTTTATCAGTCCATTAAAGAGTCCACAGAAGATTAATGCTTCATGGATTTTCAGAAAGAATCATGCCTTTCTTGCATTGAGAGACTTAAGTTACATTTCCTAGCGCTGACACTCAGGTTAAGGAGAACCGGTGCTCGTCTGAAGCCTGGAGTCAATACTGTGAGACACAGGAGTCTTCATCTGAAATTCAAAATCTCCAGATGAAGGGAAAACACACAGACTTGCTCCTGAACCTTGTTCTCCTCCAGCAGCTACACCTGTCTACAAACCAAGCTCAATGCCACGAGCCTACTGTAAACACAGCAGAAAGCTCCTCTCCCCCGACACATCCGTAAAAGGACGCGGCTTTGATGGAGGATAAATCTGACATCCGAATCCCCTTCATCTGCCTCGACGGGCAGAGACTCGACACCTTTTACAATCCTGATGCTTTTAAAATATGTGGCTAAAGTTTCTCCCCTACTGCAAGCAAACCAGTTCAACCCACAACATAAGGGAGATAAGGCCACCAAAAGAAAACAGAGCAAAATCTAATTTATTTTCCCAATATTGTCGAGGTGAATTGCACAGCAGAAGAAATTAAGGGTCCTTTGTCAGCATCCCAACTTTCTGGAGAAATGTCCCATTTCTTTTACTAAATCCACCTTTTTAACCTCTTTGTTGCAAAGTGTCAGTGGCAGATCAGCGCCGGGAGAGTGACGAACACACAGAGGCTGGTGGGGAGCTATCGGGACTCCAATCTGGAGCTCACCTCCACGTTAACTCCTACTGCTAATTCATCATCCCAGCACGACAGCCGGGCTGATTGGGATCCTGGCAGGACAATACGGGGCCCGGCTGACCACCAAACCTCAGCCCAGGGGAGGAGGGGCTGATGGGCACGGGATGGAGAAGGCCTGAGATAAGTGCTGGCTGTCAGCGCAAGGACAAAGAAGGGCAGGCCCTGGGGAGAGAAAGGAGATAAAAAAAAATCTCGACAACTGCTTTATCTGATGAGGGTTATGGCTAATTAATTATAAACTCAATTACCTAACCCTTACTTCAGCAGTCTCTATTCATTAAGAGATAAAACCTGACTGACTGCTAACTTTCCCTTGCACACCCGCACGCACAGCACGCCGGCTTCATATTTGCACACTTTGCCGCACAATTTCTTAAAAAAGATCTCCAAAAGCCTTCGTCCCTGTCAACTTTGTGCCGGCAGGATGGAAGACTCCTCCTTTTTTCCCCCGCCGCCACCCAACGCACCCTCTGTGGCGCCATGGGAGGGCCAGGCCTCCATGCTGTGCATTGGCATTTAAAAGCAAGCCCCGGCATTAAACAATGGGCATTAGGGACATCAAAGCGCCCTTTCACAGCCAACTCGCTGCCTCCCCAGGCTTCTGATCTGCCTCACATTTCCAATCGAGCTTTTAATTTTGGGTGCTAAAAGTTTGGTGGTGCAGCTCAGCCGTGCCAACTAAATGCTTTCGAAGTTTGAAGGTAGCCACGAAAATGAAAACGATGAACTCTAAAACCTGTCAGCCAAGATAAGGCTTGCTAATAACCCAAGCTGAATTTTGCATGTAACATAATAAAAATGTCTGTTTTATCACCATTCAGATTCCAGCTGCATTCCTGTGGTGCTTGGCCTCTCCTCCAGCTCAAGTTCTTGCCCCCATGCCTCATGCCTGACACAGGCTAAAACATCCCTGCGGAATCAATCCCGCCCATTAAAGGAAGGCTCCTCTTAATCTCTTTCCAAAGCTGCAGACCTGTCTCGCTCCCACCTTTTGAATCCACGGATATTCTCAAATCCACGCTTCGCTTTGGCTGCCCTTTGCTCTGTCTCTTCCATTTCTACAGGATAATATTCTTTACTTATATTTTCTATAGAGCTGTCTCATCTGTATGTGTGTGTATATCCATAATTATCCGTATTTATCTGAAACAACAAGGTGAGCACACTCACATGATATGTCACATCAGAACTTTTTACAGAATAATTTCTTCCACTCTGCAGAATGAGGGATCCCAGCTCTGGGTCTGTTTCTCACAGCAAGTCCTATTTCAAATCCCTGCAAGGTGTATTAATGACACAAGATTTTGGTTCATTCCTGGTGTATGGCCTTTTAGGTCACTTATCCATAATTTATATGGAAAACGAAATAAGTACAACACAGTAAAATAATCAGGCTGGGCAACACACATTATTTAAGCTCTTTACTGCAAAGACATGATTATTATAATTATTATTGTATATATCCTTCCTTGCTCCCTTTTTCCACATTATTTTGGCCTTTATTATTATTCTTCAGTCTTGGTTATTACCTTATTGAAGAGGATTTATTTTACTAATACTTATGGGTTTGGACTTGAATGATGTGGTCCAATGATTCACTTGACTCCTGGGATGCTTAGGTGTGGCAATGCTTTTCTGAACCACGTTCCTGTGTTTGGTGCCCTTCCTCATTTGTGCTGCTGATACCCAAGACTTTCCTTATATCCCACCTTGCTCAGCTCCATCTTTCACGACTTTCCAAGGAAGATAAAAATCTGTTGCTATGCAAACTTCAGACAGAAACTTTTTCACTCCATAATTTAACAACTTCAAATTGTTGCCTCATGATTTTAAAGCACAGCACACAGACAAATTCAACTATAACTAAAGGCTATGATGGAGCCTTTCAAAATCTGAAAATAAAAATTCTTAAGCACCACAGCCCCATGTAGCAACTTTGTTTGTCTTCTAAATAACATGACAAATATATCACCCACCCTGAGCTTCTGTGCTATTCTGAATATCAACTCCATAAATTCCCTCGCCATAACCAATTTCAAATCCAATTAATGTTTCCTTCCTTGCTCCCTTTTCCCACATTATTTTGGAAAGCTTATGCCATGCTTTTATGATTGAGCTCTTCCCACTGAAATTTGCTGATTGATCCTTGTGGTTCTTTTGAACTTCTGGTTCTCTCTACTTGGCAGCTCAGACCACACTGCAAATCACCTCTGTCTGAATCACCCTGTATTGTCTGGACCCACTCTGACCAACAATTCTGAAGATATTCCAAAATCACAGAATGGTTTGGGTAGGAAGTGACCTCAAAGATAATCTCTTCCCAACACCCCTGTTCCCCTAACGAAGTTTTTAAACCAATCCCATTCCCTTCAGCTCTCACTTAATCCTTCACTCAATAAATGCAATTACAGGTGATCCTTGAATAAAAATACACTGTTTTCTCTTTGTACTCTGAAATATTAAGAAGAAGGTCTGCATTAGGTTTATTTGGAGTTATTCATCTCAAGTTTCCAAGGTAGCTGGCAGCTTTGGTCAAATCCCAAACTCAAGCTGTTGGGAAAGGCAGATACACCTATCACCTTCCCTTTGTTTCCCATAATTGTAACAAACCCGTGAAATCCCTACAGCAAAGGAATGAGGATGCACTGAGCAACAAAACCCAGAATATCTCATTTGCTTCCAAGCTCCCTTCCACCACACTTCTCCCTCTTTTCCGAGGCTGTAACTCTTCCCTGTTTTGACACGAGCACAAATCCAGCTGTGTTCTGACCTCCCTCATCACCAACGGAGTTCACTGCTCCCGCTTTATCCAGCTTTGCTGCAAATAATGACCATTTTGAGTCTCTTCCCCCATACATATTCACTTTTATGTAGTCCTATAACTTTTTATCTAAAGGAAGATAATTGTACTTTCAACAAATTACAGCTTAAAAGAGAGAAACAGAAACAGTAAAAAAATCCAATGCCATTTTCCATCAACAATCTCACACAGCTCTTTAACTTAAAAATATAAACTATGCTTGAA
Organism: Acanthiza pusilla; assembly: GCA_036630365.1. Taxonomy (NCBI): domain Eukaryota; kingdom Metazoa; phylum Chordata; class Aves; order Passeriformes; family Acanthizidae; genus Acanthiza; species Acanthiza pusilla. Next base: position 2,077,830 of record JAXCHO010000167.1, on the reverse strand, counting down.
ATAAGCCCACACTGCAACACTGTTCTCTCAACTGCCTCCCCATCACACCAAGAGGATTAGGGAAAAAAAGGAAGACTTGTCCCATTCATCAATAGAGGAGTTATTCATCCGAAGTTTATTATCTCAGGTAATTTGATCAATACACTTCACCTTTATAGTCCCGTTGTCCTTGTGAGCAAAGCATTTTGCGTTTTATAGTGAGATGGTTATTATGAAGGCTATTCGCAGGGAAATTCTCTGCAGTTAAAAGTTTTTCCAATTAACTACATTTAACATCATTTAAGCCATAAACTGGCGGTTACATTTCACATCATTGTTGTCGAAGTGTGGCGGTGCTCAGGAGGCAGGCAGAGCACATTTGGCAAATACATCAACCAATACTTTGGAATGGGAATGGAGGAAACCCTGCCAGCTAATAGAGAAAGACTTTTCAGTGCAGAGTCAGGAATATGCACCAAAAAAAAGGGTGGATCTGTAGAAGCCCTTGAGAAAATCACAAAGAGCTGCCTCAGCCCTCAGAATGCTCCTCAGGATCAATCGTTCACCTTTCACGCCATGTCCTAGAATGGTCTGGGTTGGAAAGGACCTTGAAGTTCATCTCGTTCCACTTCCCTGCCATGGGCAGGGCCAACTTCCACTAGACCAGGCTGCTCCAAACCCCATCCAGCCCAGTCATTGTGGTCCTTCATGAGCTCTCTCATTCCAGACAATTACGGTGTTTGTGTAATTGAGCTATGAATTTCCAGTGAATGACAGCACGTGAGGAGAAACTCCCTAATATCATCTGGTTAGGATCTCCAAATCCCACTCTCCTCACCCCTCATCTGAGCTGTTTCCTCCTTACTTCCTAACCCTCAGCGCAAGGCACCACAAAACACAGGGGAAAGGGCCTCAAAACAAAGGCAAAACACCAAATTCCCAGAGATTAGCTATTCTAAGGAGAAAAACCTCTAAAAACTTGCTCAAAAATAAAAAATTATTATTCCTTGTGAGATATCCTCAGAACAAACTAGTTCATTAAAGTCCTATCAGCACTTGTAATTGGCCCTTGTTGGCCAATAGAAGGAGACATTTGCAACTTTTCCCAGGAAATTATATTCTAAATCCTTCATAAGGTGGACCTTGTCCTTTTCTGAGGAAACTTGATAGCAGTCTTTAGTATTCACTGGCATAATTAGGACTGCAGTTAATTTCATTAAATTCTCTTGCTGCTAAATGAAGCAGATTATGAGACATCTTTTATTGCAAGGCATGAAATTACAGCCTGTCAGCTGCCAATGGTAGAGTAAAACTAATGAATTACAGGGTAAATAACACCAGAATTAACCAGCCAATTTAACATAGCAGAGAACAAAGTCATTTTTACTTGGAGCCACCACTGCCGGGATCCCTTTCAGCTGAAAGGGAACCAACCTCAAATCTAAATAACCAGGAAAGCCACGTTTCTTGGGCAGCAATGCTAAAAAACCAACACTGCCAAAAAGTTGGGGGAAAATTGGCCAGGTACGTACTGAAAGGCATCGCTAAAATATTTAAATTGTGGTATCTCCAAGTAGTTTGTGCTGATGTATTATCCTTTAGCCAGCCCAGGAGAAAGGGCAGAGGAGCATTAATTTGTTGCTATTATAACTGGTTTAATGGGGCCAGCTCTTCCCAGGCAGCACGAGACACAATCCCCGTTAATGAGGGACAGACACACCGCGGGTGGATAATTAAAGGAAACGGAAAGCAGGTGTAAGCAGCCACTTCCATTTCCCACTCCTGCCCTTCCAAACTCTAACCCAGAGCACAGGAGGTGCCTTCTCGCTGCACAGCGCCCCAGGCCACCCTCCCTGCCTGCTGGGAATACTCTTTGGAGCCTCCAAGGAGGGCAGGATTGACGCTCCTCAGAGCTTCCACAAACAAGGACTCTTCCCAACAGTCTCCTGAAGCCTGTCAGGCTGTTGGGCCCACACACAAATTTTCTGGGCTGAGGAGAGAGGTTTGCTCTGTGTAGGCTGATGTCTCACCCCTCTCTTTTTAAACGTTTCTTAAATTAATTTTATTTTTAAATTGTACTTACCAATATTTGCACAAGGAACAAACCCCTGCCCTGCACTTGCATGGAAACCTTGTTATGTGGAAACAGAGGCAAAGAATGGCAAAGTGCTTAACCCCACTCAAACAAACGAGGGCAGATACCTGAGTGCCTGGACAGCAGAAGGAGTCCCAAAATCCTGACTCTGCTGGTGAAAGCAAACAATAAACCCAAACAGAAATATAAATAGAGACTTCATCTCAAACATAACCCAAGGATTGTTTTCCGGCAGCCCTGTCTCCATCTCCAGGGGACTGAGTCAAGGTATATGAGATGTCAGCAAGGGAAAGGTGCAGGCAGAGAGAAAGCCCCTGTTAAAAGGGCTGATCAATTCCTCATTTTAGCAAACATTTCATATTTGTTATCAGCTCTACACCAACTAAAAGCATTTTAAAATGATCCTTCTGGTTGCATTTTCAACAGGTTTCTAAGAGAGAACACCTCAAGTCACTTTTCCAGCTTTTTAGGGCTTTAAGTTCAACATCAACCAAATTCAGTGGAGGGCCAGGGACACCAAGGAGGTGTTCTGACATGTTTTGTGACGTTTTGAATGTGCCTGCAAGACTGAAAATCCCTGACTTAAGAGAACAGACTGCAGTTGGAATATTCTGCTGGAGGACAGAGCATCTGCCTACCTGTACTTGGTACCAGCCATTGTTCCTACCTCACAGATTTGGCAGGAGGAAAAAACTTAGGCAATTTTTCTTTCTAGTGGAAAGTGTCCCTGCCCATGGCAGGGGCTGGAATGAGATGAACCTTGAGGTCCTTTTCAGCCTAAGCCATTCTGTAATTCTGTGTTTGACTTCTGTTTTTCACAAAAATCCTGAGACACTCATTGACCTTCCAAAAAAAAATCCATTTAAAATTGCAAATGTAAACCTACAAACCCTAGAACAACCAAATGCAAACAAAAGAAGAACTACACAGCATAATTTGTGAACTGTCCAGCATCACCCAGCTCACCAAACCTCTTGCTTCAAAACACCACATCAACATTAAAAAGCATCATTTAATCATTTAAAGCATCATTTAAGACTGTGACTTAGTCTGTACCAGGAATTACTTAGAATCATCACTATGCTGCAAGATTAAAGCACCACCAGCAGCGATCATGCACCTACTATTTCTCTAAAAATACAACATTGCCATGAATTCCCAACTCACAGCAACATTTGCTGTGCGAAGGGCAAATTCAGAAAATGTTCCCAAGTAGTTCCTTGCCTTGCATTCCTCAAACAAACATAAAATGTCAGTTCTCAGAACACTGGGCACACCTCAGCACTGGATGGATGCACATCTCTCCTGCCACAGCAGGAAGGGGTTGTGCAGCTCACCTGCCTGACACAGCACTGCAAATCTGAAAATCAGTGCACTTCAGGAGACCCAACTTACACAAAAAGTCAATATACACATACAATCCTAGATTTTCAGAATCAGACTTGAGCATTTAACATGAAACACACCAACCATACATGTCTCTGTATTTACTCAGCTTGCATCCTGAACGAGAGTTCTCACCCAGTTTGCTCAAAGCTCAACTTTTAGTCAAGGATTTCCAGTGCATCTCTCCCTCCACAGAAAAAGTTGTTTTGTTTTTGATTTGGCCATGAAACAGCCTGTACAATTTTGATTCCTGAAGTGCTGATACCAGCCACCTTAAACAACCCCTGCTCTTCAAACCCTCCTACTTTCTGATGTATTTCTCGCTTCAGACAGCAGAATTTCTAAACAATTCAACCACTTTGGTAATTTCAATTGATTTTTCTTTCCAATACCTCCTGCACTTGAAGATTTCTTAATTCCCCCCCCCGAAATACTCACAGAGTATTAGATGTTAATCTAACTGCTTGATTTGTAGCAGTTCCGCAGTTCTCTACCCAACCATTTAAATACTGTCATTCATAATAGGGTGATATACTGTACTATAAACCCTTTCGCAAATGGTACGTCTTGGTATTTTTCTTTTCTGACAAAGACTCATATTAGTTATAAAGGGGAAAGAAATGGACTCAGCGCTCAGACCTACCTACAGAATCTCACTGCTCAACAGTCTCTCCCCTTCTTTAAAAGAAAATCCACTCCCTCTTCTTTAAAGAAAACCGAAATGACTGAGCTTCTATTTTTCCTGATGGAGAACATCCTGTGGGCTGATAGCCCCCAGAGTCCAGCAGCTTTCTCCTAGTATTAAGCCTGAAATCCTAGAATCCCAGAATGGTTTGGATTAGAAGAACTTCAAGCCCATCCAGTGTCACCCCCTGCCATGGGCAAGGACACCTGCCACCATCCCAGGCTGCTCCATGCCCCATCCAGCCTGGCCTTGGACACTGCCAGGGATCCAGGGGCAGCCACAATGTACCTGAGACCTCATGTTAGAGCCAGGCTTTGATTCCAGGCACAGGAGCCTGTCCCTGGTGGTCGTTGGAGAAGTGTTCTGGTGAGGCATCAGAAGCACATGAAGCCAAAGCCGTTCCAAACTCTGGTAAAAGCAGGGAAGTTTGAGCAGGTGGCTGTACTCCAGGTCAGCCCGAGCCCACCTCCCATCGCAGTTCATTGTCCCACACTGCCCTTGTTTCCTGCTTCTTTCAAACGATGATGAAGGTACAGTTCTCAAGCAGACACATGGCACTGTCCCCAGGGCGGAACAAAGCTCAGTCCTAGCCAGCTCAGACCACGCTCTGGCATTAGGGCTTATTTACACCCCTACAGGCCAGATCCAATCCACATGGCAGTTCTTGGCCAAACGCATTTGGATGAACTCTCAATTAAGATGTGGCAAGGCTGTATCAAAATATTTTACATCTGCTATGTTTGCTTCACGCGCTTAGTTGGAAATTCTAGCAAAAAAGCAATTGAGTTTTCCTGGCAGGTTTTAGTCTATATAAAACCACTCTGTCTGTTCCTCACTGGAATAGTTTTCTGCTCAGGAAAACTAAATCCTGCACTGTGTGTTTGCATTACTTTTGTCTGAATATTAGTTACAAAGTTCATTTCAAGCTTTACAGCTTTAAGACACCTGTAAGTAAAACATATCCAGGTCATCTAATCGTGCCACTCATTTCCAATTTATCATGACGTGAAGGATCCTTTACAACAAACAAAACACTCAAGTTATGCGATTTTTAGCCCTGTTTTAACTCATGCAAAAACCCCTGAGATTTTATTTGTAAAAATTGCACTTCAGTTATAGAATCCTCGACTGATTTGAGTTGGAAAGGACATTAAAGAACACACAATTCCACATCCCTGCCATGGCCAGGGACACCTTCCACTATCCCAGGCTGCTGTAAGCCCCACCCTGGCCTGGAACACTTCCAGGGATCCAGGGACAGCCACAGCTTCTCTGGGCAACCTGTGCCAATTATTCCCTTTAAATTCAAAATATCTAAGTACCAACATCTGGCCTGGCTACTGAGACTGTTTTAAAGTTAGGCTGATAATTACTGTAGTCAGAGGGGTTTTTGAATATAAGCAGGATTAGAGAAAACACTATTAAAACCAAGAGCAAGGACTTCCATAGTGCTTATTTCGAAGACCCAAACCAGTTATAGTCAGAGTACCAATGTTTCAAACACCCACTGTTGCCCCTCCAGCAATATTCCTTTTTGATGCCATTTATTGTTTTTAATTTGCCATCGTTAGCTACACTCTAGGAAAACATCTCCTCATGTGTTATACACTGAGGTGCCAATGCTTTAAAATAAAACAACAAACAGAAACCCACAAAATAAAACAGAAAACAAGGGATGCTAGGCCAACACCTCCTATTCAGACTCACACATGATTACCCCACAATTAAATGGAAGCAAAAGAATGATGAAAATATTCAGAATGCCCAAAGTTTGCTTTGTTCAAAAAATTAGGCTAAAGGGCTTTAACTGCGTGCTGTTCAGTTTACTCTTTTGATTGCTTTACCACTATGTAAATCAATTTGTTAATGTTCCTTACAAAATGCATGAGCCAGTTATACTGACAAACACACAAAGCTCATTCGTAATTAGCAGTTAATTAGTACGAAGGAACAGATGCTGTTAGAGTTTCAGCAGGCGAACAGGTTCTGTAAACAATGCTTATAAATCTAAATGAATTTATTAACCACAATGCAACTGTCAACGTTTTGCTGGCAACCATACAAATATGGTGGAATCCCCAAAACATCTTTACAACATATTAATAATCATTGTGTCAACCCAAGTCTATCAGGCAGCCTCACTTGCTAACTGTCATAAGCTTCCTACTTAATCTTCTTATGTCACTTCTCCAGACTAATTCCTCGTGCCCCGGGAGGGAGAGCTCCAGTCACCAAAGCCAGCCCAGATGCACATGGATCCACCTCCGACACACGGCAGCTCCTCAGAACAAAGGCATTTTTGCACTGCTCCTTGAGCAAGCTTCCCCATCACGCTGGATGCAGCCCGGCCTGGTGGAAGGTGTCCCTGTTCATTTAGGGATTTGCTCTAGATGATCCCCAAAGGTCCCTTCCAACCCAAACCAAGCCACTGAAAAGAAGTAAAGGCTGATTTTTCCTGCTCTCCTGGCTAATTTGGAGATGTCCCCGTGCCAGTGCTGAGCTGCTGCCGACACAATGGATCGCAGGGAGTTTTGGGAGCTCAGGAGTTTAGGTTGGGTATCAGGGAAAGGTTCTTCCCCCAGAGGGTGCTGGGCACTGCCCAGGCTCCCCAGGGAATGGGCACAGCCCCAGAGCTCCAGGAGTGCTTGGACAATGCTCCCAGGGATGCACAGGGTGGGATTGTTGGGGTTTCTCTGCAGGGCCAGGGGTTGCATTCTATAATCTCTTCCAGCTCAGGACATTCTGATTCTGTGGCTATAAACTCCTGCACTCAGCCACTGACTGATGCCATCATTTTGTGGGGGTTTTCTGATTACCTGGGTAGCTGCCCATGGCTCGAATAAAGAGATTGTGCCTTGTAAAGCATTTTCTAGATGCAACTATTGAAGCACCACCTCGAGTCAGAGGCTTTTGGCCAGGGGCCAGCTCAGAGCCTTAGGGCATCAGTGAGGATCCCTCAGTGCCCTCACTGCTGTCACTCTCTGCATGTCACACTGACATGCCACCCTGATATATTATACCATTTCAGCACTGGAAAATTCTAATAAATTTTTTAAAGTCATATTATGGCTTTCTTTATTGATGTTCTCTTTTACACCTACATTGCTTTCACTCATTCCCTCCCTCCTTTCCACCAAAGCACTCTGACTCCTCTTCCCTGTGTTCTGTCCTATGGACACTCCAGGATTTGCAATAACCAGCACACAGACCAGGATGAAAACATCCCAAAAGTGTTAAATCCTCCATAGCTTCACCAGAGAGACTGCCTGGCTTGCTTCCTCCAGGCTCCAGCCCCACTCACTGCCTTGTTACTGGATCCAAAACCATGGAAGCTGGGGGAGCCCAGTCTCTGCTGGCATCTAGCACCAGGCACAGGAGGAGGATATTCATGGTAAAGCCTCAAAAAAATACAAATACTCTGTGCCTTCTCCTGTGAACACTGGAAAACAAACCCTTGACTGGCTTATCCTAAAGAGCAGCATCTGCTCCTTTTACACATTAGAGATTTTCCCCGCCTTTTACAAAGACATTGGTATTTTAGAGAAGGGAAGCTCCTTCCCTACTACTTCTGCAGAGGCACTCTCCTCCCGCCTGGTTCCATTCTCCTTCCACAGTCTCTCCAAGGATGCTCCACCTGATCAACACTCTATTCCAAACAAAAGCCAGGATGGCTCCTCTTCAAATCTTAACCATGAGCAAGAGCTACAATCACACCTGATGTGTCAGCAAGGAAATCATCAGCTGCTACTTAAATCCACGAGTGTGTTCTTGCCTCTTTTAAGGAACATCAAAAGAAGTACATTTGGATGGGATTTAAAATAAATGAATAAATAAACAAGGAGGATAGAGCTGAACACTTCTTACTGGCAGTCATAGGCAATCTATGACCTTTTATGGCATTAACATATAAAACATTTAGGAAGCACATTTAGAAAACATTTAGGAAACATAAAATTTCCCTATATTTTTAAAGTTGGTGATCCTGCTACTTTTCATCTTTGCCTTGCAAGGCACTGTCCTCCTTTGCTCACTTTGAAGCCTGGGTCACACAAATAAATGGAATATTATGTTTGAAATGGTGTGCCCCCTGCCCAAATCAACACTAATAAACATTTAAATCCACGGTCAGCTCCAGGTCACAGCCACGGGAAGTAAAAAAAGAAAAAAAAGAAAAAGAAAAAAAGAAAAAAAAAAAAAAAAAGGAAGAAAGAAAGAAAGTTAATTTCTCTGAAAAGTTTCTTGATAGTATTTCATTTATGGATCCTTAAGTGCACCTGTGGAACAGCTGCAGGTGGCTCCCACTGGTCTTAGAATGCTTGGGACTATCACTGCATGACAGTCCTGGGTATTTACAGTACTTAGAAATAAAATAAGGACATTTTACAGGATGTGAAACAGAAAACTCATATTTCAGAGAGTCTGAGAAATTAGGAGACTAATTAAAAGAAACATGCTAGAAATTCAACCCTGATAAGCCAAAGAGCCCAATTCCAGCTTCTTGCTGCAACCCTCAGACATGCCAGCAAGGGAAACCAGGAGGCTCCAGACAGCAGGAGGAAGCAGATGGGTGCACCCAGTGGGACAAACTGATAGACACAGGAGGAAAGAGAAGAATTGTCTCCACCAGAGAGGCTGAGGCTTGTGCCCAGGTCTGCCTGCTGTGGCCAAGGGGCAATGCCTTTAGACAAGAAACCTGATATGTGGGCAAGGGCAGGGTTTATTTCCCGGAGCTCCCAGCTCCAGATATCCAAGAGAGCTTTTTACTGCTATTTTATTCCAAATTCTAAGGACTACAGCTTTCCTTGGGATGGTATCTGAAACTCATCAACTGGAAAAACCCACAAACCCAGCTTCCACAGTCAAATTAAACATTATTCCAGGCAGGTACATGGAGCTGAAGCCGTTCTTCTGATGTAAGGGCACATTTGATCTAATTGGAAAAAATATTTCAAGTGCTCTGGGAATAGTCACTGTTAACTGAATGCAACAACGAAAAAGGAAAAAAGAGCATGCAGACCCCAGGGAATTACCAAATCAATTAACAACTAATTCAGGAACTAATTTCTGTATTGCCTCTTAGCACAAAACTGTATCTTTAATTTCTCCTGCAATAAGCATCACCATGATAGTCCTAACACACTCTGACGCTTTAAATGAGTTTACAAGTATCTCTTTTTGATTGGCTATATAACATTATTTCTTCACAGTTCAATGCAACCATAGCCAAGTGCTCTGAAATATTTAATTATACTGGTAGCGACCAGTTAACAATTTACAGAACCACAGTGAGTACAAAACATTTTATAACTGGTAATCAGCTAATTAAAAAAAACCCCAGCAAAATGTGTATGTTCTGATTATAAACAATTGCGGAGGAATTACACAGAAGATTTCAGCACTAAGAGTATTTGGCTCAAAACCATACTCTGGTGTTTGTACAAGCTGATCTGGAGACTGATTACTGTGATTAGACAGACGTGTGACAGAGGAAATTACACCTCACGCTGGAGATAAATAAATCAAACCATGTCATCTGCCAGTTCCTTGTAAATCACGTCAGTTCTGACTTTGGGAAAGCTGCTCCTTGGAGACACCCAATGCTGGCGTGCAAACAACACTCTACAAGCTCACCTGAGCATCAGCAAGGAACAACACAAAGCAGAAGGAGTTTTGGTGAATGCTCCTTCCAGGACCTGAGGGGAGCCTAAGAGAAAGATGGAGAGAGACTTTTCACAAGGGCCTGGAGTGCCAGGACAACGAGGAATGGCTTCAAATTGAAAGAGGGAAGCGTTGGATGGGATATTGGGAAGAAATTCTTGGTTGTGAAGAGGGTGAATCCCTGGCACAGGTGCCCAGAGAAGCTGTGGCTGCCCCTGGATCCCTGGCAGTGTCCAAGACAAGGTTGGACAGGGCTTGGAGCAACCTGGGACAGTGGAAGGTGTCCATGCCCAGGGCAGGGCTGGAACAGGGTGAGCTTTACGGTCCCTGCCAGCTTAAATCCTTCCATGATTCTCCATGTTGGAGTAGAAGAAGCAGCACAGTGGGCTGGGTCTGTGTGTCAGTGAAACACTGGTTTGGTGCAGAAACACACAGCAATAAGGAAAGGAAGTAAATGCTGGGCTCTGTGTGCCCTCCACATGTTTGCTGCCATCCTCCTTCCAAAATGCTTTTGGTCCTTACCTGCAATGGCCACTTTAATTTTAAAACACAACCTGATGTTGAACTCAGACAGAAGAGAGAAGCCATCAGATAAGCCCTGGCACTACTGGCCGTGGCATCATCTGTCTGTCGTGTTCCTCTAGATCGTTTTTTTCACCCTGTCAAGTCAGATGAATTAAGCAGGAAGAGCTGCTAAGATCGTTGCTTATTTGTTCTCTCTTCTGGTAGACTCCAAGTAAACATTTGCAGCCAGGAAAGCTGCTGCAAAGAGCATTTATTGTTTGTGAAGACTGCGAGTCTTGGATGTGACACTTGCCCGGAGCACTACAGTGCTCTTGTGGGAGTGAGGATGACTAAGGACATCACTTTGACTGAGCAGATGTGGCAGATGATCCCTTTTCAAAACCTATTTCCAAGACACTGCCATGCCTGCTGAAATGCTCCAACAGCTGGACAGACAGCTCTGGGTACTTTAAGGGAAAACAGATTTCAGGTAGGATGATCTCAACGGTTCAATGGAAGGATCAGGATAACACAGGGTTGTGGGTTATTCCATGCAAGAATTGTGTAACTGGTGCTTAAACATCCTAACTAGGGCTAAAAATGAACAAAAAGGAGGTTAGGAAGTAGGAAATCACTAGTGAAGCAGAGGAAGTAGAAAATCACTTCTGAAGCAGAGGCAAGACTGACCTACACCTGTAGGGAACTGAGGAGAAGTGACAGGTTTTTTATGCCAAGTTTGACATTTGATGAGAGCATCTTCAAAGTTACCTTTGCTGAGTTCAAGGATCTTTTTTATAAAATTCAGATGTACATTGGCAAGTTCCAGTTTTGTTTATACCCATCTTAAGAAAAAACTGCAACTTGTGAATCCGGGAACCAAATGCTTCTTCGTGAGTAGCAAATTACTGATGCCACCCCCATGCCTTGACATAAAAAGTATTTGCCATTTTTAGGTCAGAGTAAAGGAAAAAAAAGACAAAATACCTAATTTCATTAAGATTACTTTAATGTACTTAAATATGCCAAGCTGGCAGGCAAAGAAGGTCATTTGAAATATCACCTAAAAGTAAAGCCTGAATAAGATATTCCACTTTCTCCATTAATCCAGCCATTTGCAAACTGAGGGAAGGGAATGGATTCTGAAGTTCACCTTTGCAAGTCATGGATGGCAAATTTTTCACTGTGTCATCAACGCAGCATTAACCATTAGAACATTTATTTCTAATCTAGTCTTCAAGTTTGTCATCCCTAAATGATGCAGGAAAATTTGGGGGACGAGAGAGGTACAGCACCTCCCACGGTAAGCCAAGGGTGGAGGCAACCTGTCCAACATTGATTTTGGCCAGTTTTTGGTAAAAGAACAGTCAAGGTTATATAGTTGAAGTATATAATGATATGAGCATCTGTGATTAAGTGCAAAGGGCAAAGAGAAGAAGGGCTGGATGCAGAAAGTCAAGGCCAGCGCTTACGTATTTATTTACACTCCAGTCTGGGGGGGATGGGGGCAGGACAGAGGAAAAAAATAATAAAAATTAAAAAAAAAAGAAAGAGCACACAGCTGCCATCCCAAAAACAGACCTCCCATCTGCCACCCACGATTTGCATGTCACCTTCTCCAGGCTCATTTGTACTTCATTAACTGCCATTGACTTAACAAGATTTATGCAAATGACACCATAGGAGCTCGCTAACTCCCACTGCAATCAAGTGATTATGTATGTACAATTCTCCACAGCAATGAAAAATTAATACATGACAAGCCCCCTCACCGCTGAGCTTCGCTTCTTGCTTTTATTTTTCTTGTTGTGTGTAGTTTTTTTTTAAAAATTTGAATATGCCCTACTGATAAAAGATTTCCCAAACCGACAAAAACCAAAGTAATTTTCCCAAAACAGTACAAAACCTCCCCATCCTAGAAAGCCAATTCCCCTGAACTGTACAGCCCAAGGTGTGCTTCAAAACATTCTTCAAACTATTCACTCACCCTACCACGGACAAGTCTCCTTTTCCAGAATAAATGGGTTTGAAGGGAGGATTCTCCAGACCAAGCCACTCCCTTTCAGAGTATTATTAGCAATGCTACAGAAAATAGCTTCAATATTCTTAGTTTAAGCACCTCTTTCTCAGGAGTGCAGAACTTTCAATGGATTCTCACTTGGAACCAATATTGTTCAAGACTTTTTCCAGCTCCATTTAATTTGCACAAGATGTTTAAAGAGCACACAAGTGAAATTTTATATCATTTTAGAAAATTTTGACATTCCCAGTTCTCAGCAGCTGCTAGAAGTCCAGGATTTAAGGCATGCTGATATGGCTGTGCATGCACAGGTATCAGTATCTGCCCCGGAAATTTGCCTTCTCCAAATTTCACTCACCTTAAGAGTATTTAGGCAGAGTGAGCAGCCACCCTTTACAAACATGCCTGCTTTTCACTGCCTACATTTCAGGTTTCTGCTGGGAGCAGGAAGGGTTGTCAGGACAGCTTTATATGGCTTAGCCCAATAAAACCATATTTAGCACTGCAGTGAAAAATCAGCTTTACCATGTAGAAAGGACACAGTGAATAAGAACATTAACTCTTTTTGACCAGGCTGCTCTGAGTTAAGGATAAAGACCTGAAGGAATGAGGTGACTCCTTGGAAGAAAATAGGCTATCCACAGTTTCACCTCTTTCATGGAATCCTGGGATGGTTTGGGTCGGAAAGGACCTTATAGCCCACCTCATCTCAATACTCTGCCAGTACCATTTCAATACTCTGCAGGAACACCTTCCCTTTGACCAGGTCACACAGGGCTCCATCCAAACTCCCCCAAACTCTCAGGGATTTCCCTCAAACTCACCGGGATTCAGGGACCAAGAACAGGAATGCAGGAGCAGGTTGCAACTCTTGGCTTGTTTTGACCAAAACCCACTGGCAGCTGTGCAGGTCAGTACCTGGGTCCCAAAAAGCTGTAACAGAATGATCAGCAACTCCTCCATAGTCCTGGGAGAGATTCCATCTTTTCCTCAAAACCAGAATATTTCCAGCCTCTAAGGAACTTGTTTTGGATGGAAGTTTTATCATTTGTTTGTGGGGTGTTGTTGGGTTTGATTTTGCTGTGTGTGTGTTTGGGGGTTTCTGGTGGAGCTGTTGTTGTTGTGGAGTTTTATTCTCCCACAGCAATCCTGGGAATGCTGCAGCCTGAAACCAAATTTCTCTTTCTTTTCCCAAGTATCCCAAGCAACAAGACCTAGGACAAGAAGAAAAAGCCTCAAGTTGCACCAGGGGAAGTTCAGATTGGATTTTAGGAAAAATTTCTTCACGGAAAGGGCAGTCAGGCTCAGGGCAGTGGTGGAGTCCCCATCTGGAGGGATTTAAAAGCCATGAGGATGTGGCACTTGGGGACATGGGTTAGTGGTGGCCTTGGCAATGCTTGTTTAAACATTGGACTTGGTGATCTTAGAGGGCTTTTCCAACCTTATTGATTCTGTGATTCCATTTGCCACAGATAACATCACGATGGAAAGGGTTTCTCATCTTTAGAAGAACAGCAGCACTAAAATTTTTAGGTCGAGAAGTTCCCTTTCACATCCCTCCTGTCTTATTCCCAGTTAAGGCATGAAAGGAAAGACACCAACTTTCCTGGCAGGAATTTCTACTGCCTCACAGACAGGTCTGAGTACCTGGCACCCGTGGTGCCCCTCAGGAACAGGGTGGTATCAGCAACTGAACCTGGAGCCACCCCTACTGACCAGACCTCCAAAATCCCTTCCCTTGACACCTCAGGGGGATGTGAAATCCCACTGGGAGCAGCCACCCCACAGCACTGCGCACCACCCAACCTCCCATCCCCAAAGCCCAGCGAACAGGATGGATCTGCTGAGGACACAAATCAAGCGTTTGCAGGTAATTGCTTGTACGTGACAAAATGAAATTACCATAATTAGGATTAGTAACAAGAAGGACATATTCCCAAAAGATTGGTCATATTTGGTACACAAGCAGGACTGCAAGAAGAATTTTTCCATACAGGAATTCCAGAGACTGTAGGGGATATTTTGTTACAACATGCTGTAGCACAATCACACTTACAATGTTTATCTTGCAATACTCTTCCTACGTGCATATTTTTAATCAAATTCATTCCATATGACAGCATTTTAGGAAAGAACAGTACGTATGCCTGGAATAAATATTGGCACATCTATTCCTCAGTTTTACATTCTCAGCTGCACTTTCGTTTAATTAGCATTACCCAAAAGGACTGCAGCCGGTCTAACCCATCCTGTACCATACAAAAACTGTAGGAAAATGAAACTGTAGCTTGCTTTAAATGCCTGGAATCTCCTCCCCTGAATGCAGAGCCAAATACTGAGCTCCTCTGCTTTCAAACTGCTCTTCTGGATTGCAGCGTGCTTGATTAAAATTTCCCTACTAGAGATTCACACACGGCAGCATTTTTGCTGCCTGATGGTCCCAAAAGGTCTTTTAGAATGACTTTAAGAAGAAAAATCACTGCTAATAGTGTAGGGCACAAAATCATCTCCTCCTCATATCCAGAAACAGAGGAAAAACACAAAACACCCCAAAATATGCAAACCCAGCTCCACACAGGACACCCAGGGCTACCTGGCAAGATAAGGCATGGACTGAGGGAAGATTAGGAGAGGCAAGTGAGCCTCTGGAGTGCAGGAAAGGCACCAAAACAACTGGAAAGAAACATGTGGGAAGAAAATAAGTGGAAGAGAAAGGGAGCTTTTCTCTAGCAAGGCAACTCACACACGAGTAAACACTTGGAACCACTAACACAGAAATTGTGTGAGAAGCATTCCATGGGAACATGGAGATGTCAGCCACACGGATTCAGTGCCATTTCATTTGAGAAAGTAAATCATCATTCCCCATACACTTCCCATCCAACACTGGCATTGCTTTTGCTTTTCAAAGGAGTGTTCCCAGCTACAATTTAGCATCGAGTTTCCAGGCTAATGAAAGTGCATCTAGGCTAGTAAAACAGACCAAAACAAATCCTCG
Organism: Acanthiza pusilla; assembly: GCA_036630365.1. Taxonomy (NCBI): domain Eukaryota; kingdom Metazoa; phylum Chordata; class Aves; order Passeriformes; family Acanthizidae; genus Acanthiza; species Acanthiza pusilla. Next base: position 2,062,508 of record JAXCHO010000167.1, on the reverse strand, counting down.
GCTTCAAGTCCTGTTGTGTAATGAGAAAGTTTAATTAAGGCCACACATTACAGCTGTAAACGTTCTCTTATATAATAAGGTCTAAATGAAACTGAACCTAATCAAAGTTACAATTCCTTCATTAGCAAATTACAAACAAGAGCGCGCAGCTGACACACCGGCCATGATTATCACAACTAATTGCCTCGTTGTTACGGAGCAGCCTGAAACTGTGTTCAGATGTCCGTCTGTGGTAGCAAATTAGGGCCACATCAGGCTATTCCTGCGATCACAAGGGGCTCTTGTCGAGCGATCTGATTTACCCTGCGCCTGGCAGCACTCGGCCCAATCAAAGCCCCCTCTACAAAGGCAGCTTTGAAGCCAGCACAGCCTAGAAACCCGCTCCATATGCAGGCCGGCAGACTGCACTTCATTAGGCCTGTTGTCACATTTTCCCTCTTCTTATTCTAATGATCCTATTTTAATACACATAGGAACCTCTCCTAATTGATGTCAAGTGAGTGACTTCCACATTCATCACCGGCGCACATCAAACGCCGCTCGGCGCGCGGGCCCCGCCACCGCAGTGCCGAGGACCCGAGGTGTGTCTCCCAACTATGGAAAGCAGGCAAGGAAAAAAATGCAACTATTTCGGCATTACCTGTTTAATTGGGATTGCGCGGCCGCTTCCAATGCTGTCTGTTCTGCTCTCCAGGACCTTCTTCTCTTTGTCTGGGTCACTCCCTTTCCGAGACTGCAGAGCAAAAAGAAAAGTTTGTGCTCCATTAAATGCACACAGAGGATGCTTTTATTTGCCTTCTTTTTCAGGCAATTAAAAAATAATTTGGCACATAAATATAGACTCAGATGCTGTGAGCTGAATCTACGCTAGTACACAACCATCCTAAAATGTGAATAAATTACCCATCCACCACCCATAAATTTCAACCATCCACTAGTTTGAAATGCATTTGGGTTTAGAGAGTTAGTTTCACTGTCTAAAGAGCCAGAACATCAGAGGACATGTTTCTGAAGTTTCCAACAGTAGCTGCAAAGAGCAATGAAGGTGCCATCTCCTCATTAAAAAAATGTAATACACCCATGCATACATTTAATTCACACCTGTGTGGTTCTTAGAAATGTCATCAACTATTTAGAAATTTGACTCTGTAATTCTGGTTTTGACTACATGGACTTTAACTTATTACTTTTTTCTGCTTCAGGATGGTTAGAAAGTTGGAACTGCAAGAAAAGCTGATGATTGATGCTGGAAAAAGTTATCTGAACACAATGTGGAAAAGTTAGCATGAGGAGAATTCAAACCAATGTCTAAAACCTGAATTGCTTTATCCTGGCTTTCTCTAAGGCTGGAACTGCTGCAGGAGTAAGGTCACAGCACTCACTTCATGACTTTATCAAGTTATATGGGAATTTGAAGAAGTTATTCAGATTGCAGCCCGTTATTGCGACAGAACGCAATGATTTTGACAGATTTATTTTATTACAAAAAGAAGACCTGAGAGTCATCCTCCTTAATAACTGAACTGACAAGTGACAACTTCACTCCATTACTTTCCAATGGGAACATTACTCACACAATATCGAAAATGGGAAAACATTTTCATGTGCTTTTCAACTCGGCGATGATGTATGAAGGGAACCCATTTGTGGTGTCCGGCACCACAATGGGGAGTTAATGAAAACCGGGGCGACGTCAGAGCCCGCTCTGCATTTTCAGCAGCAAGAGATGCTCGAAACACCGGAATCAGGAGGACAGTCGGGATCGTGGATTGCTAATGCTCCTTCTCCCCACTCCACAAAGGGGTGCAAGGAAGAATAAACCCCCGGAGCAGATGCCTTCGGGCATGAGAGGAGGGAAGGGGAGGGAGGGAAGCCAGTGAGGAGGACTTCAAGTAACAGCATTCTAAGCAACACATTTACCCAGCGGGGATCCCGTGCTGCTGTCCCCGCTCCGCCGGGAACAGGCTCCTATCACCAGTTACTATGGTTCGGGGCAATGGAATGACATGCCGGGGAATTAGACAAAGAATAAATGAAAGCAAGCAAAACAAGTGGGAGGGATGAAATCCAGTGTGCAGGATAACTATTGTTCCTCGTCCTTCAAGACAGATTTCTGACTCTGAAAGTGCCACTTCCCAAGAATACAAGGCAAAACAAAGCTTCAATGGCGCAAAGCGCCCGTAAGTGACATTGTAAAGAAACTCAGTGAAGGTGCCCAAATCCTTGGGAGTTGTCAACTTGAATGTTTCTTTTTTATCTGACTTTTTTTAGAGAAAGGATCCTGCCTCTGAAATGCAGGCTGAATATCTACGTGCTGTTTTTCATTTTTAGTTTTAAATCATCTTCCATTCCCTAAAAGTAACTGCATCTGGAAATCACACACTGCACATGGATGGGAAATACCTACGTGCAAAACATGGTTAAACGCCAAAAGTACAGAAATGTAGGGATTTCTGTTAGGCAAATTCTCTTCTAGCTGCATGTAATCACAAAATCCCTAATGTTTTCCAGGCGAGAATCTTAGCACGCTCCACTATTTATAAAGATAAATCATGCAGTGAAACAGAGATCTGATCTTTTATGCTTTTGTACCTGATACACGCAATATGTCTCATATCCTACAGAAGAAAAAAATCCACTCCAAACCCCACAGGAGCAACGCTTCCCAGGACTTTTTCTGATGGCACATCTACACATGAAATGGTTCTGTTTAAATCCCCGTACTCAAGAACCAGAAAAAGTCTGGAAAAATTAAAATACCTGCATGATCACCATTTGAGTGATTTCCTCTTTGCACTGGAAGTCACTCACAGACTTATCCATGTAAAACTTGCCCCAAGCTGTCACATCTGAGTTTGGGCACAACCAGAGCCAGATCAGCAGTGCAGAACACCCCAAAAGTAAGAATATTCATCTCTAACAGTAGATACTGAGACACAGATTTCATTTTAAGTTTGAAAAACTCTCTTACGATTCTGTAAATATATGAGACAGGTAATGCTGAATATGGGAAAGGAGATGCACCTTTCTATGCCACAAATTCCCCCACCCCATGTGGGATCAGACATAGTTAGAATCAGCTCCTTGCTCAGTGGACCTCATAGATGGCATTTTAAATCCCCACCTGCCCTATACATTATTTGGTGGTCCCTGGTATCACACTGCCCAAAACAAAGGACATTAACCCTTCTGCTAATATTTAATCTATTTTATCACCTAAATAGAAAATCAGCTGCTCCAACAATAGCTTTACAACAAACATTAATACTCAAAGTCCGAAAGATCAGACGCTGCATTTAATGCACTGAACATGTTTAAAATTCACAACCTTATTCCAACTCAAAAGCTGTAATTAAGAAAAATCAAATGTTTTCCACTTAACTCAGTTTTCTTCCAACAACAGAAGATATAAAGATCACTAAACAGATTACCTGTGCTAGATAACAAGGGGTGACTTGCAATTATGAAACAGAAAGATATTTGATTCTGTAAGAGATAAAGGCATAAGCAAATGGGAAGAGAAGCAAGCAAGAAACCTAGAGCTAAACAGCAAAATATTTTAATTTAATTACACACTCTGTTCATAACTACACAGAAAATACTGGTCCATCTATTTACTCAAATAATTCTGGGGTATAACGTGGCACAAAACTTGGGCTAGAGCAGAGGAGGTGTTAAGTACTTCAGGGCATGGATTACAGGGCAACTCACTAAACCATCTCTCTACACTCAGATCTTCGAGGATACAACCAATTCTGCAAAATCAAATTACTATCATTTTTCCCACTTGTCACACGTTAAGACAACTACCAATGCCCTGTCATATTAGTAATTATGGTTCTCACTAATTATCACAAACCAGAGCTTTAGTCTATTTGTTTACAGCTGACCTAACATGCTTCTCAAACCTTTCCTGTGACTGTAGATGGGTCTATTTTTCTCTCCTCCCTCTCTCAAAGTTACAGCTGCTCCAAAGGGAAACATCCCCGATTTCCCAGATGTCAACACCACCTACACAGCCCTTGCAGCACCTCATGCATCCTTCAGCTCAGACATGGCTGGCGATGTTTTCAGGGATGCAGTGGCATCCCAGCTCTGCTTCCAGAGCTCTGATTGCTGGTGGTTCCTGGGCTGACACTGACATCTAGTGGGGTTGGGAACTCCACAGTAATCCCACTGAACTCCAGAGTATTCCCGCCAATGGGAAGAAATCTACACAATTGCTATTAAATATCGGCATCAAAGTTGGGACACTTCTTCCCAGGCCACTCATTTCATTCTTTTCCATCTACACATTTGCCCTTAAATACAAATTCATTATTTCCTCTCCCTTGCAGGAGTGGGAGACCTGGGTTTAAATCCAAATACATTGTTGGGATGGACACAGAATCCCTGGGGCTCCATGCTGTCACTCAGTGCTCCAAAACAGGGACTGAACTTTCTACCTGCTGAAGGTAGAGAGCTCAGATTTCAGTCAGAGTATGAGGAAAAGGTTTTATTGAGTTTATATGTGGAAAGCGAGCATGGCATCACCTTTGGAATGAAATACGTAAATTCTTCATGTTGACAGGAAGTTGTGGGTTCCCAAACACAACTAACGTGTAGCTACAACACCCAAGGGGTTACACAAGAGCCCACAGGGCTTCTAAGTTTGCTCTGAAATGTGTTAACTGTCAAAAAACTGCTTACAAACCACAATTACACTGGCAACACAATCTCAGAGCTTTCAGCAAGAGAGCTAAGCCAAGGAAATCATCACTCAAGGCTTCACTGGCATCTCCCAAACTATTTCTGCATAACAAAGATCTGTCATATTGTACCAGGCAGCTTGCTATTTGGTTTTGGGGATTTTTTTTGCTGCTCAATAAAGCAAAAACCAGGTGGTTTGGAAAGGAAAAAAGTTATTTTAATCTCCATCATCTTTTTTAACCCTGGAGAAGAAAAAAGTGATCGGATTCTGTATCGTAACAGAAGTAACATGGGGTAATTATAGAATAGTTTGGTGTGGGAAGGATCTTAAAGCACATCCATTCCACCCCTGCCATGGGCAGGGACACCTTCCACTATCCCAGGCTGCTCCAAGCCCCATCCAAGCTGGCCTGGAACACTTCTAGGAACAGGGCAGCCTCAGCTTCTCTGAGCACCCTGTGCCAGGGCCTGCCCACTCTCACGGGGAGGAATTCCTTCCCACTGTCTCATCTAACCCTCCTCTCCTGCAGTAGAAGTCCCATCACTCTATCCCTTTTCCAAAGCCCCTCTCCAGCTCCCCTGGAGCCCCTTTAGGCCCTGGAAGGGCTCTAAGGTTTCCCTGGAGCCTTCTCTTCTCCAGGCTGAACAACCTCAAGTCTCTCATCCTGTCTTCCTAGGAAAAGTGCTCCTGTTAAGTCTCCAACAGAACCACCCCATGATAATTCCAAGATGTTTTTGTTTGAAGTGCACAGATTCGTCTCACCACTCCTGTGTGGCTCAGAGCAGGCCAGCTCCAGAGGGCTGAAGCTCAGGCTGTCCCCACAGCACCATGCACACCACAGCACCAGAGTGTCCCCTGGCTCACTCACCGTGAAGAGGTTGGATCGGCGCTTGGACTGTTTACGGACAGGAGTTGGTGTGTTGGCAGTGGGAGGAACATCAATCCGCAGCTCCTTCTGGCTGGTGCTTGGAGTTGATGGGACAGAGGAGGAATAATCACTTAAACTCCCTCCTCCATTACTGGTCTGCAAGGATTAAAGTGAGTTTTAAACAGTGGCACACTGCTTTCAAGAAATGACAATCCACAGCTGTATCTTATTTACTTCTGATTTACTCCATATTTATGCAAAAGAGCAGCCAGGGCTCAGGGACTCAGCAGGGCTGCCCTACTGCCACTTTTCCACACATTTCTATTCCAAGCCTTTAAACATCTCCCCTGCCATTATTTTTTGAATACTTAGATAGCTCTGTTCATACAGCAGGAACATTTTCATTCTACATAGTATGACTTTAACTGGGTATCAACAGTTTCATTTGTTTTCTAGCGTACAAGTAAGCAAAACATTAGGGAAAATCTTTAAAATCTGGATTTCTACTTCAACACTACTAAACTAAATTCTAACCTAGGAGAAAATACCCAGGGAGCTGCAAAGCTGGAGTTAAGCCTAGTCTGGAGACACCAGATCCCTGAGAGCTGATCTAGAAAATGAAAATAATGCAACATTGTAAAATAGCTACTATGGGGTTCCATAAATCCTAACATATTCCAAGCATCACAGAATCTCCTGAGCTGCAAGGAACCCACAAGGACACTCAAGTCCAATCCCGGCCCTGCACAGGACTTGCTGAAGCCACTGGTACAAAGATACAAAACTTGTAAGTAAGAGATTCCAATTTATTCAAGGCAGCCCAAACTGTGATGTTACATCCTAGTCCTGAAAGAAAGAAAGCATTGAGCCAACAGAACAATGAAGGAACAGAGGTAACAAATTCCTAAAAGCACGAAGGTGATGAAACCAGACAGAATGGAAAGGACCAAAAGGTGGTTAAGAACAAAGTCTCACTTTTTCTTTAAAAGGACTTACTACACATAACATAAATGAATACTAAAAACACCACTAAAGGATGAGATGCTCTATGTGCTGATGGGGGACTGGGGCAGGACAACAGGGAAAACTCTGCCTGCTGAGGATGGAAAGCTCAGCAGAGGAGCAGCAGTGGATGAAAGGGCTGGAAAACAACTCACACGTAGCTTTTGGGTGGAAAATAAATGTTTGGGATGCACACGGAATGGAGAAAGTTCATCTTTAAAGCAGTCAAGTTTCCTAGAGGAAGCGAGGAAAGGTGGTAAGAGGGTATTGCTAGAATTCCTGAGGAGAAAGATGCCTGATGGGCCTTCTCCCATGCTCCCTGGGGATCAGGATCTCAAGGAGCAAACAGTCAGGATCAAAATGCAGGAGACAATCCCTTACACCCCACAGCAGAAGTCTCCTAATGTTCCAAGTTCTCTTCTGATTCTTGCAGCTTTTCCAAATCAGGGGGTCAGAGGTGAGGGCACTGAAAGCAACAGAGGAGCTGGAGAGAGATGTGCTACAACACTCTCAAATGCCAGAGGAAGTAGCAGCAGACTTTAGAGATGCGTATAAAATAAAGGGAATGAAGTAACACAACTGAAATGATCATTTTTGATGTCCTAGTGGAGAATGGTTACACTGGAGAGACGATCAGGAGAGCCTGGGGAGAAGTGGCCTCAATTACCCCACATTTGCTTTTCCTGTCTCACCTTGTTCCCAAACCACTGGCTGTGTCAGAGATGAGAAGGGTGGCATGGAAATCTTATTTTTTTTAAACTGAAATGAAAAGATTTATACCCTAAGAGCCTATTTCCCAGATGAAGAACGTGAAGGATTCCCTAAAATCTTACCTTTTTAATCCTTCATAATTTTATAGCATCATTTTACAGTTTTTGCAGCTGTCTCCTGGATTTCTAAGTGATTTATTTTCCAGGAGTGAGTAACTCCTAAAGGAAAACACAAACCTGTTGGATATTCTATTCCCCAAAGACACACAGAGGGTTTCTATAAAAGAAGTTCTGCAGGCAATGTTTTTCTTCTCACACACCAACCCCACCGGATTTCAAACTTCGTAAATAAAACTCTGAGCTAGTTTCAAAACAAGCCACTGGCTGGAACAATGAAAAACACAACCAGAGAAACACTTGGAAACCATATTAATACAATCACAGACTGGTTTGGGTTGGAAGGGACCCCAAGGATCATCTGATTCCACCTTCCACTGTCCCAGGCTGCTCCAAGCCCTGTCCAGCCTGGCCTTGGGCACTTCCAGGGATCCAGGGGCAGCCACAGCGTCTCTGGGCACCTGTGCCAGGGCCTGCCCACCCTCCCAGGGAGGAATCTAAAATGCTAGTTCTAGATAAATATTACACTACCTAGAAACAACCTTGTCAATACAAAAGGATTGTGATATGTGCCAAATATGGTATCATTTCGCTTTTAGTTTTAGTTCTGCCATTCCAAAAAAATTCCAAGAAGCCGAAGGAACAGCTAGGTTAAGCAAAGTAGTCTCTTCTCTAGTCAAGTGTCCAAAATACTACAACAGAACACTGCACCCCAAACGGCCCCTGATAATAATTGATAAATAATTGTATCCTACTATTTAGTGCTTATCCATAATCAGGTCTCACATACAATAAAATAAAATTGACTGCACTTTGTTTTTAGTAGTTTAATTTACATATTTAGACAATCACGTTGTAGTGAAAACAGTATGAGGCATAGTGCAAATGTAAATAATGCATCAGTACCGATTTGCAACAGGTAGTAAGGAGCAAGCTTTTGTGGCAGCCACACCTGAGCTGCAGCTTTGTAAGGGATTTTGAGCTCCACACCTTTCCCAGGGATAATGCAAATCTCCTTGGAGAATGACATTGCTGACCAGGAAACACAACTCCTGGCGCTCCAGTCCAGATGTGTGGGCAGAGAGGGGCTGGAGCATGTCCAGGGAAGGGAGCAGGGCTAGAGCCCCAGGAGCAGCTGAGGGAGCTGGGAAAGGGCTCAGCCTGGAGAAAAGGAGGTTCAGGGGGACCTTGTGGCTCTGCACAGCTCCTGACAGATGAGGGCTGGGCTGTGCTCACAGGGAACAGGGACAGGATGAGAGGAAAAGGCCTCAAGATACAACAGAGATTTAGTCTGGATATTAAGGAAAATTTCTTCACCAAAGGGTTCTAAAGTTGCTCTGTCACAGTGGAACACATGTAGACCAGGCAGACATGGAAATACGGTGCTATTTCAATCTCCTCTCACAATGGAACATTGACAGTTGAATTCTGGGAAAGCCAACAAGTGTGAAAATGCAAGCAGACTGGAGACTTCCAGGAATTTTAGTCATTGGTAAAACAATCTTTCCATCTTTATCTTCTAAACTGTAGTTCACAAGTAAGCTCACACTGCTGGGGATTTCTGGCTGGAATCTGTATGTCATCAATGTGTCTGGAGAGGGCCCTGGAGTCTTTCACACCAACAGCAACTACAGCTGCTGTGCCACGGGATTTTGCAGTTGTTTTTACAGCAGTGCAAACTCAAAGCCAGGCCCGGCTCCAGGTACTCAGCAGGTTACGCAGCCCCCCCACAGAAGGTACCAAGGACCAAAGGTGGGGCCCACCTGAGCAGCCTCATGTGTTTTGGAGCCAGATGATCATCACTTTCAAGTGCTGGGCAGAGGACAGAGGCCTTTGGAACTGTTTTTATTAGCACTATTCTTCTAAGTCAATATCTTGAAAATGCCTTCCTGACACATCAGGTGTGAAGGACAAGCAACTCTTCTAGTACAGGGACAAATTCAGGGAAAAGGAGTGTCTGTGAGGTTTTGTGACGGAAAAGAGAACTCATGCTACTTTGAAATAAGACAGCATGGTCTACAAGCATATCATGCCTGGGAAAACTGCCAGGGGATGGGAGAATGGGGGAATGAAATGTGGGCTAGACATGCAGAGCACACGATACAGAAGTGACTGGTCTGTACTTTAAAAAGTAAAGTAAAGACCTATTCCAAGATGCCCTGTGGCCAATAAGAGGCCTTCAATCCACTGAACAACACTTGTTCCCCTCTAAACAACTCAGTCTACCTCTTGAAGGGCTCTAAAAAAGCCAGACAGTGAGCCGTGACTCGAATACGTGAATGCGTCAGAATATAAGTGATTTTGCAGCATCCCTCTTGTTGACAGAATATACAATAGTTCTGTCCATCATGGTCATGAATGATAATCCTTGGATTTAAGAATAAAATCCTTTGTGTGCTTTCTGTGTTGCCCCAAAAGCCAACAGAGGTACCCGAAGTACTTGTAAGAGCTGTTGACTCTGGGTATCAAGGGATTTCAAGGACAACCCTCACCTTGACTGACATACACGTTAAAAACAAAGTCAGAAGGAATTAAGCAGCATCTACTACAAAGACAAGTGGATTTTCTCTTTGGAAGAGGAAGCATCTTACTGTGTAGCACAGGTATCTGGAAATATCTAACTACAGATATTCGTGAGAGCATTTTCCAGGAGGGGATTTTACTGAGGCATTCACCACCTTGGACTTCTGGATATGAGCATAGAGAAGCACCCAAACATGCAGAGAAGTCTTTCACAGAATCCCAGAATGGTTTGTGTTGGAAGGACCATTAAGGCTGATCTAATTCCAACTCCTTGCCATGGGCAGGGACACCTTCCACTAGACCAGATTGCTCCAAGCCCTGTCAAACCTGGCAAACTCAAACTACAGTAGCCCTGGATGGTGTTAAACCTTAGAATTCCCCCCAAGGTATGCTAAGGACTAGCCTGGGGAAGGTGACACTTGATACTCCTTTTTTCCCTTTCTCTAAAGCCTAAGCTTTTGACTGCAGAGTCATCTGGAGAGTTTGCAGGAGTTCGATCCCCAGGATGATCCAACCAGAGATGGAACAATATCCGACTTTATCTGAAGTGCTGTGTGTAACCACTGCCTCTGAAGGCCTTTGCTCCTGTGGAGAATGCAAGTGGCAGGGCACTGCAACGCTAACGGGTTTGATTCATGGAGGAAATCTTCAGAGAAACATCATTACGCCAAGAGAGACGTTCCAAAGGGCAAGACACCAGCCAGTCTTCCAGCCAAGATCAGAGATGGCAAATCTTGCCCCAGATCATCTTAAACTTGGAATTGCAGTTGCAAAGTTCTTTTAAGTCTAGGATAAGGATTCAGCTTCCTTCCCTTAAACAAGGTCATACTGCCTTTAAGTGTAGCACAAAGGAGATACGACATGAAACAGATTTCTGGCCTCTACTTTTAGGCATGACATCAGTCTCAGAAGAGAGACATCTTTGACTGGTGATGCAATTGCCCCTTGAGGTAATTATGACACCTGGCAAAGGCAGTAAAGAACATTATTTCACTTTTATTGAAACAGAATCTAGGCAGCCTTATCACAAAAGGTACCTTGCCTTGATTTTCCCAAACAGTTCTTACCACTGGCAAGAAGTTTGCTACATAGGTGATGTAGTGGTCTAGAATTTGGTGTTTGCTGTTGACCTTCAAACTAGAATTGGGTAGGAAACTGGTGAGGCCCCAGATATTTGATGTCCTTCATCCAAAAAGGCTTAATTAACAAGAAAAGCTTCATTAACAAGAAATACCCTCACGGAGAGGGCGAGTTCCGAGTGCTTGTGGCCTCGAACTCATCAGAGAGAGAGCGGCTGAGGAAACTTGGCCAGTGTCACATATGGCAAGAAAAGGGGGAACAGCTCTCCCATGGTGAGACCCTGCACTTCACCAGAAGGTGCCAGGATCCTTCTGAAGGCAATGCACCTCACTCAGCGCCTGCTTCAGCAAGGAGGCTCTGAACTTCAGCATTCTCTTTGGGCTCATCAGCAAAAACCACAGTCACAGTCTGAGCGGCTCACATCAGCACTCGGCTTGAAGCAGAACAACTCAGAGCAAAGAACTTTAAACTGGCACCTGCATCTTTATGGTTATAACCTAGGGGCAGAAGTTACTCCTTTTTGCCAAAAAGCAGGCACTGTGCAGGATAAAGGTCCACAGTCAAAACAAATCCTCAAGTGGGTGGCTCAAGACTGCGAAATAACCTTAGGAGACATTGGCGTATTATTGAGTTTAGACTGAAAACCACACCAGAACGGCTGTGGGTGTCTGATACCATTCAGTTTATAACCATCCCAACTGCGGACACGCCCAGAGAGTATCACTTGACACTAGAAAACAAAGACACTGAGGAAGGGCATCGCAAGGGAAACACAGGGGAGTGTGCAACACATGTGGGTAAAACTTGTGCAAGTCAGAAAATTTCAGGATTAATCATATGTTTCTAAAAATACCATCAAGTGTAAAATTCCAGCACTCTAACCACAGGGATACACCAGCTTAGCATAGCTGAGTGAGAGTAACCACTAAAAACACAGGGAGGGGATGTTAAACCACAGCACAGTAAATCCTGCAACTGTCAGAATTGGTCTACTCAGACCTGCAGGCTGCTGGGTATCAATCAGGATGGCTTTAAAGCCAAATTACTTAGCTTTACTATTTTGTTTCTTGAAATGAAGTCAAGCCAATATAAAAAAAAATTCAAATATTACTTCAAACTACAGATCACTGACAGTGTTAAGAAAATGGCAACTACCTCTCAAGCAGCAAAGAGCACTTGAAATGGCATGAAATACATCAGATGAAAAGCAGCTTATCAGTTCCTTTTCCAAGCATTTATTTTATCTGTACCTGGCTGATATGTACGGCAGAAACCTGGGCAGAACACACAGAGGAGTGGCTCGGAGAGTTGGGTAGAGATTTGCAGGGTCCAATTGAGAGCTGCTGTTTCTTCTTGGTGGAAACGATCTTCTGGGCAACTAAAGGAAAACAAAACATCCAGGCAGGTAAGGCAGTGTACATGTGGACAGCAGGGCATGTTGGGAGAACACAGAATGAACAACACACAAAGAGGGGTTCCACCACCAAAGCCTGCTCCAAAAGTGCAGTGTATTACAGGGAAGATGAAGGATGCTGGTTTTCCATCATGCTCCATGGGAGACTCCAGCTTGGTTCTCCACATGGAGGACATGACCCCAGAACTCTCACTCCATCTGGTGAGCAGCAGAGGACCCAGGGAAATGGGAGGGGTGCAAGTTACAAAAAGCAACAGCAGGAATTCTGTAGCAAGTCCTCTTTATGTTTGTAACACCATACTGACAAAGCTTATGGTAAGCAAACGTTTTCCATTCTTCTTTGGGATGGTCCCTGGCAGACAGAACACACCCGGTCTCTGATGCCAAGGAACAAGATGGACTTTCCTTTATTACCAGCCACTGCAGCAGGACAACCAGTCTTGGAACCCGAAATAAGTGATAATTGGAATATTAGATCTGATAAAGGGTCTCTGACACAGCATAAATAGCTGGATTGGTGGTGCCACATTCCACATCCCAGTGCAATTCTTTATGGGAAGAAGCTGTACTGTGATTTCTAATTTTAGCTTTTATTCCTAAGCAGCAGCAGCACAGCTAGAAAAATGCCTCATTTGTTCCACAACTTATTAAGACATTTTCTTCATCATAGAAGGAAAAGCAGCACTTATTAAATGGATACAGGGATCACTCATTAACATCTCTACACACCGCTTGGCAGACCCCTAATAAGAAGACTCAGACCAAACTGATGTGAAATGCAGCAACTTCCACACCTTTACTATAATTTTTCAATTTAAACAAATCAAACTATTTCAAAAATTCATCCCACCACACACTGGAACTTCAGTTCATGCTGCTAATTCAGCTAAAGCCCTCAGAAAGAGCTTTTTCTATGTCATAAATACATAAAAATAAAATCTGTTGGTATGTTTTGAGTCACACATTAAAAACTGATCAGAGTTTTGGTCTTTAGAAACAGTGTACCTGTGTAGTGGCCAATAAAAACTACCATTAACTAAATTTAGCTTCCTTGCATGCAGTTTTCTTCATGAAGGGAAGCACTTCATAAAATTTATGCCAAGGAGTCTGCAGTCACTTGCAGAGTCTCCACCAAAACCAGTGACAATTACTGGCATCTCCTTAAAAAGTCACCCAGAAACTTGTACTTAAGCCAACAGAATCCAGTCTGTCTTGTTCAGAAAACAGAAAAAGATAATTATGTAAATTCCAAGATTATTTTTCCTCACTACATTATAGCACAGGCAGGGATAGTGTAAGCATAGTTTCTTCTCAAATGAATGCAATTTCAATAACAAACTGGTTGGTGGCTTATGTTTTTCATGTAAATGAATGATGGCATAACCATGATTTAGTGAGAATGCATTGTATAAAAAATGCCTCATATATATGAAGAAGCAGCTTCATTAGTTACATCCCACCTCCAATAGGCCTCTTATCATCCTGAAAGGATGATATCAATTAATTTATCTTCCCCTAGCATATTGATCATAACCTTCATCAGCTAATCATGTTTAAATTAAAGGGGAATATCGTAGCACTCTGTCATTTCAGACCCATTGGGTTATTGATCTGGAGCCTGGGAAGCCATATATTAAAATATTTTAAAACACATTAGCGAGTGAAGAGAGCAAACCAAAGGTCAGATTTTAACATATGCACATGGATTTGTCTTCATCATATGCGGTAAAGACCTAAATTAAGACCAAAACTGAATAAAAACCACACATGAATGAAAACTACCTTGTCTGCAAAAACTCCTGCACTCACATGGGAGAGATAATTAGCCAAGGAAAATATTCACCTCTTCCCTTCCATGTGAACGCAGGGGTGTTGGCAGTGTCACATCAGCACACACCACACAGACTAGCCAAGGAAGGGGAAGGCGCAGGGACAGACACCCAATACAGCCTGAACTCAACACAAAGTACCAGGCTGCTCCAAGCCCCATCCAACCCGGCCTTGGACACTGCCAGGGATCCAGGGGCAGCCACAGCTTCTCTGGGCACCTGTGCCAGGGCCTGCCCACCCTCACAGGGAAGGATTCCTTCCAAATATCCCATCTGGCCCTGCCCTCCGGCAGCATGAAGCCATTCCCTGTGTCCTGTCCCTCCATCCCTTGTCCCCAGTCCCTCTGCAGCTCTGCTGGAGCCCTTTAGGCCCTGGCAGGGGCTCTGAGCTCTCCCTGGAGCCTTCTCCTCTCCAGGATGAACACCCCCAGCTCTCCCAGCCTGGCTGCAGACCAGAGGAGCTCCATCCTTTGGTGCATCTCCGTGGCCTCCTCTGGACTCCAGCAACTCCACATCCTCCTTATGATGGGGGCCCCAAACTGGACACAGGTGACCTCACCTCAAATTTCTTAGCTCCTTGCTCCATTAGAACAATGATGAGTGATATAGTGAATAAATAAAAAATGCAAGAAAGCAGAAATATTTTTGCCCCAAGTCTTCAGAATCTGTCTCATTCCAAAGCTGCTTCTGAACTCAGTATTCAAATTTAATACTCTCTAAAAAATATTTCTGAAACAGATGAATACTGACTTAATCTATGTCAGATATTAAAAATAATCCAGATAGTGGCAAGCATTTTTAAAAATCAATTGAATTGTCTGTATTTTTATATACTCAATTAAGCCATCAATTTGGGACAGATTTTATTGTAATATATGAGTAGTATGAAAAGCTAAACAAAGTTTATGTGCAAAGTCAGGAACTCTTCTGCAAATAAACAGGGACATGCCACAATACTTAAGAGTTGCAAACAAGGAGAAGTGATATTTAGCAAATATTTGGTCTTTGGGGGGAGACTGACTCTTATTTTTTATACATTTCAATTTTTTTATTCCATGAGCCAGAATGATTGGGAGCTGTATTTTGCTTTAAGGCATTGATAATTAAAAGCATGTGAAATTCCTGCTCCAAGTTGGGAGGGAAAGCTCCTGGCCTGAATGCCTGTTCTTCCATGCCTGACCTAGCGCACCACAACAAAATTAACCTTCCCACCCCCTGCCACTTTCATCTCAAATGCCACTTTTTGTTAGTCAAAACTCACTCATTCCTCAGCATGTCCTGCTCACTCCCTGCCTGGATGGTTTACAGGGAGCCCTGTGCAGGAGAGCTCGGCGCTGCGGCAGCCTCGGAGCTGCACATCGATGTTTCCACACTCCAGCTCAGCCCATCTCCAGGCAAACTACCACGCTTTCCATGTGCACATGGCAAAAAGTGGCCATACAGTCATTTTCCCCAAGCAAAGCTCTCAGGGCTGACGAGCAGAGGACTGAATTCCCTCATGGGAGGAAGAGCAGGGCACCTTCTCTCCCCAAAAGCCAGAGCTGTGCATCCATAATGAACCCACTCCTCTTTGTGCTCCGTTTGGGAGCTGATCCCCATTAGGAATGCTGTTGCCAGAGGAACTGCACTGACAGAGCTGTCTTGCCCTGGTTCAAAGGGCTGGTCACACGTCAGCTCCTCCTCCAGCGGCACGAGGTGGCTCCGGCAGGGGCAGCCGGGGCTCTCCGACCTCATTAGAGCAGCTCCAGCCAAGGACAAGGACAGCAGAGACCTGCGGGGAAATACTCCCTAGGAGAAGTTCAAGGCACAAGGTAAGAGTCTCATCCGGCTCCACAGCTCAGAAAACTGGGAACACAAAGGCACCTCTGCAGCGCCCAAGAGATGAGTTGAGGGAAACCTCATCTAGGCTGAGACCTGATCTCTCCCTGCTCCTAAGATGGAGCCTGGAAAACATCCAAAGGTATCAACAGTCTGATCACTTTTCATTCCCAAAAGGCAATGAATACAGTTCCTTTGCTTTGACCAAGGAAAGCCTGGAATATTTAAAGGGAAGACTCCAGGCATACAATATCCATAACATCTGGAGCTATTTCTCAGTTATCACAGTACAGGAGTGCTGCATATTTAGGACATGTAGACACTCTTCTCCAATTACCATTAATTTAAATCAAAATTGGTTTCTCGTAAAAACCTGTGTAAGACCATTCATCTCCTCTGCATGTCCAAATACAGGTAAACACTGGGTCCAGTTAAAATCTGCCACTTTGTGCAAAAGATGGGAATGCAGAAAATTCTCCTCCACTGACTGACAGCCAGAAAATGGCTTTCAGCTGAAGCTGGACTGCTCATGGCTGACTGAAAAACAACAGAAGGGATAAACACTCATGAATGCCTGTTTTAACTACTGGGAGGGGAAAAAGCACTGCAAAACAGGGAGTTACACAATTATTTACTTTCACCTTAACAAAAGCAAGTGAAAAAAGATATATAGCAGCTTACATTTTTACAGCAGCTGCCTTTTAGCTTAATATTCCATGTTTACAGTGTAAGTAAGAGTTCAATAAAAATAAATTTATTCCACAATTACATATTGCAGGAGAGGCAGTAATAACTACCAGAGCAAGCCCTAACCACAAGCATTTCCGAATGGGAAACATTAATGTAAGTAGGCTCTATTAAGGCCATTGTGCCTGTTATTTTAAATTCGATCAATTTTCTAGGCTAAACAACCTTCATAGTTCTCTGTTTAGGAGAGCTTGGCAGCCCACCTTGTCAGGTATAATAGAGAAATGAGTGCTGGACAGTTTGCTTGGAAATAATAATTTATCCAGCTAATTTCTGGCCACATACAGCCAGAAATGTCTTAAGTTAATTTGCCCTGAAGAAACAGTGCCACTGTAAAGTCACACCTGGGGAGAGGAGCTCTTGCTCTGCACTGAACACAAACCCACTCCACGCTCTGACAGCCTGTGGTGGAAGAACTTGCTGGGAGAAACCTTGATCTCACTTTACAGCATGGCCAAAAAAGAAAAGTCAAACTGACCCAAAATATATAAATTTGTAGTGCAAGGGACCAAAAGCATCAGCTTGTTTCATGAGACAAAGTGCTTGGTTAACAAATCTTTGCTTCTTAAACCAATTTTATCACATCCAGACATGATACCTGCATTTTTGTTACCTGACTAAAATAGGGTCATCACAGAATCCCAGGACGGTTTGGGCTGGAAGGGACCAGAAAAAGTGCTGTGTTCCATTATTTGAGCAATTTAAATACTCACTGTAATGAACGGCTGCTGTCAGGATGCAACAAAGTCAAGGCTACTCATGTTAATTTTGGAATGAAAAAAATTGCCAGGACAGCCAAGCATACAGCTAAAGCCAATTTTCAACTCCTCAGGTACAGATTGCTTCCAGGAACTATTAGGCTATTTTGTTATACAAGTAAACAAAAAATGCATCTAAGAACACATTAATTTTATACCAAAAAATACTATTTCACGATCACTACAGTTCATAATCAAGTTCAGCTACGATGGGCTAGCTGAGTGTTTCTATTTCTAGAAGTTTTTAATATAATTCTCCTTAAAAATAATTTCAATCCCACACCTTACTGGTACTTTTGGTGATGCTTTCATTGAAATACATATTTCAGCTCTGGCTCTCAAAAACAACAACTGTTCTTGTCTTACAGGACATGAAAGTACAGCTATAAATCAGACTCAGTATTAAATATCTTTAATCAATGCCAACATATATTTTTTTCTCCACAGGTAACTGTAATTAACACTGCACATCACTTATTCCCAACTTCCATGCAAATCACCACCTTCCAAGGCTAGCTAAGCAAATATGCCAATAAATCCACTGAAGGATTTTAAAAAATAAACCTGTGTTTTCTTCACTGCTTGAATTGTGCTGCAAGTGAAGCACACAGCTTGAGGATTTAAGGCAAACACTGTGCCAGACACACACGTAAAGTCTTCTGCACATGGATTTACCTCACCAGTACACGAAGGAGCTCTGCTGATCTGTCCATGAGGACAGAATCAAGTCCTACATCCTGTGATATCCCACACAGAGGTATGATTTTAAATGCAAAGGTTCAAATAATGTTGAAACAAGAAACCAAGTCAAACTGAAAAGATTCAAAGGGAGTATTGTCAAATTGATGTGTTTTGTAAGATGTCCATAAAGGAAGCAATTGGGTTGTTAATTACCCTTTAAGAATAAAATTCTTAAGGATAATATCATTGTATGTATTTAATTCTATGCCAAAACATAGAATCGCTGTTTAATTATATCAAACCATAGATTTAAATAACAGAAAATTATATGATGCTTAAGGATTTTGCCACCTTGGCAAGTAATTTCAAACTTACATTTTGAAGCATCTTCAAGGAAAGCCCATTTTGGGGCACACTATCAAATCGCTGCTTTTATAGAGAACATTTCTACTTTCTGAAGATTCATGCACACCCCATGAGCTCACTAACAGAGCACAGAAAAGGACACAAAGTGGTAGAAAGCTGCTGGTTATAGTAGTGCGCCTCAGATGAATCCATCCTAGAAAGAAATAAGCTTATGCACATTTACTAAATCAAATTTAACTTAACTTAGATCTCATTCACACAGTTCTATTGACTCAATTTGAAGAAAAAGCTCACCAAAAAGTCAGAATAATCAATGATTTAAAAAAATTTAAAACCACCTGCAAAAATAATTTGAAATTGTTTTCTAACAACTCAAAGCCTGAAGCCAGAGGTGCAACCACACCTCGAGATCATACAGCTACATCCAGACAGGGCACAGCTGGTCCCAGAGCAAGGGCCATGACTCACGGCTATCTAGGGAAAGGGTTATAGTCACCTTCATACTAATACTAATTCAAACAACTATCACTTTTTTCACATTAAACACAGATATTATTCATCAAAATGCGAGTATTCTCAGAAAAAGGAAAGAGCTATCAGGTTAACTACATCAACATCCAATAGGTGCATAAACACATCTCTGCTCCTAAAGTACAACTTATTTGCACTGTTCAACACCAAAATCACGCTACAGATTGTTCTTGTACTTTAAAGAAAAAGCTCCCCCAAAAGGGATCTAAATAAGATTAAAAGAAGCACCTCAGCCCATGAGCCTGCTGCCCACTGAGCCATCAAAATCCACCTCTCAGGCACAGCGATGCCTGCTGGAAAAACAGTTACGTGTTGTGTTACAACACCAGTGCTCCTGTGCAGGAGGAGTAAATCCTGCTCCCAAAACACTCTCCTCAAACCCAGCAGCAGATAGGAACTCATCTCCTTCACCACTAAAGGCCAAAAGTCCTTTGGGTTTGTGGGTTTATGCACGTTCAGCTGTCAGAAAAGCAGTTCCCTGCCAGAGCAGAAGCATCATAGAGCATTTCACATAAATCTCCCAAAACACATAAGCCCCCCCTTTGCACTTTAATCATTTGCTAACAGTTACAATAAGATTGTATTAAAAATTTAAACTGCCCTACTTAATGCAATTTACCTTCAAAGGTCCATTTCCAGAGAATGAAGTCGAATGATATAAATGTCGAACACTTGATCAGATTTATGGTGCCCAAGAATATTTCTCTTGATACAGATCTGACGAGTGAAGGCTAATGGCTTTAGTTTTATTACTTTTTAAGCACTTAATGGGAAAATTTAGACATTTTCACAAGACTAAGCTCCAGCAAGAATGGTGCATTTACAAGATGACAGCAGAGGAGAGAGCTGTGTGCTCTCCGTGGAGATGACCAGTTAAACAGCGTTATTAAGCAAGAGATTAATGCCAAGTATTTATCCAGATAATTTGTCACACAACAGTTAGGCCTGAGTGCCTCTCTGCTAAACAGGGGAGAGAGCAGCACAAAGTGCTGACTCTACAGCCAAGCTTCTGTAGGGAATTGGGGCCAAAATCCCAAGGAAAGACAACTGAAGTTGCACTGAGATTGTAAAAGAGGGAGCTCAGTGACAGTGCCATAGGTGCACACCAATCAGTGCCTGCAGGGGATTAGGGAATACACCTTTCATTCATTAGGGGATCCCACTTTTTTACCCCAACCACGCTCTCCATAAACATGAAAAGTACTTCCAAAATGCGACAAAGCAGTAGTTTCACTTGTCCAAAAATACTTCTTATCCCTTATTTTTTATTTTATTTTTTTTTAACTGAAAGACAGCTGGGAGTCCTCAGATTTCAATTAATGTCGAGGTACTCGGCCAATCAATCACCAAGTGCTATAAATTCCCTCCATTTCTCATTAGTTACACTATTGCACAGCTTAAATCTAAACATACCTTTCTGGGAGACTGTAAATTACCAGGCCTAAGACACAAGCAAGTGCATCAGCCATCAGGAAGGGCATAAATGATGGGAGCGAGACGATTGTGATGTGCTCAACTCCAGCTGATTTACTCCTCACAAGGGCTTTTTTCACACAAAAGTAGCACCAGCAGAAGTGCCACCAGCAGCAGTCCATCTCCTGGAGCTTGCATATCTCACTTGAGACCTGTCTTTATTAACATTAACAAGTTTTATGCCCAAAATCCAATTTTCTATGGAAAAAAATATTTCTTCAGCATCTGCCAATAACGCTCCTTCATTAAGAGCAGATAGAGCTTGAAGAAAAACAAACCTCTGCCTTAATTTAAAATTGGTTCTGTGGCTCTGAAAGCCATCTTCAGCCTTTCCAAAGGTGAGACACCGCAGAAGGCACCTGACACAGCAGGATCTTGTACTGAAACTACAAGGAAAATACATTCACACACATTTATTAACAAAAACATTCACTTTATAGTCTTGTAGCAGCTTTATAATAATTTTTATTGTGAACTAAAGGTGATAAACCAGAACTCCACAGAGGTTCCTGAGGGAACGCACTTGACATCGATGGCAAACATGCTCCAAAAAGATGTTTTCTATCAGAGTTAAAATTCATTCAAAAATTTAATTAGAAGTTTTGAAAGTCACAGGAAACTTTCAGTCAAGGGCTATAAATCAGCAGCCAAAACAAAAATGAAGAGAAAAATTAAAGAAAAATCAAAGAAAAAGAAAAAGAAAAATCAAAGAAAAAGAAAAATCAAAGAAAATCAAAGAAAAGAGAAGAGAAGAGAAGAGAAGAGAAGAGAAGAGAAAAGAAAAGAAAAGAAAAGAAAAGAAAAGAAAAGAAAAGAAAAGAAAAGAAAAGAAAAGAAAAGAAAAGAAAAGAGAGGAAGAGTTTGATATAGGGAACAACAGTCTATGTTAAAGACTAGTTAAAGTACCCCAGGAGTCCTGGCACCATAAAAGTAACCATATAAACAGGACAACAAGCTACAAGGGATGTTTTTAACCTTAGCAAAGGATTTGGGATGCCCTGATGCCCCCAACTATCCTGGCCCAACACCCTGACTTGGGGCTTGTCCAGCCACCAACAGCCTTAAGGACTGACAAACGATTTTTAAATTATTTTTTAATGATTTTTAAGACTAGCCAGCAACCAGGCCAATACCATCCACTCTAAAAACTGAAGTAAAATGGAGTTTACGGCTAAAATTCACTTTGCACTGCCATTTGACAAAAATTGCAAGACACAAGCAGTGCAAATGCTTTTTCTTCTAAGAGAGAAGAGGCAACAGTTCCAGATTTAGTGGGCACAAGTTGCCTTGTGCAGCACCAGGGACTTCCTGCCTCATCGGATCAAACCTCAATTTCAAAATTAATTCTATACAATTAAAGATTGTCTACTTTACAGAGAATGAGGAAGAAAAAACACATCTTAGAAAGTCAGCAGCAGCGCTGGAAGTTGGCTGCTTTGTAGGAATTCGGAGGCGAATGCCAACAGTGTGCCTTGCTCCGCACACCACCCCCACGCATCCAGGGAGGCTTTTAAAGGCTCAGTACACAATGCTAATCCCAGCGAAGCAAACAGCTCAATGGGATTTGCATATGCATACGGATTAGCTGAAAGGCAACGATTTGCAATGCACTTCGGAAATGGCTTTTGAAGAACCAGCTATGCTAATCATCAACTTTGATGTTGAAAATGTGTTTGTTACACAACAGAGAAGGTTACAAAAGGATTATGTTTATTACACCAGTTTTAAGTGTTTGATAGCGCAGACAAAAGCATCTCTTCATTATAAGGGGGAAAAGCAGGATCTTCTCTTTAATAAATGTTCCTAAACACACCCAGAACAGAATGAAGTTACAGAAAGGGCATTTCCCCTTCCCCTTCTGTCTTCAGACAACACATCTCATGGGTTAGCTCTTAATCTTCCACTCATCAATATTAATCCAGCGAAGTCATTTTCTGCCAGCAAATTTAAAGAGAAATCCACAAAGGAAAGTTAAAACCAATGACCCAGGGAAGACATATTGAGGATAACTAAAAAATAAAATATCAAACTTCAGACATTTCACACTGCCCTCTGTATGGAGAAGCTGTACAGAAGATTGTGTAAGGCAGCAGACGAGGTGAGTGGGCTTTCAGATTTGTCAGTAAAAAATTAAGAACAAAAAGACAGATTAAATGATCAAACCATGATCTTAGAAGCATAACAAAGAGCACAGCAGTAGGAAGAGAGACAAAGATATGCTGGGCAAGGCAGAACATCCCCAAAAATGCAGCAAATGAGGCACAGTTTGGACAGAACACTTAAAACAGATTCAAGGAAGCAAGGTTGTTGCTGTAATAAAGCAAACATAAACTGGCACTTTGTGGAGGTCATGCTCTGCTGAAGCCCTTCCTGGCCCTTACCAAACCCTGTGGTCAGCTCCACTGCAGCATCGTTTTGCAGCTGATAAAGACTCCTTGAGCTAACAGGTATCACCGAGCAGTATTTCACTCTGTTTATTTGGAAACCCTCCCCTCTGGGCACACCCTGTGACTGAGCCCTGCTAGCAGCCGTGCTGTGCCATCAGTTTCCTGGTCAGACCACTTGGCTCAGAAAGAATCACAGAAATCGTCACTGCTCTTTTCATCTTCTGCTGCCAGCTCCGCCAGGAACTGCAGCATGACACCGTTTATTTATGACTTATTTCTATTCTGCTTTTCCGGATATTCCTACTGAGAAAGGCAGAGATTTGAAAACTAAGGAATTTTCAAACTTCCTCCTTCTTCCAGAATTTTTCACTTGTTTTTAAGAGAAAACAATTCCTATTTCCTTGCTGGACACTCCACAAATGTGTTTATAACACTATCTCCCAAGCACAACACACATGAGTTTATCAAACAGACTGATTCTGCCTCTTACTCTTAGGTCTACTGTTTTAAAAAAAAAAAAAAAAAAAAAAAAAAAAAAAAAAAAAAAAAAAGAGGAATTTGCCCCCAAACAACTACCCTTTGTTCCTGTCCCAGCATTTCAATTACAGTTTGCATTAAAGAGCATTACTTTACTGGACTAGTTCTGACTCATCAGTACTGAACACCTGAATTCTTTTACATTGTGATGAGATGTATCAACATTCTTATTGCCACCTAATGAAGAATTTGTGTATGTTGAACTAGGCCTTGCATTTATTGTACTTTACAAAAAATTTAACAGCTGTCACCTCTTCCATAAAATCAGCAGCTCTGCTCTAGGTTTAATGCATACACTTCAAATTAATACTTAAAGAAAGTGCCATAAAATTACTGCTATAAAATTTAAAGTCACACAAAAAGTTCTGCAGAGATTATGGTTTTCTACAAGTCACCTACTGAATGACACACCATAGCTAAAACCAAAACCTCCTGGAACTTTGTGTGGCATTACATCATTTGACTCCTCTGTGCTAATTATAGCACTCCTTAAATGCCATTCCCTGGACTACAGCTCCTCATCCCATCATTTAATTCCACGAATGAGAAAAAAGGATGCAGACAAATCACTAGAAGATCTCTTTGCTTTCCTTCACACATTTCTGAATGCAGGTGCGGGGCTGAAGAAAGCTGATGGAGCAATACCAATCTCAAAGTCCCCAAAGCCTGCAAAGTTGCTGCAATTCTCACAAAAAATTGGCAAAACCAGCATGGCAGTGACACTGGACAGCCACCAGGCATGAGGGGAACTGCCCAGAGACCTCGTAAGTCCTTGTGGACACCAGAAAAAAATCTTGAACTGTAATGTGTAAAATGTGAAATTTGGTTAGTCAGTCAGAAAATATAAATCCAAGGATTTGGATCCATTTGCAGCCCAATCCTACTGATGCTGACTGCTCCCCAGAATGAAGGCTTCTGCACAGCTGTTCCACCAGGCACTGCTCAATTCACAGAGCTCATTTCACACCTTTCTATGTTATATAAATTTCACATACTGGATAATCTTCTCCTACTAATTAACATGGGACCTTGCTACAATGATGTGAAGTCGGATTTATTACACCAGAACATGTCATCTACAGGAATGGGGCTGAGAGATTAGCCAGAAACCAGAAATCATGTCTGTGGAAAAAAAAGAAAAAAAAGAAGAAAAGAAAATAAAAAAGAAAAGAAAAAAAAAAAAAAAAAAAAGGAAAAAAAGGAAAAAAATGAGAAAAAGAAAAAAGAAGAAAAAAGAAGAAAAAAGAAAAGAAAAGAAAAGAAAAGAAAAGAAAAGAAAAGAAAAGAAAAGAAAAGAAAAGAAAAGAAAAGAAAAGAAAAGAAAAGAAAAGAAAAGAAAAGAAAAGAAAAGAAAAGAAAAGAAAGAAGGAAAAAAAGGGAAAAGGAAAGGAAAAAAAAAAAAAAGGTGGCGTGAAATTCTTGTTTCCAGACAAAGTCGTGTCATTTATTTATGGCCCACAACAGTTACGGGCAGGCAGGAGTGCTAAAATAAGTGTAAGGGCAAAGCATGAGCAAAGGCGAAGTTGAAGTAAGTTCAGAACAAAACACACACGGAAAAACCTCACACGGCAAGGATGACCACATTTGCGTATTTCTATATTTTTTTCCCAGCCGACTGTGGCGGCCGCAGCGCCCGAGTGTCCCGCGCGGGGACACAAAGCCCTCACGGCCGCCGCCATCACGGGCCCCTCACGCCGCGCCGCGCGCGCCCCCTGGCGGCCGCTCCCGCCGCGCTCCGTTATTCCCGCGATTCATTACGGGCAAAACAGTAAGTTTTTTGCCTTTTTAGAAAAATTTTAAAACCTTAAAATGAAACGGCTCGAAACGAAATTAAAACCGAAACGGCTTGAAATGGACGGGGGCTTAAAACGAACGCGGCTTGAGCGTTTGTTGTTCCGGGCTAAGCCATAATATGGAGGGAAAGAAATTGACGCCCTCATGTCTTTTTCTCATTGAAAAGAAAAAAAAAAATAAAAACAAACCAGGAAAATACAACTATCTGGACCCAACCATTCAAAATCTTGACTTCCCAGCGGTTTAAAGCATGGAGGGCCCGGCAAAGAGTTCTTTAGCAGGCTGAGGCAGCCCACATGTGAGAGCCTGCGTGCTCAGGGAGGCTCAGCACTGCCGTGCCACACTCCCGGAGGTGCCCCATGCTGCATTCCTGGAGGTGCCCCATGCCACACTCCCGGAGGTGCCCCATGCTGCATTCCTGGAGGTGCCCGATGCTGCATTCCTGGAGGTGCCCCATGCCACACTCCCGGAGGTGCCGGTGCCACACTCCCGGAGGTGCCCGATGCCACACTCCCGGAGGTGCCCGATGGCACATCATGGAGGTGCCCGATGCCACACTCCCGGAGCAGCCCAATGCCACACTCCCGGAGGTGCCCCGTGCCACACTCCTGGAGGTGCTCAATGCCACACTCCTGGAGGTGCCTGACACCACACTCCCAGAGGTGCCCGATGCCACATCACGGAGGTGCCTGGTGCCACACTCCTGGAGGTGCCCGATGCCACATCATGGAGGTGCCCGATGCCACACTCCTGGAGGTGCCCAGTGCCACCTTCCTAGAGGTGCCCGATGCCACACTCCCAGAGGTGCCCAGTGGCACACTCCCGGAGGTGCCCGATGCTACATTCCTGGAGGTGCCCCATGCCACACTCCCGGAGGTGCCCGGTGCCACATCATGGACATGCCTGTTGCTGCATTCCTGGAGGTGCCCGATGCCACACTCCCGGAGGTGCCCACTGAAATCCAGGGGATTCCCAGACCAAAGGATCTGCTGCCTCACTCTGCCCTGCACTGGGTCCCCACCACCCCAGGCCCGCGCTCCCCACTCACAGAACCCCTCAGGCCACATCCAGCGCCCGAGTGAACGCCGGCTCTTCCCAAAACAGCTGTCAGGATGGGGCTGAGACTTTATTTACTTCCCATTAGGCTGATTAACATTTCCTAATGAAAACACATCTATAAAAGCTGCCTTGATGCTGCTGATGGCAAGTGACAGCCCTTCCCCACCATCCGGCTGCACCAGGATTGATTTGTCATCTCCCATCCCTTCATAGAGAAATGGTGCTTCCAAGTTCCCCTTTTAGACACCTTTGTTCAGCAAAATCCCTTTAGAAATATTATCTGGATCTGGAAACAAAGTATTTCTGGTAAATTTTTTACCCGGAGCAGACACATTCCTTAATAAAATATTAGTTAATTTGCAAATAAAGCATCCAAAAATACGGGCAGCACCACAGCACCAGAGCAAAGTGCAAATTGTGAGGTAGCAGAGGCTTCTGCCACCATATACCTGCAACTCCTGCCTCAATATTCACAGGTTTATTGCTACTTTGGGCAGTTTTATTTCAAAATCTGGGTGTTGCAGCCATCCAGACAAGGCATGACCTCCTTGGTTGAACTATTAGGCTACAGAGGTTCAACTCTGAATCCAAGTTAGACCCAAACCCTTGTGTTTCACACCCATGATGCTAATGGTAGAATTTTATCCTCTAAATATTTGAACATTTTCTGCTTTGTGATGTCAGAGAATCGCACGGCCCAGAGTTAAATGGGTCAGAGAAAATCCGAACATAAAGCAGGGCAAGATGTGTAGTTATGAATACACCGTGAACAGAAATAAAAGCAATTCTCATGCATTAATGGTACATCAAGCTAATTCAAGAAGGCTAAAATCATTAAAAAGGCATCCTGGGGCAGTACACAGTCATTACAATACTGTGCTGACAAGAAATATTAAAATAATCATTTCCAATGTCATTGATAGAATCCATTCTGATAAGCAGAGGGGAAAAGAATCTCTAATTCTTAATTAGGAAATCTGAAGCAAAATGAATCTTATTAGCATCTATCTCATTTTTAAAATGTAATTCCCCCGCTCAGCAATTCCAAATACCAAAAACTAAGAAAGGATTCATCATCCTCTATTGCTGGGCACATTATTAGGCTAAACCCCGGGAACTTGGAACTTTTCTTTTTTATTTCAGCCTGAAATTCAGGGCTTGCTTGAGCAGCTCTAACTCCCAACAGTCTGTGAGATTGAACTCCAGTGGGACATCGCTGAAGGTTAAAAACCAGCCTCTAAAATAGCCAAAATCCTGCTTCACATCCTGCTTTCACTTCACTCAGCATTCCTGTTGCAAAATACGAGCCAATGGACTTGATGATCTTAAAGGTCTTTTCCAACCCAAGTGATTCTATGATTCCGTCTCTGTTACAACCAATATTGAGCTTATCAGCTGTAATGAAGCATCGGAAATGAGGTATTTGGATTTAACTCGAGAATGAAGGAGCATTTTCATAATAACAATAATCATTCAAGTTAAATTATTTTACCACTCAGCTGTGGAGAAAATGGGAAATGAGTTATCACAGAAGAATCGTAACAGATGACCACTAAGAGTTCAGTAGTTGCTTGCAGGGGAAAAATCAGAAATTTAATTTCTAATGAGCATACAACAAAGGAGTAAAAGGCTCTTAATGCCATTTCCAATTTCTTCCTCCAAAAGGTAGGTCTACACCACAAACAAGAAAAAGATCTTAGAAAAAGCTTGCAAACAAACAGCCCAAACTAGGAATTGGTGTCAAAATCCACTAATCATGTGCTAAAGAAATGTCTGTGGGCTGGAACTTCCTCGGGTGAATTTTTTTTTCTACTATCAGAAAATCCCAGAATGGTTTGGGTTGGAAGGGACCTTAAAGCTCATCCTGTTCCACCCCTGCCAGAGCAGGGACACCTTCCACTATCCCAGGCTGTCCAACTAATGTCAGCCCTCTGAAGAAGGCACTAAAAATCATTAAAGCTGCACTGAACCTGAACGCCCCAGAGCAGCACAAACCAAGGGACACTGAACCAAGTGCACCCTATGAACAGCTTGCACTGCTCTTTCACACCCCCTCATTTAATGGGGTTAAGAAGTTGCTTTGTTTCCTGCTGAAATAAACAGCAAAAATGATCAGGAATTGGAGTCGGTCCCAGACATGTCTGGCAAGTGTAACCCATTCATACAGAAGCATTTCTAATCCTATTAGTTGGCAAATATTAAAGAGTTGGTTGGCTGCCACGGAGGGCAAAACAAGGCCCTGATATTTCTTAAAACACATGATCTCTGTCAATTCTTTCTTACAACCAAAATGGAGCAGAGAGACAAACGAGCCTCCTGAAAGCTTACAAGTTTATCACACTAGCTTTGTGCCAAGAGACTTCTCTCAAAATGTCTCTAAAAAAGGGGAAAAAAACAAGGAGGAGACTGCAGACAGAGCCACAAACACCATGACTTGGAATATATAATTAACAATCTAACTATAGCTAGCACTCCAAAATAAATGTGCTAACAAAACCCCCTAATGGCTCTTTGAAACTCCTAATCAATATGGAAAATCTAGGCAGTAAAAACAGTAATTTTTGTAACTAGCTCAAGGGAAAACAGGGAGCAGAGCAAGAAGATGCAGCTTCAAATGCTCTTCTCAGCAATCTGACCAACAAAATGCATAAATAAGGGTGCACATCAGGGTTTTCCATGTAAAACTTAGAAAAGTTTTCCCTTTTTTTTCCTGTTTAAAAATGACAATGATTTGTCTTTTTTCTCCATGTAAACATTAGGATGTTTTGCCTTTTTAGTCCATGTAAAAATCTGACATCTTTGCTTTTTTGGAAGTGTCTTTCTACACACCAAGGATGTGACACTGATATCAGCACAGACAGAGCAGGACTTTGCAATGAGAAGCTAGCAACAAACAAAATCCCCAGAACAAGGGAGCTCTGAGAAGTATTAAAACCTAATTGAGAAGGTTTTTAGAGAGAGGAAGGCTGCTGTGATGAAGGGCTGACACACATTCAGCCGCGAGAGGAATGTGGTGAGAAGGCAGCAAAGCCCCACGGACACTTGGCTGGAATTCCACTAGAGGGGGCACAGAGCCCATCTCATACAGCAACTCCAGAACCAGGAATCACAGAATATCCCGAGCTGGGAGGGACCCACAGGATCAAAACCCCAACACAAGAACACCACAGAATCCCAGAATGGTTTGGGGTGGAAGGGATCTGAAATCTCATCTCATACCACCCCCTTGCCATGGGCAAGGACACCTCCCACTGTCCCAGGCTGTTCCAAGCCGTCTCCAGCCTGGCCTTGGACACTGCCAGGGATCCAGGGGCAGCCACAGCTGCTCTGGGCACCTGTGCCAGGGCCTGCCCACCCTCCCAGGGAACAATTCCTTCCCAATATCCATTCTATTTCTCAGCTTCTAACACCCAACGAACACCATGGCACTCAAACATACCATTTTCAGCCACTCTGCACACACAGCCCCTCAGGCTCTCCACAAGCACTAAACCAAGCCGAAGAAAACTTTGCTAAAATAAAGCAAGCACCAAAGAAAACCAAAAATTAAATAAGGACTAAAAATAGCTTAAGATGCTTAAGGCTAAAGGTGCTGGTAGAGAATATGTCAGTGTATGTGTGCTGTGTTCACGCTGAGGTGCTGTCTGCCTCAGAAAAGAGCAAAAAAGCCCAAAAAATCAGCATTTTCTTTAACTAAGCAGGCAAGAATCTGAGCTATCACACGTGAGCCATTACTCAAAAGAACAGCTGGAGCACTGAGGGGTGTGCTGGATGAAAAAAGGCAGCTGTACCGTCATGGAAGACTCTCTCCACGTTGAGCCCGTAGGTGGCACAGGTCTCGTAGTAAGTGCATCTCTTGAGGTCATTCGACAGCTTCCTGGCTCTGGCATCGTCGATGACGCGGGGGTTGGTGGAGCTTATAGCATCTGCACAGTGACAGGGGAAATAATTGTTAATCTTGGAATTTGGAGTCCCACAAGGGTCACTGAGGTTGGGAAAGACCCAACCCACGGTCACCACTGACCCATGCCCTCAACTGCCACACCCACGTGGGTTTTAGGCACTTCCAGGGATGGTTCCAATGCTTCACAACCCTTTCCATGAAGAAATTTTCCCAATTATCCAACCTGAACCTCCCCTCGTGCAACCTGAGGCCATCTCCTCTTATAATGATCAATACCCAAGCAGTGAGTTTAAATACAAACCACGAAACAGGGTGCACATCACTTTTATTTTACATTTCCTTATTAAAATCACCAGTAAACTGATTCTAAAATTCAGGGAAAAAACCTCCACTGCTTTTTGCTTTCCTTAAATGTGCATTTTGCTCAGTTGTTGCCAAAAAACCCAAACCAAAACACAATCACATGGAAAACCATGAGCTCTAATGTAAAACATATTTAGGGAAACAAGTGGGTGATTACTACAAACATGTCAAAGGATTTTTTGGCCTCTGTGAATATCAGTGACTTACAAGTAACTGTAGACTGTGAAATATTAAACATGATGTATGTTCAAGAAATAGAACATGACTTTCTCAAACTCTGCTGTAACGGCATCCATGCAGTGTTGTGGGAACATACTGCAAAGCTGATAAAAATAATATTTTTCAAAACAATCGGACTTGGTAATTTTCTCCAAGAGTTTCTTTTCACGAAAGCTGAAAATTGAAAATTTCAATTTCTAGAGCTTATCCAGAAGAGCTGAAAAACCTTACACCAGAATGGATGAAGAAGAAGATTATTCCTTGCTACTCCATCATAGTGATGAACAAATTGATAATCTTATAAACAATCTTGAAAAGGAACTTTTTTCCCCAGGAGTTCCATGTAACTCTTCTGCCCCTGGATCCCTGGCAGTGTCCAAGGCCAGGCTGGACAGGGCTTGGAGCAGCCTGGGATAGTGGAAGGTGTCCCTGCCATGGCAGGGGTGGAACTGGATGGGCTTTAAGGTTTTCAAATCTTTCTGTGATTCCACAACAGGCACCAATTTCTGCATTTACAGCTGCCCAGCAAGTCCAGCTTAAAATCTGCAACTGCCCACAGCAATAAAACTACATTTGTTCTTTGGGGAAAAAGCATCCTTTTCATCTAAATCAAGAATCAATGCCTCTTGCAATGCTGTATTTGAGGCTCTGCCCCGGGCACGACAGGACCAGACCTCTGATGTTGTCATTACCTTCTCATCAGATCCAATTAACAAAAATAAGGCAGCAATTTGGAAAAGTAGGAGCCTATTTGTTTTTTTTAATCAGCAGAGGGCGCTGATAACATTTAACCAGAATTGGGTTCCCAGGGTTCAATTCCAGAACACCAGAGCTTCCTAAAGTTTGCCTCCTTGCTCCGAGGTGGGTCAGGCTGGGGCACGGGGTTGGCTTTGGAAGTCAGGGGAGAACACCTGGAAGCATTGGGCCAGTGGTAATATTTTGGGAAATATGTCTCATTTCAAGAATATCAGTCAAAACCAAGTACAGGCTGGCCAGGGCTTGGAGTGGAAGGTCTCCCTGCCCATGGCACGGGATTGGAATTAGAGGTGCTTTACGGTGCCCTCCATCCCAAACCATTCTAGGATTCTATGATATCAAACAGGTATGTTTCAAATTTGTATTTTAACGAGTATATTTATGTATTTAACACATTTCACTGTCAAACAGACAAAAAGCTGTATTTTTTCCTGATGCTTATTCCTAGAATTAGCATCATTTCCATCTTTTCAAAAAATCCCCTTTGCATCAATGCTGCAACAGAAAATGAGCTTTTCTTTTCCTGGCAATAAAGGGAAGGAGATGGAAAACCATATCCGAAACCATACCCCAGTGTCAGAAGGGTACAAAGAAAAAAATGTTGGAGAAATGTTTCCCCTTCACCTTTTCAACTCCAGCTTCATGCCCAAAATGTGGCCCTTCGAAGCAGCTCCTTTCTCCTTTTTGGTGTAGTTTCTGCTGTCCTAAGACTTTTTCTGTTCCTACTTCCCCTTTTCCTTCTTATCATCTGTTTCCTCCCTCCAGCTGGGCTGTGATTCCTTCTTCCCTGCCACCCACACATCCCCTCTGTGCTGTCACCCCTTGGCAGCAGGCAGGGCGAGGGCTGAAAAAACTGCAGGCTGAGAAAGCAGCAAAAAGCTTCCACACCCCCAAAACCACTGGGACACCCTAAAAAGGAGAATCCCCAAAACAGAACCAACAAGAGCAACTCACAACACCTGTGCTCTGCCTCTAACACAGAACAGAACCTGGTGAAAACCTCAGGAAGAGATGTTCCAGTGGGAAGGAATTTAAAAGGAGCGAGGAGTGGCTGAGGGAGTTGGGAAAGGGCTCAGCCCAGAGAAAAGGAGGCTCAGGGGGACCTTGTGGCTCTGCACAGCTCCTGACAGGAAGGGACAGCCAGGGGGGGTCGGGCTGTGCTCGCAGGGAACAGGGACAGGAGGAGAGGGAATGGCCTCAAATTCTGCCAGGAAATGTTCAGGTTGGATATTTTAAACAAACTTTCCTCACAAAAAGGGCTGTCCAGCCCTGGCACAGGCTGCTCAGGGAAGTGGTGGTGTCATCATCCCTGGAAGGATTTAGAAGTCATGTGGATGTGGCAACTTGGGGACATGGTTTAGTGGTGGTGCTGGCAGTGCTGAGGAACAGTTGGATGTGATGATCTTGAAGTTTTTTTCCAACCTTAATGATTCCATGGCTCTATGATCTATGTGGTCAGGAGCAGAGCAGCTCCAACCCTTAGGTTCTATTCCAAGTCTACTCCAAACCAACTGCAATATGGGAAACTGGTGAAATCTTACTGGGGTACATTGGCACAACAAGACAGAGAATATTCAAAAGACAACTCAAATGCTAAAGAAACTGAACTATTATGGGTGCATTTCCCTTGCCAGATTTCCCTGTAGGGCAGCTGCTGCTACAGAAGGACTTTTGGAAAAATTGGAGAAGAGGTTGACTCAGGTGGCAAAAAGCTGTGTTTCCACTTGATTTACAGAGGTGTCCCAGAGGCACAGCCTCAGGCCAGGGCTCAGTTCCGCTTCCTAAAATGCTGCTGGAGGTTTTCCACCTCTGCTCCGTTTGCCTCTTAGCAATGCCAGGGTGCTGAACCCTTCCGGACTGCCGAGCACATGGAAACTGGTCTGACTGCAGAACTTCTTACACAGCTGATTCACCTGCCCAGATTCAACAGGAGCATCTCCCTGCTGAGCAAGAAAACCACCACGAGGAGCAAGCACTGACATTGTTATTTCAAATGTCCTTGCAAGTCATAGCATCCTGCAACGGTCTGAGTTGGACAGGACCATACAGCTCATTCTGTTGCACCCCCTGCCATGGGCAGGGGCACCTTCCACCATCCCAGGCTGCTCCAAGGCCTGTCCAGCCTGGTCTGGAATGCCTGCCCACAGCCTCTCTGTGTGAAGGGAAGGCATTTCTTGCACGTATCTAACCCAAACTCCCCCCCTTTCATCCTGCTGGAGTCCTACACTCTCTCTCCCAGAGTGCTGCCATGACATTTGTCTCCCACCTCAAACCAGTTCCTGCAATGCCACAGCCCTGTGGCAAAGGGGAGAGGACAGGCCATGGCTTTGGCAGCTTGGGAGAGTCCGTAGGGTCCCAAAAGCCAGCTGGGAATGGGGGCTGCACTCACCCTGGGTGCCCACCAGTACCATTGGGATTTCACTAGTGTTGCGATAGTTGGCCATGCGGCTGTAGTAGTGGTACACAGTCTGGAAGCTGACTTCATCCTCCAAGCTGAACACAAAGATGACAGCATCCACCCACATGGCAAACTGCAGGAGCAAAATGGGAAAGGCAAACTGTGAGAAGAGCAGCCAAGAGGGGAAAGAAAGAAAAACCAACAGAGGAACATTCTTACCTTCCTTCGAGGGAAATAGGCATCAGAAAAACTTACAGACAACAACCATGGCCTCCAAAGGGAGATAAACTGCTAAAATGGTGAATCTCATCACCCTGCAAGCCATGGGGATCTGGGATACACAAAGGATTTCCCCACAACAGCATCTCCTCTCTCTCCACTGGGGTGTGTCACCAGCAGCCCAACTACTGTCAGTGCACACTGGGTTTGATTCACAGAAAGCACAGCAGGCTGAGATTGCTGAATCGGTGCATCTGAAATGAGCAGCCCTCATCTGCAGTGCTGACTGAGCCCCCACGCTGCGATTTGCATGCATGCATGCTGATGGTGCTGGGAATGCCAGGACGGGCACTGCTAGGAAATCTCACATCTTAAT
Organism: Acanthiza pusilla; assembly: GCA_036630365.1. Lineage (NCBI taxonomy): Eukaryota > Metazoa > Chordata > Aves > Passeriformes > Acanthizidae > Acanthiza > Acanthiza pusilla. Next base: position 2,027,889 of record JAXCHO010000167.1, on the reverse strand, counting down.
CCATGTCCGAAACCATTAATTTGAGACTTCCAATTCTTCACCATAGAGACAATCTTAATTCAGCCAACAGAACCGAGTGCCTGGTTCTGCTCTCAGTGTGCGAGCAAACTCTCGGCATCAGGAGCCTGCTAAAAGACATGCAGGTGCACAGGCCAAGCCAAGGTGCTCCTCAGTGACCATGCAAGTGAGAAGCTTTCAGCTCACAAGTGAAATAAGATTGTTTAAAGACATTTAACTTAACAATGAACATAAACAGGATGTCAAGAAAAAGCTCCAGCTTACCTCGCTGCCTTTATTTTTCCCTAAGTGACTCCATTCCTACCCAAATTCAGAGCAATGGAAACAAGCTTCAGCCAGGGGGATTTTCATGCTCTTTGTTATATTATTACTGCAACGTGCCAGGGGACACACTGAACAGAGGGAGGTTCACTGGGGAAAGGCTCTGCATATTCATGATTGTATGGAAACCAAACACTGCTATGGTGTAAAAACAGACAAAAATATTTTGAGGCTTTCAGGACAGTCAGGAGGACAATCTTCCAGAGGGGAAGGATAGGACTGGTTACACACAGCACAGTTACTGCCACAGTAAGATCAGCCACCACACTGTTAAATGTCAATTGTTCTAACCAGAAGATGCAACCAGAGGAACTGGAGACAGTATCATTACTGGGGTGATGTGGGCTTGGTCTCATTATAAACTGGTTTTTGTTGACTGGACTGAGCAGCATCATGCCAAGGACTCTGCCCAACAACTGCAATATCCTTAAGGCATCCATTTGGAAGCCAACAGTCTCTCTAACCTTCTGAATGTTTGATCAGTGTGTACAGGAGCCTTCCAATAAAGATCATTTTAAAACAATCCACAGACTTAGACAATCAATTCCTCCAGACACAAAACATTTCCGGTAAATCCTTACTTCTCTTTTCATATTGAAATGCAGCTTAATCTTTGTGGATATCAGACCTGCGGTATGAAAAACTAAAGGAATTTCAGGAAATACACACAAGGTCTCGAAACCCTGGATGTCCATAGTACTGTGCAGGGAATGGCTTGAAACAAGGAAAAATCAGCTGCCAGTATAGAAATCCATTCTCAGACTTATTACTGTGAGTAAGCAGACGTGGTAGTTGAAGGCAAGCCCAAAAACAAATTCTAAAAAAAAGTTTTAAATTAAAAAAATTGCATGCAGCAGCTCATTATAGGTCAGTCACTAGGTTAATTTGGTTTTACAGTAGGAAATTAAATTATTTTCATCTCTGAACCATTTTATCTTAGGTAAAGAAAGGAGAGATCATAGACCCACAGAGTGAGTCTTCAGGGAAGTTTGTTTTTTCTCCCTTCCTGCCAAAAAGAAGGGGACAGTAACATGGGGAAGTACCCATGACCCAGTGCCAGGAACTCCACAGTTCAGCTCCTTTCTTACTGCAGTTGGAATTCAGTCCCAATTATTCATGAACCCACAAGCAAACTTTTCATTGCAGGAATTAATCAACAGATTAAAGGTTTTTAATAGACATGTAACTTGAAATTAAACCCAAAAGCTCCACAGGGAATTCACATGAAACCCTTGTGCTGAAAGGTGAGACAGCACTGACACCTCAAACCTATCCATCCTCGTGATTTGCTGAAGAACAAATCTCAGCCACCAAAGAATCACAGAATGGTTTGGGTTGGGATGGACTTTAAAGCTCAACTCATTCCAAGCCCCTGCCATGGGCAGAGACACCTTCCATTGACAGCAGCAATGAAATCCCCAAATTTACCTAGCACCTCCCAAAAGCACAGCCATGTCCATCAGCCTGCAGCCAGCTGCTGTGAGCTCTGCACACCCCGTTCTTGGGCACAAAACCATCTCAGATGCTGCGTGCACCTTTACACCTCCACTGCTGCCATCTTTAGATGAGGGAATGCTCTCTAGGCATCACAGGCTGGAACCCAGGGGTGCTCAGCCAAATCCCTCCCAGCCCCACACAGAGCTTTCCTTGTTGCTCCTGCTGACACGGCCGCAGATGTGCCAACGCCACTCGTTTTTTTGTCTGTAACTTCCTTCCAGGATGTCTCTCTCAGTCTCCATTTCCTCCTCATCCTTTCTCTTCCCCTTTGTCCTGGCACCTTCCCCCATGCTCTGGCCCTCCTGGAGCTGTAGTGGTGCATTGAAACGCAAGCTGCTGCTGCTGGCACCGCTCCCCCTCAGCTGTTTGGCGACAGTGCAGCTCCTGATGCTAAATTATTGCTTGTTCGGAAGCTGATCCCTCCGGAACAGGCGAGCAAAGCAAGGCCAGCAGCAGCCAGCACGCAGGAGATCCTGCCAGGGCCCAGGTGAGGAGAGGTACAGGAGGAGGATGCCCAGGACAAGGATGCTGCCTGCAGAAAGGGTGCCTGGCTCTGAGGTGCTTTAAGCAGCACACAAGCAAAGTCCTACTCAGAACAGAGTAAGGGTCAAGCACACAGATCCACAGGTGTCTTCTCCAAGGCAAGGGGCTTGGACAGGCTGGGACAGCTGGGGGTGCTCAGCCTGGAGAAGGAAAGGCTCCAGGGAGAGCTCAGAGCCCTTCCAGAGGGGCTCCAAGAGAGCTGGAGAGGAACTTTGGACAAGGGTCTGGAGTGACAGGACAAAGGGGAATGGCTTCCCACTGCCAGAGGGCAGGGATAGATGGGACACTGGGAAGGAATTGTCCCCTGGGAGGGTGCCCAGAGAAGCTGTGGCTGCTCCTGGAACTCTGGAAGTGGTTCCAGGCCAGGCTGGACGAGGCTTGGAGACACCTGGGATAGTGGAAGGTGTCCCTGCCCATGGCAGGGGGTGGAACTGGATGAGCTTTAAGATCCTTTCCAACCCAAACCATTGTGGGATTCTGTGAAATCCTGATGTGTCACCAGGGGAAGCACATTGATTGGGAATTCAGTAGAAAATAACTGTATATCTGTACTTGCATAGTCTCAGTCAGAATCCCACATATTTGCAATCCACACTTATCCATCCATTGTAACTGAAATCCCAACCATTTGCTGGACAAAATTTTTTTCACCTGAGGGCAATGCTGGAATTCTCCCAGCAGGATGATGAGAAGGACCCAGGACAGAACAAAGCAGAGGCAGCTCTTTCCAACGAAGGTTTCAAAGCAAGGAAAGCGAGGCTTTGGGCTCACCTGTGCCTCCGGAGGGCCTCCTTCATCTCTAATCAGCAGCAGGTAGCTTTGTCCATCAACTACTATCTCCTTCTTGAATCTCCCACCTGCCACACAAAGCAGCTCATTACACACAGCAGAGGTACAAAATGCAAAACAGAAAAAGGCTTCGCTTGTGGAAAAAAAAGATCTTTTGCAAATTAACCAGCGACTGTAATATCTATGCACACACATATGAATTACTTAAGAAAGTTAAAGGCATGTACTTGCCTTATTTATATATATATATATATAATGTATATAAATATATATATATATATAAAGAATAAGGATAATGTGGGAAAAAGCCAGCAATTGCATTACAAACACTAACTCCCACATCGTTAGGTGTCCTTGGGTTGATACATACACTTGAACACCCATGTGTATCACCTTTGTCTTAAATCATTGTGAGAGAAGTGTCTCTAAGAAAGGCAAACGTGGGATAGTTGCATACGAACAACATCGTGTCTCATCACCAAAATCAGTTTCTGAATCACCAAAATCAGTTTTGTGAATCAGCATTTCCTCAAGGGAAGCCCAGTTCTCAGAGCACACATGGGATGTTATGGAAATGAGAGTTCTATACTCACACACCACAGTTAGGGGAAAATACCAGACACATGTTAGACAACAAAGCTACAATGGTGGCACCTCTGTGCAGATGTGCTACACTAACCAATGCTGTGCTGCTGACTTGGGCTGAATCCCAGACCTGCTCTGGACATCTGCACAAAAACAGCAGTCTAGCCTTCAAGCACATCCTATTCCTGACCTGCTGTCCAGGGAATGCAGACATGGGGTGCTCCTGAACACCAAGGGGGCTCTGACCCCACAGCTGGAGCAGCTGCTGTCACCTCCTGTCCCCACAGAGACTCAGGCACGACCCCAGGGCAGGCTTGGGATCGCTCCCTTTGGGGCTGAAAGCATATTTTGGGCACTCTGCTGCCTCTCTTGAAAATGACAAATCCCATTTGGGGTTTCTGGTGTGACGGAGCCTAAGCCAGGATTAGCGAGCTTGGCCTAAGCACTGGGGAGGCATTCAGGCTCCTCTCCTGCAGCAAACCCACTCTGATCTCCCCACCTAAGCCCCAACACCCCCAGGGCCTCCAGCTCGGCTCACCCACCCTCACAGCTGAGCTTACCACTGAGATAAAATGCATCCATTCACACACCCTAAACTTCTCTCTTCACCCCTGTTTTTTACACTGGACTTAGTTCCAATCTGAACCCTATTTCCCACCTTCGAAACTCGTCATTCCACCAAAAGCAATGCAGCGAAACACGTGCTGAGAGCCAGCAGCCCCAACTTGCTCTCCAAGCAAGCTCCCTAAGCAAGTAAGTCAGCACATCCAGGCTAATGCTGATCCTCAAAACACAGCAATCTGCACAAAAATTGCTGCCTTAGGGGAACCCCACACTGGCTTAGACCCACCATTCCCGCCCCAAGCACAACCACAACAGCAGCTTTCAAACCGAGATTATTCCACAGTTCAGCTCCGTGCAATATTTAAGCATGTTTGAACACATTTTGTGTTTAATAAAAGATGTAAGAACAGGAGGTTTTGTGCTAGGGTTTTTTGTTTGGGCTTTTCAAAAAATCTTTTCATTGTAAACTTACCCTATTATTATTACCCTATTAGCAGAATTAAACATGCAACAATGAAGACTATCACATTTCTGGTTGTTTAACGGCACAGAAGGAGCTGAAGAGCTAGTATAGATTTTCATTATCTCACAAAGTGGATTTCAATCCTGCCTTTGCAGATCAAGTGGCAGATAAATATATATCATTACTGATCCTGAAAAGAACAATCACAAACAAGTGTAAAACTGGTAAAGGCAACCAGTCCCAGCTCTCAGAAACTGGATTTCTATTAATCAGGCCATTATTTCTATATGTTGTCGATTAATTGCACACACTCCCAATGAAGTGTTAACTAAGATAAATTACTTAATATAGAGGCCTCCAGAGAGGGCTTTGAAAGCTGTAAGTAACAATGGAAATGCAGTATATACGTGATCAGAGAGGGAAAGTTCTGCCTAATTGCCATTTCCTATTTCCTTTTTTTTAAACGCTGCAAGTTTCCCCAGCTAATTATAAAATACCACACACCGAATGCGCTTAAGAGCCAACTCATTATTGCTCTGGTCAAGAGGATGCCTTGCCAGCCTCGCTGTGCCTCAAACAGTGCTCAGAGGCACACAGAGGGTGCAATACAATGCTTAGGCAGAGAACTGAAAAATAAAAAATATTTGAGTGTACATACCCAGCTCACAAATGTGAGAATCAAGAGATTTATTCCTCATGATTTGACTGGTGAGAGCAGCTTGGAAAAGGGTACTGAATTTAATAAATACAATTTTGAACTAAATACAAATTTAAGTTATCTAACAACTCTTTTCCTACATGAACCCACACAAAATGACCAGCCTGGGGAGCTGCTCCTTGCCTTCCCCAAAACCCCTGTGCGTGGAGCTCAGCGCAACCAGAACACATTGTTATTTCCAGATTAAACTGAGCTCTTGACACGCTGTCCCACTTCACCAAGGACTGTCACCCTGCTGCAGCCAACAGGCACAGTCAGCTCAAATCTGCTCAAGTGGCTTCTTCACCCTTAAAAGCAGGATGTGCTCATTAGCTGGAACAGGCACATCCTCACGCATCCCTTGATTTTTGTTTGGATTTAAGTATTCCATGACAAATAGTTTAAATTTAATACCCCTCCAACCAAACTGTTTCAAAGAACGCCTGCATTTCCAAGCTGTACTAAATATTTCAAAACAAATGTGAAGGCTCAGAGATGTAACAGCAAACTCACGCTCATCCCTCGAGTAAGAATTATTTTATGCAAATCTCAGCTCACAGCAGGATTCATCTCTAATAACTTGTGTTTCTACACCATTAAGGAGCCCTTATCATGGGCACACCATAAAATTAGGTGCTGCACAGGGCAGAAATTAAGAAAACCTACCTCAATATAAAAAATTTACACAAAAGCATAAACACTGAAGAACATACAGACCAAGGCTGTACCCTCCAGGTATCTGTGGCTGTAGGACTAAGACAAACAATAAGCTGATTCTGCCTTTGATTTGATGAGCCTTGATGAGACCCATGAGCAGTTTGTGCAAGCAAAAGCAGGGCACGGGCAGTCATTTTGGGATGGTTCAGCTTGGACAGCACTGCATTCATTATTTTTTAAAAAATACATCTTGGAGTTTGTAAAGCACCACAGGGAAAGCAGAATTAGACAGATCAGCCAGTTCAAATATTGGACTACAGCAATCCATAAAGAAGCCAAACAGTCTCCCAGGCTACAAAATACCCCCATATTTTCCTAAATATCTGCGTATGCGATGGAGCCAGGAATTACTGTCTAAACCAACGGCACTGAGAACAAAGAAATGACCTTCTTAACGTAGAGAACGAGCTCCAAAGCCCCAGCCCCGTTCCCGGGGGAGGTGGCTGGCTCTGCTCTGCTCCCATCAGGATTATGACACACGCAGCTTTTTAATGAGGGACTTTCTCAGCTCCCAGCCGTACCTGCCGAGGCGAGGCCGCAGGGAGAGCACGCCTGGCAGCCGAAGGACAGGGCAGCACAGGCACTTGGAGGCAGCCATTCCCCATTTGCCAGGCCTAGAACGCTGTCCACTCGCACAGACTCATTCTCAGATGTGCACACAGCTTTTCTAGGTGACAAATATTGCTCCTGTGGCCAAACCCACCCGGCACAGAGCGGGACTCGTGCAGCAGCCCATAGAGCACCCACTCTCCCAGGGACAGCTGGGCGCACTCCTGCTGTAAAATGCCCCACATAAATATACAGCTTTGATCAACATACAGCTAAATAAATCCTGTGCATCAGCGATTTACAGCCCCGGCACAAATCAGAACACGGGGGATCAACAGCAGCTCCCTGATCTCATTTCCATGCCCGGCGCTCTGGAGGCGAGCGCTCGGAATCAGCAGCGGTGCGAAAATTACCCAGCGAAAATTGGTCTTAATTGGAAACACTGCACACACTTGTAATCAGAGGTGCTCCCTATGACAAAAGCTGGATATTACACGGGGAATTCCAGGGATGAAGGCTTCAACCCAGGCTCTGACAGCCTGGCCACCCCCTCCTCTCGCCGAGAGCTGTTCCAGCGCATAATTGCTCACCGGAGCAGCCGCTGATTTTCCTACTGTATCCCCAGGCTCTGCTGCACTCACCAGGCTCTTTATTCAAGCAAATTGCCACGGGGATGAAGTTATTTAGCCATATGAGAAAGATAAATTCGGGGGGCTGGCCACACGACAAGCGCAGGCAGCAGCTGAACGTCTACTGTGGCAGAGTGAGACAGAAGGTGGAACTGAGGCAGCTCTAAAAGCCTGTATTTCATATTCCCAGTGACATGTGCATTTTGACAACAGCAGCCAGTTGTCTCACACATGCACGTTCTCTCCCTTTTTTTTTTTTCCTCAGAAGATAGAAAATAGTGCCAAGAACCTGGCTGCTCTTCAGGGAAACACGTTAAAAAATTCTCTGTTCAAACAGATGGTCAAATACTGGTCTTCTGTTTGCTACTCACTTTTTTTTATTTAAATAAACTAATTTGAAAATGTTTTTCTCAGCATTTCTACCAAGGGAAAAAAAAAAAGAAAAAGAAAAAGTTCTTCTCCCAGAGGGTGGGCACAGCCCCAGAGCTCCAGGAACGTTTGGACAACACTCTCAGGGATGCCCAGGGTGGCACTGTTGGGGTGTCCTGTTTTGGATCAATGATCCTTGTGGGTCATTTCAGCCCAGGATATTCTATGATTTTGGGTATTTCCTTAATACAACCACTGTGCTAAAGAACAATTCAGAAAGCATGAGTGGCTGAGCTGGGCTGAGGGTTTAACTGAAGCATTGCAAAGAGCAGGGAACCATCACTGCCACACGAGACTGATTTTATCTTCACCTAAAATCTGGCTAGGAAGCAGTAAATGTATGATCTTGCAACTCCATGGAAAGAGGGTTTACTGCTGGAATTTTAGTAGCAGCTGCAACGACATTGAACAATTTAATTTTGAGATGCATTCAACTGATGTATTTGCAGTGTCTCTCCAGAAGGGCAGATGTGATAGGTCCCCAAAACCTGGCAGTGATTTGAAGGGAGATCAATGGAATTTTAAGTTTTAACCATTCAGGAAAACAGACTACATTTAAAAAATATATTAAAATCAGCTCAAGCTGCTAGAATCTCCAGGGTTGGATGGGATACTGGGAAGAAATCCTTCCCTGGGAGGGTGGGCAGGCCCTGGCACAGGTGCCCAGAGAAGCTGTGGCTGCCCCTGGATCCCTGGCAGTGTGCAAGGCCAGGCTGGCCAGGGCTTGGAGCAGCCTGGGACAGTGGAAGGTGTCCCTGCCCAGGGCAGGGGTGGGATGGGATGAGCTTTAAGGTCCTTCCAACCCAAACCAGGCTGGGATTCCATGATAAACAGGCTGAGCTAGATCCAGTGTTTGATCTCAAACACGAGAGGAAGGTGATTGATTAACCACCGAGATAAATGAGAACAAACCAGAGCCAGCCTCTGAGCAATTAAGTTTCCCTCATTACACAGAGACAGGACTGAGGAGCAGAGTGCTGCATGTTCTACTTTCACTGCAAAGCTCCTGACAGCCAGTGCAGACTGTGTTAAGCCAATTAGAGAGGGCCAGTCTTAAAAAAATCACTGTAATGTGAGTGCAGACATAGAGGTAAAGCACACTCTGTCCCCATCAAATGACTCATCTGAAAGAAGCAGAACGATACCAATCCAAGTTTCTGCAGCAGTTTCAACACTCATGCACCCAGTTTATTAATAACCTAGGAGATGGAAGTAACAGGCTATTTAGTTTCTAGATAATGAAGCAGGAGGGACTGCAATTATGGTAGAAAATTGGATTGTACTTGAACATGACCATAATGAGTTTGAGAAAGAGAGGGGAAAAATCAAAGCAGCATCACGGGGACAAAAGTAGGGACAAACCATCTGTAGAAAGATGGGGTAGGACAGCAAAAACCTCAGGCACAACAGAGAAAAGCAGATGGGAATTCCTGCAGAGTGCAGACAGCTTGTCCTAGGCCATGTCACCATCCCAGCCTCAGCCTGTGTTGATCTGGATAGGCACTCCATGGAGGGTAAGGACCAAGATCTGTCCAGAAAATACCCAGTCAGAAAAATAAGCATGGGAACTTTTTTTTTTTTTTTTTTAGAAAACAGACTAGGAAGAGAGAAGAGGTATGAGATCTTACTAGGAAATAAACTGCTGATCCCAATTCAGGGCAAGGGAAAGACCTTTCCCATTTCTCCAGTTATGAATTATTATGGTCCCAGATAAACAGGCAAGAGTATCAAGTGGGAGCAGACATACAAAGCTCTACACCACATTTCCAGGGATAAACCTCGGGTCAGACACCCTCAATCCAACACCAAGCAGTAACACATTTTCATCTGACACCACTGCACAGCGATACACAGAAATTGTGGCATGGAGTGAATAAGAGCTGGACATGTTTTATGTTCTCAGAGCTCTGCCATGGGAAGAGCATTTCTGACAGATTAAAGGGGAGGAAAAACAACTCCCAGGGACCTGTGGGGAATCCCCTCCTGTCACAGTCCCCCAGACCCTCAAACCCACCCAACCCACTGAGTATCAGGAGCCTCTTGCATCAGAGCCTACCATGCAACCAATGCTCCATTTCTACTCATTTTTTCAGTCTTTTCTTTTCTTGGTTTATTTTACTGACAGCAGGTGCAGAGAGCTGCTTACACCTCACACCCACTAATTGTACAGACACAAGTCTAATTTTAAAAGCTTATTTTTATCAAAGCAGCCAGAGACAAAAAAAGCAGCAAGTCAGCTTCTTCAGGCAGGATGTGATACCACTTTAGCACACTCCTACCTTTTTCCAGCACCAGTCTTTTCCAGTTTTAAATGTTTACAGCCCAAAACATCACTTTCCCAACTAAGTCTCTTACAAAGTCAGCCCCATGATTTAAAATATCATTGCTCTTTTTTGCTGCAGCTTCTTCTGAGTTGGCTTCTCAGGCATTTCCATCTTTCAGACAAACCCATCCCAGCTTTCACTCTAACACAAAATTCATCTGCTCAAAATTTCTGCTTGACTTCACAAGCTTCCAACATCACTGCAAAATCTTCACATGTACTAACAAACCCTAAACAAAGATAAGCCAAAAAATTACCTCCTGTAAGCACTGGCACACAGATTTCAGGCCTTTTCTTACCCTTCTTGCCTTTTAAAATACCCCTTTGCTTTTTACACCCAGCCAGCTTCTATAATACCTGTCCTTTCATTACAGTTCTACATCACAAATAGCAACCCTGAAGTTAAAAGTGGACTTAGCAGTGATTACACTGTAATCTGCCCTTCCTAAAATGGGTACAAACACCTGGGGACAGCCTGCTGCAGCAGCAAATCAAAAGGTCTGTTGAGAATTCAGCACACTGGGAATAAAATCAGCTACCTACTATGTCCTGCTTTCTGATACAACTTCCCAAAACAACAACAGATTCAGTGGAAGGGAAAAGTAAAAAAAGCTCACAGGAAGAAATCAAATACAAGCTGAACAAGGAATGTGTTCAAAGAAAAATATTAAAATTTGGCTTTGAGATCAAGGGTGAAATAGTGGGCTATGATTTAGAAATACATCCAGCAGTAATATTTGAGAAACAGAGCAGAAGGCAGCTCCAGCAGGAGCCACTCCAAACTGGCTTCAAAAGCAACTGCAGCACAAAGCACGGGGCACTGGAGACTCCAAATCCTGGAATCACAGAGCTGCTGAGGCTGGAAAAACCCTCTCACGTCACCAAGTCCGAGCCCTAACCCAGCACTGCCAAGGCCACCATTCATCCATGGCCCCAGTGCCACATCCCCGTGGTTTTCTGAACACTTCCAGGGACAGTGATTCCACCACTGCCCCAAACAATCTGTTCCAGTGCTTGACAACCCTTCTGGTGAAAAGTTTTCCTTCATATGCAACCTGAACCTCCCCTGGCAAAACCTGAGGCCATTTCCTCTCGTAGCATCGCTTGTTATTTGGGAGAAGTCACTTGTATTCCTGTTAAGAGCCTAAAGGTGTAACACAAGTTCAAAATCTGCTTTATGGTTTTCACCTGGGACACAACCTTCAGGGGAGCCTGTTAGGAGGACACAAATGCTCCAGACATTAATTCCCAAAAATCTCTGGCCATTCAAGGTGCAGGGTGTAAAAGAGAACACCTTAAAGACTCTCGAGGCACACAACCTAAAAGGGAAGCCCTTTCCAGCAATCTGCTTCTTCAGCACCTTCTGAAGAGCAAATACTTGAGTTTTTCCTTTAATTAACAGTGTGACACTTTAAACAGTCCCCAGCCCGACAGCTGGAACAGAGAGGTTTTCAAAGGATTCTCTAACCCACACAGGCAGTCCCGGGAGGGCGAGGAGAGGGAAGGGCTCCAGAGGGGAGAGGGCAGAATACATAAACACACTCTTTTATGCAAAGCCTGAAAGGCTCCAAAAGCCCAGGAGAACCCGCTGCAGCAGGGCTTTAAAAGGATCAAAAAGAGACAAGTGTTGTTTTATATCTGGGTGTCAGCGTGAAATGCCAAATAAAAATAATCGCTCGGTACTGTTACAGCAAAAAGGCAGACAAAGGACTGAAAAGAGGTAATTTTGAAACACATGTCCCAAGTCATCGCTGTCTTCTGAACACCACACAACGTCTGCCTGTGGTTTTACAGACCAAAAAACCTTCAGCTGCCCCAAAGTGCTGTGGGGGTTTGTGGAAACTGCACCAAGGATTTGAAATCAACACAGAAAATTTCAGCTTCCTTGGGTTTTGTACCCCACAAACCACAAAACACACTTTAAGGTTAATGTGGCTTTTTTGAACTCATACGTACTTGGGATTCTTGCAACATCTCCCCATGTAAGCTCTGTATAAATTTTTACCTGTACGATGGGGATTTTCTGGAACTCCAAAAAATCCTGAACAAAAAGGCACAAATGTTTCCCAGAAAAGCACCTAAGTACATCCTCACAGGACACATTTCTCTGCTCTTCATTTACATTTCAGCCGGCTGCTCACTGAGAACAGAGCACAGAGATTAGTCTGGGACACATCCTCCTTTTATTCATCAAAGATCAAATTTGGCTGTTTAGTAAATATGGCCTTCCTACGTATTTGAAAAATATTAACTAGCTAAAAATAGCAAGTGGCTTCTGTAAGGAGATTGGCAGCCCCAGGAATCTAATTGTTCACAGCAGGCACAATTACATGAATTGTGTGGAGAAGGGGACGAGATACAGAAGGGAGAAGTTGCTCAGTTCTGCTGCAGCTCCCACATCCTGTTCAGCCCAAAACACCAAACTGTAACTCCAAACTCGCTGTTAAATCTCTCGGTACAACCAGATGCAAGAAAAAAAGAGTCATGGACTGGTTTGGGTTGGAAGGGACCTTAAAGCCTAGCCCATTCCAGCCCTGCCAGGGGCAGGGACACCTCCCACTGTCCCAGGCTGCTCCAAGCCTGGCCTTGGACACTGCCAGGGATGGGGAGGCCTTTTGTATCCCTTGGCTTTCTTTTTCCCCAGGTGAAGCAGCTCAATTATTGGATCAGACCTGAATGAAGACACCTGGAAGGTCATCCCAGTTAATAGATTATGCTTGAACTTTCTGCATACATATTGTGTAAGGGTCTGTAACCAGGAGAAAATCTCTTAAGAGGATGTGAATGAAAGCAGCTGAAATTTTAAAGCACTCTTCCTCAATCCTCCTTGCATAATTACCCTTCGCTGAGGAAGCATCAGACAGAAATAGTTACTAGAGACAAACTGAAAATCATGGGTGTCCATCCCTCAGGATGTAATTTCTACACAGAATCAGAATCCCTGGGGTTGGAACAGGCTTGGAGATCATCAATGCATGTTTTTGTTAGAGGCTGGCAACTTATTTTCATGATACTTTTATGACATGCTTCAAAGGGAAGGCTGAGGGTGACACTTCATTTAGTATTTTAATAATAAACATGACCATTCCTGCCATTCGAGTGATGCACTGCTCACTGTGGTACTGAAAACAGTTATGTGGGGAAGGCTGCAATAGTGTCAGATTACTTTCAGGTCAACTTTGGAAAGAAAGTAAATGATCACAGCTTTCTGAAGAATGCATTAAAGGCTTTATTCTGTACCTTTTACTGGGGGAAATTTTCATTTTTGTTATAAGTTCCTCCACAGAGAGAGATGAAACCTCCACTGACTGCAACAGCTACTTGCTGCCTCAAGTCAGGATGCTGGATGGCTTTTATGCTTTTTTAAACACTAAAAATAATTACTCCACATGAAATGAATAAATAAAAAACTCTTAAATATATCCCAACGTACCTAGAGAAAAAAATCTCCTTTTTCACCATCCCGGCTGAGACAACCCTGAACCACAATTTCTCTTTTTTTTTTTTGTTTTATTAGACTCACTGGAAAAAAAAGTACTGAAATAATCATGACATGATTTTAAATATTCACAGACATGCCAGAGATGTGGAGAAGCCTTTAAGTCATGTTTCACACCTCCGTGGCTTTTTGGAAACAAAACCCAAACAGTAACAGAATCCTCCTGACACTCACTACTCTGCTGTAAACTTCAGTTCACCTTGGTCTGCAAAGAATTCAGTCTCAAATTCCACACACACCCCACATTGCACTTTGCTCCTACAGGCAGAATTAAATTTTAGATGGGGGAAATAAAGCACCAGGTTTGCCACACCTGACTTGTTGTTTTCAGCAGGTAAAATATCCAGCAGTAGTAGTTTTTCTTCCAATCACTGGGAAGGTCCTTAGAAGATCCCAAATCCCTAGGATTCCTTATTTCCCATCACTTCCTTGTTGTATCATCACAGAAAAAAGCTCAAAGTCCCAGACTACTGAAATTCCCACTTACTACAGGGTAGCACATCGCTGCTTTTCTTACATCTGATTTCAAACGTGTCACTCAGGAGCACAGCTAAGTGTACATTCAATATGCAAAGGAGGAGTCTCAAGGCCGTTTTTCTTTCTAATGAAAACTTATTCTTTGAGGAAACAAAGGTTTGCATGGTATAAACTACATTAGGGACTAAAAAGTTCTGAACAGAAAGAAAAACTGGGGCAGGCAGTGAGAGAAAACTCTGCACTGTAACATGTAGGATTCCTCACAGTGGGGAGGAGGTGACAGGCAGCAAGAGCAATCTCCCACTTAGAGAGCTGAAGGAAACATGAAACCATCTTTACATAGTTAAAATTCATTTGCTGGAATGCTGAAGCCTTCAAGGCCTCTAGGAGATGCGGCACTTGTCTGATCCAGGCAGGTTTGTGGTAATTGTAGCAATTTAGAAGGCAAAGGAGAGCAGAAATAGCAGTCCCAAGCCCTAATCACCACTTTCACATGAAGCAAATATACATCACTTTACCCATTAGGTACTGATTTTATGATACCTGATAAATTTAGCTGTTAGGAAGCCATTCCAAGTCAGTAAACTCGGGTTTCTCTTAACTGATCAAGCAGCTGACACCTTAACGTGCCATATACATCCTCTTCTTTACCCAGTTTAACAATCTGGCACATTCACAATCCCCTGAAAAAGGAGGAGGGGAGGATCCACGGTGCTCTCCAGCATCAAGGATTACACTTTGTTTTCTAGGGACTTTGTCTGAAGGACCTAAATGTGCTCAAGGGCAGGCTGGACAGGGCTTGGAACAACCTGGGATAGTGGAAGGTGTCCCTGCCCATGGCAGGGGATGAGCGTTAAGATCCCCTTCCGACCCAAACCATCCTGTGGTTCTATGATTCTAAAATACTACCAAATAACTAAGGGTAGTTGAATTTCCTTTAATGGGTTGAATTTCCTTCAATGCTGACTTGATTGGAAACCTTGACCTTATCCCTTAACAAGGCGAATCAGAGCTCTTAATTATTCCAGTTTTTCTCCCGTTAATGAAATGCAACAGTGTCATTAGTGAGGCTTGTCAGCCACGCTTATGTGCAGGGAAATGATTTGACACTGCTTTTGTCATCTAATCCTTTCAGGAAAAAACAGTCACAACGTCACTCAAGCACTGTAAATAAAAATCCTTGAAGACAAAGAGGACAGATGGCAACACTCCCAAGGAATATCACCTAAAATATTCATCCTTTAGGAGGAGAGGAGGGTTAGCCCTGTCAACAGTCAGTAGATTTGAATCTTCCAAGGAAAAAAAACCAAACCAAATATCTTCTGTTCATGAAGTGAGGGAAGAGACCTGTCAAGATACTGATTTTTGCTGAGAATTTGCTGTATTCAGTGCCATTCAGCCTCTGTCCCCGTTTCTCACTATCAGCATCCAGAAGTGTGACCCACACACACTTTTGTGCAGGGCCTCAACTACTATCCTCAATTATTATGATCAGTTCTAGCTACCACACAGCACAAGCATTTCAGGCACACTTGTAAACTCTAACTACTCAGTGTTACTGCAATTCCACAGCAAAAGCCTCGTCCATCCCTCCCTTTCCCTCTCCTCCCATTTTAGCTCCAATTCCAGGCTGTTAAAACGTCAGCTCCCGAGCTTAACAGCTTCCTTTGGTGAGAGTTAATTAGAAACAAATGTTATCAGAGATGCATGAAGCTACAAACTACTGCTGAAGAGACAACTACAGCAAGAGACAAAAACAGTGAGATGTGCTAAAGAAATCAAAAGGAAACAACTCAAAATGATACACAAAACAAGAGGGGAAAAACGCTCTAGTACAGAAACCACCATCTGTCCCTTCAAAACGAGGGCTGCCATGAAGACAATGTATAGTTACCTGCATCCATATCTGCAAAGAAGGGAACAGCCAGTAAGGAAAAGAAGGAACCAGAAATTCAGTGTCTCAGAGTTGGATTTAAAAGTTCACAAGGAGAACAGATAAAGAAAAATAAGCAAAAAAGTATTTACTGTAAAATACACCTTGATACTGTGATATTTTTAATTTCAAGCTATAAACTTGGATTAATGTTAAACACTACAACGTACAAATTAATTTTCTATGCCATAAGAACAACCAAAAAAAGGACCAAATATTTAATATATTAAACAATAAACAAGTTACACCTTTAAGTTTAGGCTGGTGAAGTTTTTTTTCCTCCCAACACCCCGATTCTGCAGAAATCCACCACTACAGACAGTAACTGTGGCTTCGAACAGCCCAAGTGAAAACAGCAGCACTACTGAGAGCAGTCAACTCCTCTCCATCAGGACTAATTCCCATATGGACACACACTGGGGGCCAAAGTATTTAAAGGATGCTAAGCAGTCATGGAAAATCTACAATTATACTCATTGTACATACTTAGCTCAGTGTGGAGAACGTTAAAGCAAACATCTCCATGAATTTTGAAGCAGCAAATGGGATTTTTTGCTAATTCATTTCTGCATGATCCAAAATGAATAAAGATGTAGTTTGTGGGGGAAAAGTAAGAGTGGAATCTGTGTCTCCACGTACCTTCAGGTGATTCCTCCTGGACATAGGTGCCGGTCAGGTACCGGTGCACCAGGGCAGACTTGCCACTCGCCAGGTTACCCACGATCCCCTGGAACAGAAAAAAAAACAACAAAAAATTCAGCTGTAACCAATCCCTGGGAAAAGCAGTGCATTCAAGCAAAATCTTAACACACAAGTAACATCCCAAACAACAGACACAGGGCAAAACATGCCAAGAGACAGAGCAAAGGGCAGAATGGTTTGGGGTGGAGGGACCTTAAAGCTCATCTCATCCCACCACCTTCCACCAGCCAAGGCTGCTCCAAGCCCTGTTCAACCTGGCCTGGAACACTGCCAGGGATCCACAGCTGCTCTGGGCACCTGTGCCAGGGCCTGCCCACCCTCCCAGGGAACAATTTCAGCCCAACAGCACAGGAGTTTTCTCGCTGGGGGCGCTCAGATGCCAGAAGACTCGAAGCTATTTGGGGTTTGTTGCTTTAAAGGGGCGCACAGAGCTGAGCACGTCGTGCTCCCTTCTGGAGGAGGCAATGGAAACTTTTCCCCCTTTCAAACAAGCCCAGGCTGCTCTGTTCTCTGCTGTTTACTTGACCTTCACCAGAGGTTCAGAACAGAAGGTCCCTGGAGAGAGGATGAACTCTGCTGATCTGCCCAGGATTGCCAAAGGGACTGAGGCAGCAGCGAGGAGCTGCACGTTCCTGCTCATTCTCTGCTCCGTTTTCTCACTCCTAATAGGTAAGAAACCTCCCTCCTTATCAAACAGGGCTTGATAGGACCCAGCCATGTGTGCTGGCACCCCTAACACCCCAAATTCCTGTGCCTTGGGCTGATCCCACAACGTGGGCAGCAGGGCAGGGGGATCTGGGATGAGTCACAAGAAGAAAATAACATCTTAAACACCTGTCCCTTACCCCCAGAACATGAAGCAACCTCTCAAATTAATGACTTTTCCCTCATTATATGCCCATGAACTGCAACAAATTTGTCTACTCCTAGTCACGGCACAAAACCATTAATACCTGAGGGAACCCTGTGAGTAAACAGCTTGGCCTTTGCACCTCTTCTCATCACCACACTGACACCATCTCCCTTTCCATACAAACATTCCCAATGAGAAGTTCCTTCCCACCTTTTTCCCTTTGCCTACAACAATGTAGTTCTCCCTGCTCAGGATTCACCACCACTCAAAAGAGTTAATTTAGCGTGTGATGGCTGAACTGTATTTTTAATGGTCAATATATTTGGTCAAGACACAGCTTCCCAGTGAAACCTTCACTTATGAGTGATTAGCCCTGTGTGGATGGAAATTAATGTTCTTTTATATTACATTTGTGCCAAAATTATAACTGCCAGGGACAACAGAAAAGCATCAACTTGGGGGTCCAGTGAGAGTAAACATCCCAGGGCTGGGATGTCTTATTCTATTTAGAGACCTCCAATATTTGAAAGACTTCAAGTGATTGAAGAATAGAATTTTTTTTTCTTTTAATATCCCAAAGGTCGTATCAGGATACGGCACTGACAGCCCTTCTGGTTCTCTGATACATTCCTACAAACTAGGAGCAAGAAATTTTATGCTGGAAAAAAAATGTGACTTTCTGATAGAGTTTCTCTCTTCATCAGCATTAATATTTGCTTTAAGGCTGATCCCCCACAGTATGACAAATATGCCAGCCTGTTTTCACAGCAGTCATATTCCTCTCTCCCCTGTTTCATACACAAACAATCCAAGTCATCTCCATTTATTTATGGATATGTCTGAAATGCACCAAGTTATGACAAGCATGTTAGGGAACAAAAATACCACCCTAGCCCAGTTCAGGAAGGAGAAAATTCAGCTACAACTCACTGCTCTTTTCAGTTATGACTTGTGCAACACTGAATCATTTATTTGCATGTGCCAGACATGCTGTAAAACAAACCCAAGCCACTTTGCCCACTCCTACTAAAATCTGTTTAGAAAAATCACAAACTGTATTGATGGCATTTGGCATTTTAAAGCTGTCCAGGAGAGGAGCCTGACCGCACTTTGCATATTTTTGCAAGAAATTCAGTGATTTTATCCCAAAAGATCTCACATTTATTCTGCCTAACACATCCTTATTTAACATTTGAATAAACAGGATCCAGGAATACCAAAGGTATTGGTCTCACCACGCTCTTGACCACAATAAAAGCATCAAAATCCGTAAGTAAAATTGAAGTACTGGATCAGCAGGGATCAATTACAGAACCACAGACTGGTTTGGGATGGAAGGGACCTTCAGTCGCATCCAGTCCCACCCCCTGCCATGGGCAGGCACATCTTCCACTATTCCCAGGCTGCTCCAAACCCCCTCCAAGGTGGCCTTGAATATCCTTCTGAACACTGGAAAGAAACCAAGCCTTATGCTGCCAAAAAAAGGAGGCAAAGACTGGTGTTCTTTCCTCAAAGGCACATTGAAAAACACCTCCTTCCTTTATTGCAGCCCTGGGTGCTTTCTCTGCTCTCCCAGAGACACTTGCTGCTCCCTCTAAAATTCTGCAGAGCCCAGAGGGTTCAATAACAGCTATTACAGAAACAAATCAAAAATAAGTATCAACCAACCACCTCAACGTAAGGAATTCCCAGCTTGGATGGGAGGACAGCCTCTCCCTTTAATATGGCCCTTGCCCCCCTCAGGCACAAGGAGTAAGGGAATGACCCAGAGGTGACTCAGCCCAGCCCCTCCCCAAGGGCAGATGTGCAGCAAAAGCAGAGCAGATTCAGCTGGGACTCCTCATCTGCCCTTCCTGCTGGAGCACAAGTTCACAGGCACAGCTGGCGCTGCTGGCTTCCATCATTTGCAGTGCTATAATCAAATTATCATTTTTGTAACAGCCAAGGTTCTGCTTTTACCCTTGGACAGCCATCTCGTGGCATGCTGACCACTGCAAATCAATTCTCTGCAGCAGCCACACGGCTGAAATTGGATTTTCCACCCCTGGTTTGGACAACACAGGGGCAAGATACCCAAGACAAGAATTCACATGATGCAGCCAGGCCATCACAAGTGAAAAAATGTACCCTGAGCCCATCAGCTGGTGCTCGGTGATCATTTGTGTTCTGTATTACAGCATGTAGTGCCTGCAGCTCTGGTCTCACCTGCAATTCCCACATTTCTTGGTGGCTGCTGGGAATTCCCAGGGCTCAGAGAATGGGAAGGGACGTGCAGATCCTGCCCAGGATAAGCCACTAACACCACAGTGTTGGATTCCTATCCAACCAACACCTTCCAGCTGGGAATTCCTGGTGTTTTACTGTGTGAGGTATTAGGGGTCTTCCAAATTACACCATGTGTTTAACAAAACCTGGTGACCCTCCTGTACTAGAGCCACATCCACTGACTGCCAGGTTTTTCTTGTACTCACCTTGTGCTCTGCTAAAATCAAAACAGACACAGAACTGGAGTTGTGAGGGTGCTGCTCCCACTAAAATGCCTCTCTAAGTACATTTATCCTATTAAGCGTGGCCTTGCTTTCTCCCACCTCCATAAAGCACTATAATCAACTCAGATTTGGGAAAAGTTGTTCACCACATGACCAGCAGGCTGGTGAAGCCTGGCCCAAACTGAATATTCTTCAATTGAGATGGTTTTGCCCAACTCCCTTTGCCACTCAGCAAAGGCAGCCGGGATTGGAGCAGAGGTTCTGTTCCAGCTAGGAACCAGGAGCTGAGCACAGACACTTGTGAATTCCGTACCTCTGAATTCTGTAGGCTTTGAGGAATTAAATGGGTGTAATTAAATCTGGATTTCCACGTGGCAAACATCACAGGGATGTGACCTCAGGAGCTGTGTGCTGCTGGTTTGGTACTCACTACCCAGAGGTTCTGTTCCTCATCTCAGCCTCCATGTTCAACCTCTCAAAAGGGAAAGGCTGGGAGACTCTCCTGACCTGCCTGTTATTTTTGCCCTTTCTTCCAGCTATATGGAAAAAACTCAGCCAAGGGAAAAGTTACTGTAAGCAGCTATTAAATAACTGTTCGTTGTTACAGTAAAATGTACGTTTTGATTCACTAAATGAACTTTAAAAATATTCTTTTTATTTTATTCAATATCAATTCAGCTGAATTCCTTAAAGAAAGGGAGAAAAGACATTTGATCCTTGAAGAAATCATGAGAACTTATTATGGAGAGATAAAATGAGCTTTACATGTCTGCTGCTAACTTCCACTGCCCTCATAAGACTTCCCTGCTGAGAAGATCCCCCTTGGAAGCTGCTTCATGGAGCAGAACAAATTCAAACAGCAATAAAATACTGAGGGATCTTTGAAGTATGATTATAAATATTGAATATCCATCATCTTCATAAGGATAGCTTCAACCCTGGAAGTGTTCAGGGCCAGGCTGGAAGGGGCTTGGAGCAAACTGGGATAGTGAAGGTGTCCCTGCCCATGACAGGGGTGGAATGAGATGAGCTTTAAGGTCCCTCCCAATCCAAACCATTCTGTGAGTATGTAATAGTTATGTAGAGGAAAAATTCTTTCCTTATTAAAATTGCTTTCTACATTTTTTCCCAACAGTAGATTGAATGAGGCATGGCAGATTCACCCTTGTGTGTGACATTTTCAGGATATTTTCCAGGACAGGAGTAAACATGAACTCACCACTTTCAGCTCTGGTACAGATCGGCTCAGTGTCCATTCCTGGCTATTTACAAAGGCATCTGTGGAAGAGGAAAACATTCACAACATCAGGATAATGACATTTAATGCTCTGCTGCACACAATTTCATGCCAAGGCTATGGGAATGCAAGACCAAAGGTCACGCCTGATCTTGGGAGACTGACAGTCCAACATGACAGAACGCAGGGGTTTGGGTAAACGATATAAAAAATTCCAGAAATTCCCATTCTGCACGGATCTGCTCTCAGCAGCAAGTGCACCCACATCATCAGCAACCTCAAACTAACTCCAGGCCCTTGGGGTCATGCAAAGGCTCTTCCAGCATGTACCTGGTTAAAGTATTTTCCATCGACAACAACACATTCCTTCCCTACAGGAAAAGCCTTGCATGTGTCACATTGTCACTGACTGCAGCTGCCACCATCAGCAGGAACTTCTCCACCGAGGTAAATGAGAAAATTTGCTGGTTTGAAAACATGCTATTTTCTACTGCACATCACACTTAATGTCAGCAACTGCAGTCGGAGTCGATGGCAACATCTCTGCTCAGGTAGAGGAAAATCTGCCTTGATTCGTCAAACATGCTATTTTTCAGTAGCATCATCTAGGCAGAAATAAACCTCAGAGCAATTTCCTATAAAATCAAATAAAAACTACTAGAGGCAGGGGTTGATTTTTTGAAGAAAGGCAAGTTTATCACTGCTCCCAACAGAAATTAAGACCTTTGGGCTACACCTGGGTGCAGCCTCACTGACAATTCCACACCAAAGAACAGAAATAAGGCTCTCTGTCTTTCTGTCTCCAAAAACATTTATCATTTTGTTCCTTCCATAAAGGTCTAGTCAGCTGTAAGCAAACAGACAGTGATACTTCTGCTACAAATCCAGAGTGGATCCTGATCCAACCCCTCCAGAACCATCAGAACAGCTGAACTGAGCAGATCAGCTCCACAACAAAGCATCACGGAGATTCCCAGGGCTCCGATCAACTCCTGGTGCCACAGCAAACAACAGGTGCGAGGTTACGCTGTTTCTCAGCAAGCAAAGTCCTGCGAGGCACTGCTTCCCCTCCAACCCACCCATCGGCAGCAGCAGAAGGCTGCTTCATTTGATCTTTTGATCTGGAGAATAAAGAAATAGGAGGCATTTCCTATTCCAGATGAGACCCTCAGTAACTTCAGAAACCATCTATGCTTTCCCAGTGCCCACCTAAAAACAATCACAAAACAAACTTGTATTTTCCAATGTATCTCTATCAAATATATTACTTGTGCTTCAATATCACTAGAAGACCCATTAACCACGAATTTGGAAACCTTCTCCAGTTTAACACGTGGCTTTGTATTTCAGCTGGGAGGAAATGCTGTGTGTATTTATATGAAAACACATGGAAAATAATCAGTATTTCGGTACACATTTGAGCTGCCTCCCACACACTCCGTGGCAGGAGAAGGAAAACCAAAGGCTCAGACTGAAATGCTCTCAAGACTTGCATTAACCTTCGGCATTCCAGCTGCAAGACAGGACACTGTGGCCATTCAGCCCCTGCTCCGTGACCTGAACTCCCACTGGAGCAAACCCCAGAAAACCTTTCTGCACCACGCCCAGGTGACACCACCTTGAGATGCAGACAGAACAAGCAGCAATTGCCACTGGAACACTGCATGCAAGACCTGCTCCGGGAGCCTTGTGATTAAGGCATTCCAAAGGGACCACAGCTTGCTCTAGGATGTTTTCCTGCCTTCCTGTGGGAAGGAACTTTTCCCAGACAGGGAGCAATGGAATGGGGAGCTTTAGATTGGGTGGTAGGAAAAATTTTACTAGCCTGACAGGAAACTATCAATTCTAATGGTTTGCTTTGAGCTGCTGTGGATTTGGGAAGGACCAGCCAAGGCTAAATGACACATGAGGAGGTTTCAGCTCATCTCCAGACTCTCAGGAGTCAAGGAAAACCATCAGACTCAGGCAGGTATTATCCCTGACTTGTGGAGGTTTATGTGTGTGAAACAAAGTGGGAGAGCTCCCTATTAATGTCAACAAGCTTCCATAAAAGAGAAGCACTGGATTTTATCACCACAGAAGATTAAAAAAAGATGAGTGAGCAGATCTCTGCTACTGACTTGGAGAACTCCAAAAAAAATCTGCCAAGTCAAAGGGTAACAAGAACAGAACAAATCCTGTAGCTTTTCCTTAAAATAAAACACTGGAAATATTATTTTGGAAGTCCTGTGCATTCCAAAAGGAGAGATCAGGGAGGCAGTGAGAGCTAAAATTCCAAAAAGCACAGAGGGCAAAAGACAAAGCAGAAGGAGGGCAGCTGCAGGAAGGAAGGGTGAGCCAGCCCAAGGGCATGGATTTATTCCTCCTACTTGGACCTTCCTTCATCAAAATGCACCAAAACCCCACACCAGGTCCCTCCAAAACTGTCTGAGATATCAAGGACCCTCAATATGGGCAATGTATGCATTTTAGTCCTGATGAGCAATATAAGAAATAAAATAAAATTAACTTGACAAGTTGTGAGATTTCTTGACAAAGCTACCTTGCCTTTTTTGCTAAGCCCTTGGTTACTGCCACACACGCAGGTTTTGAGTGTCCAAAATACTTGAGAACATTTAAAATTCCATTTTATTGCCAAAATATGGCCGTTAAAAAGGAAGAGGGGGAAAAAAAAAGAAAAAAGCTGGACCTCAACCCAACTAATTTAAACTAAAATTTCTCATTATTATTATTATTATCTTCAGATTGCAATAGATTACATAAGGTCTTCCAGTGCCCTTTAAAAAACCCAAACCAACAAACTTATTAGGAGATCTGAGATTCCTCCCCAGTCTCCTTTACACTGGCATGTTTACAAGGAATAACAACAACTGAACACAGAAGGTAGCATGAAACAGCACCTGGTCTCCTCAGTAACGTGAGGTTTGTGGCCATCATTTGGAAGGACATGGATGCACCCTCTGACCAATTTGGTTCTTGTAGGAATGCCTCAGGAAGGAGTGCTTTATTCCCAGTTAATCCCAAGATCCACGGAAGTTAAGGTGAAAAGGTCAAAGACTTGCAGATAGAACATCACAAACAAGTTTGGGGACTTGCCTTATTTTCCTAAATAACAAAGCCCCAAACTTACAGCTACAGCATGAAACACTGGATCCATCAAACTGGGGCATGCAGAGCCCAAACTGTGCAGCCCACAAAAATGCTCTGCTGAAGCTGCAACCCCACCAGCACATGTTGATTTAAACATTGGAAGAGATTTGCATAATAAACAGAACCACATGTAGGAAGCTGATCAACTGGGGTCTTGTTTGCATTACTGCCCAGCTCCGGAATTCCAGCGAACTCAACCTTCCCGGCCCACTACAGGCTCTACATATGCAAGGAATGACTTTTGTCAATAATTAATCACAGTTGTATGTGCTGCTCGTTTAATTTCTGCATCACTGATCAAAAGCTTCAAATATTCATGGTGTCACTCACGTCTTTTTAAAATGTGTACCAAGGAGATCATTTAAGCTGCATTTTCTTCACGAAGTTCACTTCACAATAACAGAAGTCTTAATTTAATTTTTTTTTCTCATTTCTTTTGTTTTTATTTCTACCACTACACTAAAGCACAAACTCCAACAGGATCCTTGGCTATTTTAAAACCTCCATTTAGTAACTCAGCCCCACCCCCCCCCCAGAGGAACCTTCTGTCCTTGTTCCTGTATTAAGAATGAGATGTAGACTTTGGTTTCACATGAATCCCAGTGTGGTTTGGGTTGGAAGGAACATTAAAGCTCATCCCATCCAACCCCTGCCATGGGCAGGGACACCTTCCACTGTCCCAGGTTGTTCCAAGCCCCATCCAGCCTGGCCTTGGGCACTTCCAGGGATGGGGCAACACCTGTTGAGGTGAAATCCTGGCGTTTGATGGCCATTCTTGGCCAGGTCTATGCAGTCCATGGCACAGGACAGCACTCGATTCCGAGGAGGTCTGACTCCACATATAAAAGCCCTGCTTGGAAAAATCTGTTCTTCAAATGCAGGAATGAATAAAATCTAAATAAATATTTGCAAAATGATGTTAATGGGAGAACACAGGGCCAAGGGCAAGCCTTGATTCAAAGAGGGGAGGGAATTCCCAGGAAAACTGGAGCGGTTTCCCAGCCATCACAGCAACACCCACAGCAAGGGTCTGTCTGGTCAGGGTCCAGCAGTCCAGCCCATCCCACCCTTCATTTCTTACACTGGAGACCCTCTCCCAAATTAACTCCACCCACTGCCATGGGCAACAGCAGCAAGGCAGCTCATGGCAGCGCTGAGAAAACAGCTCTAACTGGGGCCAGTTAGATTGAAATCACCCTCTCCATCCTTGGGGTCCATCCTGAGGAAGAAAAGCACAAGCAGACTGCACAAGCAGTGCAGTCTGCCTGTTCATTAATATTTTAGAAGAGCCTGAGCTGCCCCAAAATTATCACAGCAGTGGGCAGTGCCAGCACAGCAGCCTCTCCATCAGCAGCCATTAATCCACTAACCTCGTTTTGCCCTTTTTTTCACCCAAATCTCTCAGCCATCACTAGCAAAAAGCTGAGAAGCTCAGAGCCTTCTCTTCCTGTGATCCACATGGAAACTCAGTGGCAGCCTGACCAAAAGGAGTGATGAGGGAAGGGCAGGCAGATATCTCTGCAGGATGACATGAAAAGACTTAAATCTTTCACGATTCTTGGAAAGCTTCTTAGCAAGAGCTTCCCTCAGGCAATCCCAATGTTACTTTGCTGTCCTTTTTAAATTAGGAGAAGCTGTAAATAAATAAAATACAGACAAGCTAAGGGATTTCTCTGGAAACCCTCAGCTAAAGATCCTTTTTGCTAAGAACAGGAGCCCTCAAAAAGATGGGAATGAAGTTAAAAGTTCCAACAGCCACATCACGCCCTGCTCCCCCCTTCAATAATTTCTGCATTACAAGCAATATTTGCAGTTTCTTCTGCTTTGAAATAAAAACCTAAGAGTGAACAGGTACAGAAAATATTCCTACAAGCTCCCACTTGCCCACAAGGATGCAGATAAGGCCACACATCTCTCTCTTGGAGCCGTATCAAAGCAGCACTTTCAGGACATATTTCCCAAAGCTCGTGTGCTAATTTTCTTAGCATAGAAGGAAATATGCAGCTTTTGGGTTGAGACTTGTGATCCTCCTAAAACACGCATTTTTCAGGAGGGCTAATCTCGCAGCACATCCTCTCCAACTCAGCCCCCAGCACTTCTAAGTCAGAGCACTGACTCAGTTCCAACAGAAAAGAACACTATCCTGACATGTTTCTTTCTTAGCTTTGCATAAAATATTATTTGGAAGATCGTGTCATGTTTCAAAAGGCTCTTTTTATGTATTATATGGGGCTCTGAGCAACCTGGTCTAGGTGGCAGGTCCACACCAGGGGGTGGGACTGGTTGGGCTTTATGGTCCCTCCCAACACAAATTAGCCCAGAATTCTATGAATTTCTATACCAGTTGTGTTTGGTTTTTTAAAATCCGATTTTTATATGGGTCCTCTCCACTTATACACTCTGTTCCATTACACCAAACAATAACTACAAAGCAATAACAAATAAAATCTTTAGAAAACCACCCACAGCAGTGTCAGGATGATTTAAGGTTTTACTTCCTCCCTACTCAGTGTGATAGAATCACAGATTCTGTGGCTTTCCACAGTATGCCAGTTAGGAATTACTGCAGCAACCACCCAGCTCCAAATAGCCCTTTTTTTCCTTCCTGAACTGCAGATGTGTAATTTATAATTCTCAGGCAGCTGAAGCAAAAAGCAGCATTGCAGCTCCAGCAATCCCTCCCTGCTCTGCGTGGGAACTCCAGGCAGGCTCTGGGAGTCACATCCCATCCCTGCACAATGCTGTATTTACACTTCACTAACAGCATTAATACACACACTGCGGAAGGAGTCACACAACTGCCACAGTGCAATTCAATTACAGCCCTAAAACCAGAGGGATTTCACGAGCTGTCAGTTTAAGACTCCTCCCATCCCTGCCAGCGTTGTCAGGACAGATAAAATCCCACGAGCTCTTCCAGCTCCAACGTAAATGTTTGATATTGGACAGATTTATCACCGGCCATACCCAATTCCTAATTATAAACAGGAAAAAGAGGCTGAGCTTGGAGCAGTTTAGGCAGCAGGAATCTGAGCCCACACTATCAGAGCCTCCCGTATCTGCGACATCTGAAAAACCTTTCCCTGTAACTGAGAACTGTATTACAGAGATATTTAGGTCAAAGCCGTAATCTCTCTCGCAACAGCATCTGGCAGCTGCAGCAGCAGCGTTATCCTTTGTGCTGCCATGGAAACAAAGGGAGGACCAGGGATGCAAAGAGCTGCACAGCCTCCCCAGCCAGCGAGCCAGCCTTTCCCAAAATTCGCTTCTGGGCTTGGGAATTTCACAGCTCCACGCTATTTGGGTTTTGTCTTCTATTTCCAAATTACTGAAATGAAAAGTTTTTTGCTGCTGTTAATATTCCCCTTCTCTCTCACATCTACAGCCACCCAACACAGCTTTCAGGTAGGTGAAAAGATGTTATCTCCCTAGGGATAGCCCCATGCTTCATGCAAAAGGAATGACGGATAATGTATCCAAATATAATCCCAAACTGGGTCTCATGCTCGAAGCTTTACATCCAACACCACCAAATTATTTGTTTTGCCCTTAAATATCATGTAGCTCCAACCACAACTACTCACCCTAGCCCTGCCCACCCTGCAAAACAAAATCTTAAACCAAACAGAGCAGATATTTTGGCTGTAAGATGTTTATAAGGAAAAATAAATGACATACTTAACAAGGAAAACTTCCCATTCCCTGTATTTTCCCAGTGGGTAGGGTTCTGGAGCTGACACACACAGTTAGTGTAAGAGAAATTAAAATCCCGCAGATGAAACCACAGTTTTCTCCTGAGACAACTCTGCCGTGGGAGAAGCACCGAGCACATCAACAAGGGATGTTCTGAGTGAGGACTGTCAGGAATACAACTCAATTCCAAGAAAATGCACATTTCCTAACACATCCCTCGGAGAAATGTGGCACTGGAAGTGTGGGCCAGCCCCTTTTCCTACAGGGCAATGACAACCCCACCAAGAGGTTGAAAGAAATATAAAAAGCAGACAAAGAGAAAATGAAAGCATCGCTGCAATAAAACTGCTCCCTACTCCAATAAAACTGGGAAAGGAAATGATCATCTCTGCAGTGCAGAGGAGTAACATCTTTTTTTTTCAGGCAATAAACAACATTTCCTAAGTGCCAAATCCCCACAGAAATTCAGTTAAACACAGAGCCACAGCAGTAGCAGACTCCAGGAAGAAAAAGGAGGCACTTGGGATGGAATGTTTGCTAAATGCCTTTATTTTCTTGGGTCTCCCTAAAAGCAGGTGGGTGTCAGAGGTGAGGTCTGTTTTCTACCATCTCCTGTCTCTCAAGGGAAGGGCAGTGCCAGCACAGCAAAGATGATCCCACACGGAACTAAGGGAAAATCTGAAGATGAGGTTTTGAGCTGTTCAAGTCACACTCAAGACAGCAGGAGGGAAAATCCAGGACTAAACCCACATCCAGGCAAAGATGTCCAAAGTACTCAAAATGAGACACACTTCAAAAATCATAGCCCAGGCTGCCTTTCCTGACTACAGACACAAACGGGGAATTAGCCTTTCTTATTCAAATCTGAATATTAATGAGGAACCTTCCTGAGAAGCATCAAAGATGAAAAGGGACAGCTTCTACAGTTGGCACAAGAAGAATTGATGTCAAAGGATGAATTAAAAAAGATGAAGTGGGGGGAAAAGAGCATTTTAAAAGACTATAGAAACAGATTTATCTAGCAAGAAGAAAGTCACAATAGAGATGCAAAAAAAAAATTACTGAGAGGCTTTGTTGGGCAGGCTGAAAAGACTTTTAGCTTTTCAGATAGGTAAGAATGGCTGCAACTCAAAAAAAACAAGGCAAAAAATTAGCAAGGTGAACCTGGTGACTATTTGGCAGAGAAGAAAATAGAATCATGGAATATCCTGAGTTGGAAAGAACCCACAAAGATCATCAAATCCAGCCCCTGGCCCTGCACAGACACCCCAACAATCCCACCCTGTGCATCCCTGAGAGCATTGTCCAAACACTCCTGGAGCTCTGGGGCTGTGCCCATTCCCTGGGGAGCCTGGGCAGTGCCCAGCACCCTCTGGGGGAGAACCTTTTCCTGATCTCCACCCTAAACTGCCCTGGCACAGCTCTAGAGGCAACACTGAATAAAACCCAGGCACACAGTAAGTCAGCCCACACAGGATTTCCACCACTGGGATTCCACAGAGGAGTCTTCCTGTGCTAACACCTGAGCATACCCAAAATTTACACAGCAGAACAGGAAGCAGATAGCACTGAATGAGCAAAACCACAGCAACCTTGGGGGCAAAGAAAGAGAAAAGGAGTATCAAGTCATGCTTAACAAAACAGTGGCAAAAGCACAAACACTTGAGAGTGGCAAACACCAAATCCCAGACTAAAAATGTACAGGGCCTGGAGTGACAGGACAAGGGGAATGGCTTCCCACTACCAGAGGGCAGGGTTAGATGGGATGTTGGGGAAAATTCTCCCCTGTGAGGGTGGGGAGGCCCTGGCACAGGTGCCCAGAGAGGCTGTAGACTTCCCATCCCTGGCAGTGCCCAAGGCCAGGCTGGACAGGGCTTGGAGCAACCTGGGATAGTGAAAGGAGTCCCTGCCCACGGCTGGGGATGGAATGAGATGAGCTTTAAGGTCACCTCCACCCCAACCCACGCTGGGATTCTGTGAACAAGCAGTGCACACAGAGGGAGCCTTTTCCCATAAACAACCCTTGAAGAGCTGTACTCACAGCTGTGCACCTCTGCTAAGGACACTGCCAAGGTCCTGCAGGGACTCACAGCTCCATTGTCTCTGGGATTATAACAAAAGGGAAAACTATTGGGCTGGGTTTTAATCTGCCTCTTACCAGTTTCACAACATGCTTTTTAATCCTTGAGTAAGAAGGGATAAGCAAGAGTGACTCCATCTTTACCTCCCCCTGCTCTCTCAAGCTGATCCCTCTTGCCTTCCCCTCCCCAGGCTGCCCCACTGCTCAGTGGGGCTGCTCTTGTTTGGACCAAATTCACCACCTTTCTACTCTCTCAACCCCTCAGAGAGATGGCCCTTTTAATGGAGACACAATCACGGAATCAGTTAGGTTGGGAAAGACCTCTGGGATCATCAAGTCCAACCTTTGATCACCACCTTGTCAAGCACACCACTGCACTAAGAGACACAAGTCGCCCTGAGCCCTGCAGGGCACTTCAGCTGCCACTTCCACAAAGCTCTTCCACATGTCAGGATCTCTGCCAAGATTATGGCTCATCTGCAGCTTGGCCACACAAGTCCTCTCCCCACACTGACCCACAGCAAGTTCAACCCACCAGGATGTCCATCACTAACCACCACAAGGTTCTTCTGCAGCTCTGCACAACCAGCTCCTGGGTTTTTACTTTCCTGGGCATTCATCAGTACCTTAACCTGAAGCGGCTGCAGCAGATTCCTCCAGGATTTGCTGCTGGGTCTTTTCAACACGAAAAAAATCAATTATTTATTCCTAGACATGATTTCCTACTTTTAGAAAAGTTTTATACACAAGAGGAGCCTCCCTCTCATCTGATAGCAGCTCAACTCAAGTCTTTAGCGAGAGCAACCAAAATGAACAGATTTCCTTTGTCCTCCCCTACAGAATTCAAGTGAATGTGAGCTATGATTTTCCCCATAAAAGCCAAGCCTGCCCTTCCCCAATACCTCATTTATCCATCCACCTATAGACCTTACTGTCAATTGCAGCTCGGTGGTTGCACACTGAGTGTGACTAATGCAGACAGAGGCAAACTCTACCCCTTGGCACACCCAGGCAGCTACGATGAAGTCAACACAGCTTAATGGGTGTGATCCTATAACTCAGCTGAACCTACACTCTTCCCATCCCCAAAATGCTCCTCCCCTCTCGAGAAACCTGCAAACGAGAGCGGTGCCACTGAGGATTCTTTATTCTTCTGCAGCCATAGCAGCCACCTGCCAAAATCTGCACTGCACAGGTTCAATACTTACAGATCAACTCATGGCCCAGCTTCCTTGCTTGTCAACCCAAATCTGGGCTCTGACATCATCTGACCACTCAGACTGACCTTTTTGGTGCATTTAACTGAGGCTACGGAAAACGGCTCCAGCGGCTTCATACAGAAGTACATCTAGAAAAACATTTCCCCTCTCCACCAGGGAAATGATGACTTGTTTATGCAACACATTTCTGAAAACATTTTTTAGAACTGGAGTCATGTCTCCCAGATTGCTATGCTGGTTGTCAAAACAGAGCCTCTTTTTCCCTGACTGTACCATATGTAATCCTAAATCCACTTTCCCTAACTTGATATCACCCATGCAAGATTTGAAGATGATTAGTGGAAAATACACAAATGAGACACTGTTCTCCAGAGAACGGCACAGCAGGAATAATCTGAAGGGGTTTATATTTATTAGCCTGATGCACATCTAACTTGTTTAAACAAAGCTTTTGTCAAATGTCAAAAAAAAGAATAAAAAAAGTTAATGCAATCCAAGGCATGCTCTCAAAGGGAATTAATGCTGAGCTGGAACCAATGCAAAAGCCTTGGTTACAGCAACAAGGAAACAGTGCAAAGGGGGCCCACTTTATTTCACTATTTCCACTAAGAGAAAAAGGTTTATTTCCTAAGAGCCAAGATGGAAAACCGAAAGCAGGAAACTGGGGTGGGGGCAGCTACTGGGGACACCTGGGCTGTGAGTGTGGATCAGAGTGTCTCCCTGCCCCCAGGGGTGAGGAGACGTTCCCATCCAGGCCCTGGATGCTCTCCCTGTCCTGTGTCCCTCCCCTGGGAGCACCCAGACAGCTCTGGCAGCTCACCTAAGCACTGCAGGCTCACCTCAGGTGCTTCAGCTGCCCAATTAGTTTTGATCTTCTGCAATAAGGCTAATACCCACTTACTGATTTCATTACCCAGCTGCCTAAGAGCCGCTAAAGCCACCACAACATTAAAGCAGCACAGAGCCATCGGAGCAGCACTAAAAACCTGGGACTTAGAGTGGCACAGCTGAGCCAGGGATGGATCCTGAAACTGAGAGAAAGCCAAGCAAGCAGGGGAGGGCTCAGCTCTGCCGGTACCTTTTGCCTGAAAACTGCTTAAAAACAGTTAATAACTGCTTAATAACAGTTACAAAAGATCATATGTGACTAAATGCTCCATTAGAAAAGAGTTTCCTTCCACAGCTTCCTATTTAAAAAGCACCTGCTGTCATCCAGGCATTTCGGAAAATGTGGGACCCGTGCAAGCACAAAGTATTTATTTTGGAAAGCCAAAACATTGCTCACATGAACTTTAGACTCGGTGACTGGAACACAAAGCCTCTTTCAGCTCTCCCTCACAGATAAAGCTGCAAGTTTGTAGGAAGGCAGAAGTGAGGAAAAAACCACCAGGATGCCAAGGTCCATTCCCTATCACCCCTTTGGCTTCTGCCCCCTCCCTCCTCACCCTCCACCCATCCTCCACAGCACCTCCAGAATTACTGCAATGCCTGAGATCTAAATCAACACAGAACCATTGCAAATATCCATTTGCTAATCCTTCTCCATTGGAGATTTAAGAAGCTGAATCTTTACTTTGCTAGAACTGGTAATATGACATTTTTTTTAAAAACCCACTCATCCAGGAATCAGACTGTTGTGGGTCTCTGCAAAAATCCTGCCCTCTGGCTATGTTCTTATTTGTGTTTCCTGGGTGAAGCCAAGAAACTCAAGTGTGTTTTCCAAGCTTCAGCAGGCTCCCATCACCTCGGGCACGTACTTTAAACTCAAAGCACTGCACTACAAATGATATCTTAAAGGAGCCCATGCAGAGCTCAGTAATCAGAAACCAATTTTGTCCATCTAAGAGACCAAACACTTCTGTCCTTACAGTCCTGCCAACATGCAAATGAGCCCTATTAAAGGAGAATTTGGGGAAAAATGAGCTATTTTTGCACAAGCCCTCCCTGCAACCTGAGTCCTTGCTAAACCCCTGCACCCAAACACTTAAAGAATTACTCTCCCTTCAAATTCTGTTCCCTACTAATCCCCTAACCTCCTACAGCCTTTATGCAGGCTGAGAGAGGAAAGCTGGGGGCCAGTGATCCCATCACAGCTTATACTCTTTGTCACCTCTGTGCCACTTCCTCAGGTAAATTCGAGCCCATCAGCCACGGAAATTCATTATAAGAAATTCTTTTTATGTTTAGAAAAAAAAGAAGTGCCAAAAAACCCACATAAAGATCTAAAATGTAGTTCAAAGCCAAGGAGAAGAGCGTCAGCCTCTACTCCAGCAACACCACCAGCACGCACTCTTAAGAAAATAATTAACACAATCAAGTGCAGCCTTAAATCCCTAATAAAACACAGCCCCTTGGAAGCAGCACAATGGGGAAACAGAAAGCAAAGGGCCACGGTGTCCAAATCTCCAAAAAACACCCAAAAAGCAGCAGCAGGATGTGTGACACTGAACACACAGCTCCAGAAGGCAGAGGGAGCAGCTCTGCCCCTCCACGGTGTTCCCAAAAGCTGCTCCCGCACGAAGCCAGGGGAACTCGAGCTGCCTTCAGGATCACATATACACAGACAACATGTGCTTAGCACATCAAGGCAGCTACTGGGGCAGATCAAAACAATTTCTGGCTCCTCCTCCACGTTTAAATGGATTTCTTTTTTCCCAGGCAAAGGCAGGCAGCAGGACGAGCACAGGGCAGTCTGCAGCTGCTGCCAGCAGCTGGAGCAGACCCCGGCAGAGCTACAGGATTTGGTGTTTTTTTAAGCTGCAATGCATAAGAGTTCACATCCCAGAATGAAAACAAAGCAAACCCCAAAATAAACTTCACTGTCTTACTAATTAAAGGGATTCGTTCCTCCAGGAAGGCCAACACAAACCACTGCTGTGGGGTTAAGGAGGTATTTTTAGCACTCAGTCCTTCCAACATTTTCATGGAGGCTGTGCAAGGAAACCAGAGCCTGACTACCCCTTTACCATCATCAAAAGCTCTGTCTAGGAAGGGTTTTTTTTTTCCTTAAATTTATGTGAAATGCCACAGGACATTTGCATAAGTTAAACCTCAGCAATACTGGAATTTCTTCTCCAGCATCCAGGTTTTCATTCCCTGTCAAGTACCCAGTGAATTTTGACAGCCACCACAGAATCCCAGAATGGTTTGAGTTGGAAGGGCCCTAAAGCTCATCCAGTCCTACCGCTGCCATGGGCAGGGACACCTTCCACTCCCCCAGGTTGCTCCAAGCCCTGTCCAACCTGGCCTGGAATACTTCAAGGGATGGGGCAATTTCAGTAGATATCTTACTAAAATAGATCTGGCACTTTTTTAATTGCCTTTGTTGACCTTTCCACTTAATTCACAGCAGTGATGAGGGATTTCCATCCTGCAGGTTACACTGTCAGCAAATAAATAATATTTACAAGATGAAAGCCCAAACTTTTAAAAAGCTCGAATATAAGACAAGAGCTCGGATCAGTGATGGGGGAAAGGGTTTGAAACCAAAGGAAAAACAAGCATTTCCAAATTGACTGTCTTCTTGCTCTAGGAAACTGATGCCAAAGGTATGGAATATGGAAATCTCACTTCCCCAGTGCAAGTTCAGTGCTTTTCTAACAAGCCAACAAGTTTCCACTTGCAGTTTGGTCCCAAATGATGGCTGTAACCTTGCTCCAACCACATTCCAGATTTCTTTCTCTTCACTGCTCAAGACATCGAACCCCAGGATTAGTAAAATGCCATCAAGTTGTACCTGATGGAGAGCAGAGCTGGAGAAGTGAGGTGCCTCCTGCTCTGAGTGTTCTGTTTAGGGAAATCCAAAGCTAATTTAGTACAGAAATCTTCAGATTAAACACGTGCTTATTATCCATATACGCAAGAGAATAAGGGGACAGACCTTTTTATATGACGGTGAGATATTCCCAGCAGTGAAACCTCTCCATTCCAAAAAAACTCTAAGGTTTTTCCATGTTCATGGATAAATAAAATAGCTCTTATCCTAAATACCAACAAGAGGCAGCCAAGAACACCTAATTCATTTTAGAATGATTCAGGTGATCCCCAACACCTGAAAATCGCAGGCTGCAGCCCATTTAATGTAAGGCAAAGGTAATGCCATCCAGCTGGCTCCAATTAACACTTCACCTTTATCAGCTGCAACTCTGGCCCGTGGGCTGAGAGCCACCCACCCACCCACCCTGATGTCCCTGTGGCTCCCACAAGTGTTAATCAGCCTGCTCACGGGGGCCTTCCACCACTTCATGCAAATCACAACCAGCTCGGGGAGATGGGGAGAGTGCAGTCAGGGATTTGACAAGACACACCAGGCTATACAAGAGAATATTCACCATTAAATAAAAGTAGGGTGGACAATTCCAGCAGCTCCTGCTTATTTATGTAAAAACACAGTTCCAGTTTAATAGCTTCCAGTTATTAAAATCATAGAATCATAGAATACTTTGAGTTGGAAAGGACCTTAAAGATCATCTATTGCCAAAGCCCTGCCATGGGCAGGGACACCTTCCACCACACCAGGCTTCTCTGAGCTCCGTCCATCCTATGCATTCAAAGAAAAAGGTAAAAAATATGGATTTCAGATAATCCCTACTGTCCAACTCACATTCCTTTTATTCAGATTATAAGGTAAGTATCTCAGGGCAATTTGCTCACTTTATCTGCCTCAGTGCCAGCCTCCAGGGCAAGAGCAAAATATTTACATATCATTGGGGCCTGGCCAGTTCACTGGGAGCATAGTTTATCAGAAATAAAGATATCACATCATGCTGCCCTTCCCTCTGGCAGCACCTACAGGATCTATAGGAGGCTAAGAAAAGACTTAGAGCAGTTTTAAGCAGGATCACCTTGCCAGACTTCATTACAAAATTAAGGGCTGAACACACTCCCACTGTTTTTACAGAAGAGAACAACTATTTTTATGAAAAAACTTGACAGCAGACAATACGAACTGAAAACATTACCTTCCACGGGATCAAACTACCTTCTCCACGAAGCCCTTGCACCCTGTGCTCCCAGACGTGCCCCCAAGCCCCTTCAAGGCTGCCTCTGGTGGGGGAAATGCTGCCCAGGTGCTCCTTGGGAGGTGATTTTCATTAATCCTGGCCAGCACTGCAGCTGAGCACGATCAGCATGCCCAGCTCCACCCCAAGCACCTTGGATACACATCAGAGAATGTCTGCAGCCCTATCAAAATCCCAGAACCATTCAGGATGGAAAAGACCTCCGAGATCAAGTCCAACCTTATTCTAACTGGCCAAGCCAGGTGTGTTCTTACACCCAGACATGTTTGTCACCTCTAACTCTCTAAAGCAATTATCATGGCAAATTACACCAAGCCTGCAGAAGACAGAGAAAATCTCCAACTATGTTACATATTAAATGGCCTTAGGAAGTGTAATACACAAGAAAAATGAACAAAATTATCTAGGGAAGAATTACGTGGGTTTTTCCCCATTAAAGAAGCTGGCAGGCAGTCACAGAGGGCACCCAAAAAATTACTGGATGAAGAAATCTCTGTCCAGACTGGTCTCCATATGAAGGAAAAGGCTGAAAAGAACCCACTATGGATTTCAGGCTGAAAATTGTGCTTCTGAATTAAACACCAGCTCAGGATTGCATCTGCCAATGACAACTGAAAATCTCTGGCTGCTCTGAGATACTGTACCTTAAAATATCCGTGCCTTGCCTGTTCCCAAGGTTTTGCTGTGGCCCTTGAGTGACCCCAGGTGTGACCACCTCTGCAGGTATCCTGGGTCACAAAGGTACCCTGGGATGTGCCTCCGTCCTTCCCAAGAATTCACCACCTGCCTCGCTCACTCCCACCAGCAACAAAGGAGGGAGCATTTTCACCCAGAGGGGAAAAAAACCCTAATGGAACTTTAAAGGTGTTTTCAGACAGCTAAACTCCCCAGAGTCAGGCATTTATCTTTTACATTAAATAGAGATGTCACCGCACTCTTTACTGATTAAAGAAAGAAGGGAAATATGCTGAATTTCAGAAAGGAGCTGTTGGAAATCACAGCTCAAGAAATGGAAAGCTGACATCACCCAACTGATATTTGGGGAATAAAATGTCCAAGATGAATCAGATTAAGAATGATGAGATTTTCTGCATCATCCAAATAATAAGCCATATAAGTTTCCAATACTTTGATACAGATGCTGTATTTGACAGCCTGTACCTCAGTGTCTCCCCAACAGATACACAGTGAGTGTTAAGCATTTTGAAGTCATAATGAAGCATTTGTCAATTAAACTCTCAGAAAGTCAGTCATCTATCCCAAAACATAAACATCCGCTGGCATTATGGCCAAACATCCACGTTAAACATGCCAGAGCACTGCAGTAAATAAAGCTCATACCCAAAACAAAAATGCTGCAGAGGGAGAGCCCCCGGAGCTAAAAGCAGATCCTTTATCAAGAGAGCAATACCTAAACCTGAGCCCAAGAACTCCAAACCTCACAAATCCCCTGCCTCCCCCCAAACACAGCATCAGCAATAAAGGAGAAATATGATGCCATTCTTCCAAGGCTGCTTCAGCACAGGATGTTTTCTCCTTACAGCAATTTCAAGGCTGTTGAAGTTCTTCTCAATAATTCCCAAATTATTTCCAGAAGTGATTTATACCAAGCCCAGGGACAAAAGCTATGAACAGCACAAGAGTTTACTGGAAACTTGAACTTTGGGTCTTTGCATTGATCCCCCAGCCTTTATTGGTATTTTTCAAGAAAATCCTATACTTAAATCTCACTTTAATATAAACAGCCATAGTTTCCAGCTCAAAAACCTGCTATAGGAATCAAACGCCACACTCCTTCCTGAAAATTCAGGTGATCAGAACCTCAAAGACTCAAGACTTCAAAAGCTGTGCTGTAATTCAAACCGCATTTATACAAACTAGCTCCACTTCCTGTACCAATTATAGTGTCCCGGAAATGCTCCTCCAAAATGCTGCCAAAATCTGTGACAGAAACATTAAAAATGCCCTTAAAACCCCCAACAAAACAAAACAAAAAAAGCCTCATAACCACTCTGAGGCCCAAGGTTTTAAGCACAAATCATCCACTGGAAAAAACAAGGCATTGAAATGAAGGGAAAAAATACAAGTGAGAATGCTGCAAGACTGCTTATTTCAACACCCAGCTGATTTTATTGGTTCTGCAATCACATTTTCCTAGCTTTGGCCTGCTGGGTGCATATTCCACTAAACAAACATGAAGAAATAAAGGTGGTAAAATTCACTTTTAAGTGATTTCATGAGTTGGAGTTAAACACAACTGCCTTTATTACTCAGATCTTCCCAGCCCAGAGAGTGAGGACACAGCCTGACTCCAAACTCCTATCACACAGCTCACCAGCTTAGCCACAGCCATCAAATTATTAAAAACGCATAGGAAAGTGCCTGAAATAAAAGCATTGCGAACAGACTTCATTTGACATGTATTTATGCATTATATAAAAAATATGGCCTAATATATATGTAAATAAATCATATGTAATCCCCCAAAAATGCCACACCATTGAAAAAAGGGAATTCATTGTAAAGAGGGAATTAAGAAAAAAAAATCCTCTGAGATTGGCTGAAAAGGGCACAAGAGCTAACAAGATAAGCTAAAGCACAGTGGTGTGAGCCCAAATTCAGTCTCGGTTTATGTGGGAAGCCCTTGTGGAGGTTACGTGAGGCTCCTTGAGCTCTCATCCAGCACCCACTGCTTGTTGGTCATGTACTTATCAAAGCTCAACCTGTCAATGACTGAAAAAATACACAGAATTCTATTTGTATTAACCTTAGCAGGGGGAAAAAATGGGGTTTATGGTTTTGCTGTGATTTCTGTTGTTTTCACTGCCCAAAAGCCTTCCATCCTCCTCCCCTGAGGAGCAAT
This sequence comes from Acanthiza pusilla, assembly GCA_036630365.1. Taxonomy (NCBI): domain Eukaryota; kingdom Metazoa; phylum Chordata; class Aves; order Passeriformes; family Acanthizidae; genus Acanthiza; species Acanthiza pusilla. The sequence continues at coordinate 1,988,548 of JAXCHO010000167.1, read as the reverse complement.
GGTGCTGCCAGCGCCAGGGGACAAGGGACAGCAGATGTAAACAGCACAGGCCAGCAGTGTTCGTGATGACTGCAGTGACACATTCCTGGGATTATTCTGCAGGAAAGGAACTCAGATAGGGTCCAGAAAGAAATTAGTTTTTTACTTCGAGTTTGAACCATGTAACCCTGCTGTAACAGCAAAATGAACATAAACAGTGGGACTGGGAATTCTGTGTCCCAAACGTGCAGAGCTCACCCGAGCTTGGCTGGGTAACACAGCTCCCTCCTGCAGGAGGGAAGAATAGCTCAATTCCTCTTGTTTTAGTCTCCAGGGGCAGCAGTGGCAGCTGTGAGTGGGCTGGACAAGGAGGCTGGACACAGACAGGGCTGGAAAAGCCAACGTGGAGAGAGAGACACTCAGAGCCACCTCAGAAGCAGCAGCAAACACCTGCAGCACAGCCACAGCAGCAGTGGGGTATTTGGGGACAGGACACGGAGCTGGAGGCCAGCTACAGCTAAAGGAAAGCTGTATAAGGTCTGTGCTTGTGGAAACAAGGTCACACACATTTTATAAATCATTACCACCTTATAACAGCTCCATCACCCACTAAACGCTGTCAACCCCAACACCAAACCAGTTTTCCATCAGTTCTTCCACATAAAAACAAGCTGTCTCCATACTTTATCCACACTATTTATGGGCACCATCACACTGATACAGCTGATTCTCAACCTGAGGGCCCTAAAAATACAAACCAGGCATGCTCGGATCACCCTCGATTTCTTCTTTATTTGGGGATGGGAAGGGATTTGTTATCAGTCAATTCCTGACATACTTCACGAGGGTAGAGGTTAAGGCAAGCTGCGACAGGAACATACCCTGTGAGCATAAAGATGAGCAGCTTCACCCTAACACCTCTGCCTGGCTCCTGCAGCCAACCTCGACAGGCACGGCCTGTGCTTCTGCCAAAGAAACCTCCAGGAGTAACTCCAAGAACAATTTCCTTCAGTGTGCTCAGCTCTTTTCCAAGGCACCTGAATGAAAGGATTCCCAGGTGAAAGCCCACAATGTGCCCACACACACACTGAGGGCCTGCAGGGATTTCATTTCAATGATACAGTGGGAAATACCAACACCTGGGACTGGAATCCATAATTCACAAGGAAATTAGAACTTCAATTTTGATGGGAAAAGACATATAATCATAGGAAGGAGTTAACACAGTATCATTTAACAGTTATTGAGAATGAAACTGTAATTAACACAGCAAATAAATCCCACTCTGTTCTGGAGTCTCTTACTTCAAATGCAGCTTTCTGTTCCCCCTATCAAAGCAATCCCAGTAAATCATCTGCTTCTGAGACGCTTCCTTGCAGACCCTCAGACATGATTCACAACGGACACAAAGGTTCCTCAAAATCAGGCACTGCTATTTCACCCTCCCCAAATCAGGGTGGCTTCCAAATGGATCAGATGAAAGCTGAACGAAAGGATTCCCAGGTGAAAAGCCACCCAACATAAAGGTTCCCTCCTTTAGCAAAGGATAATACAAATACTGCTGCTACTCTGGCTGAGACTTAGGTGGGAGAATCTGGAAAAAAATTATCTGTGGTACTAACATCCTGCTCATCTATCCAGGAGGACCTGGATCAGGAATGCTCCAAGGGCACATCAAGAACCACTGTGTGACCACTGCTGAGAGATGTGCTCCAGCCAAAGGACAAACACTGACCTGCACTTTAATCCCCACCGTCCTTGAAGGGAAGATTATTTGGTTCTGCCAGTAAGCTGTGAGACTGGGAAGGGCATCTGGGGTTATGAACTGGTCTTACACGGCCTGGGAGAACTCATGGAAAGATCTCTTGATTTTTAGCTTTGCCACTGCAGTGTAACTTGGCCATCGTGGCAGAAATGCAGAGAGTGAGGGCAGGCAACACTGCGCAGCCACCTCAGGACAGAAAGAGCACATCTGTCCAGGACTGTGATATCCAAATCAGAGTCAAACTGAATGAAACCACCTGCCAAAGTAGAAAACAAAGTTTTACAGCCTTGTTATAAAATAGCACCATTGTGTTTGTATTTTACAGGCACAACTGCACTGACAAACTTTCAGATTCCATGACTATACATACATATACACGTATTACATATAAGCATATATGTTTTTAAATTTGGGAATCCCTCAAAATGCTTTTCAGAACAAGTTCTTCCATGCTATCAGCTCTGTTTCCTGAAGGAAGAGGGCGGTTAGAGCAACAAGAAGTCTTCAGATGACTGCAGCGCTGTCTGATCAGCCTCTACTTAGCATGAATTCTCCTCCCTGCTTTAGGTTAAAAATAGAGTCAGTTCAAAGGGCTGGAGGTCAACTGCATTAGCAGGTGATTCACTGGCAGACAGCAAGCAGAAGACACACCTGAGGCTCTGCAGAGCCTCCACAAACCTGGAGTGAGGAGGGAAAGCAGGTGGCAATAGTAAAATGTGGCAATAATCTCAGGAATGTTTAAATCTGAACGTAAAGCAAACCAACTGTACAATTTCCCTTTTTACTCCCCACCCTTTATGCTCACAGGAGCAAGAGATAAGAAGGGGCAAAAGGGAAGGATTCCCACAAGTTTTCACAGCAGCTAAACAGACTCCCAGCATTTCCATGCCTCTGGTGAATACATACAGAAATAATCAAGCTGTTTACACATCTTTATACACAGTCAAACATACCTCTCTCTTATCTGATCTCAACCTGCTCTTTTCAAAGCCTATCATTCTCAAATAGCCTCACCCTGAGTCACCCGGGAAGCTCTGCAGATATCCAAACTGAAAATACAGAATTTTTTCGGAGAACTTCAGTTCCCCTCCTCGAAGGCCCCATCCCCACCTCACCCAGAAGCTGAAGTTAGCTCTTCATTCTAATCTCAAATACCATCATCTGCCCTAAGCAGTGACTTTTCAGCTAACTCAGAAATAGCCAGGAATTTTGAAGACTTAAGACATGCTAAGATATTTTGGAGAGATTAAAATCAGACACAAAAATACCATATTTTGGCCAGAAGTGCTTGCATTCAAAGGCATTTCCCTAACACCCAGGTGATCCACAGACACAACGCACTGCAAACGGGAGCTGAAAGAGGCCCTTCACTCCCAGGGAGCTTCAAACAGTGCTTTTAAAACATCTTTTTCAGAAAGAGTCCTTTAGCATTGCCTTCTTCTTCCTCTGACCCTTGGGAAACAATCCTGCCATGCACAGCTCTACATGGAACTGAAAACATCTCCAGTTAACTCTTGAATAGCACAAGCCTGACCATCACCATGCTGGAAATCAGGAAACTCCCGGCCAACAGCACAAAATCAAAAATAACACCTCCTGAGGGCAGAAATTGACCTTGTTTTTAAAACAAACTCTTCATTGAGAAATTTAACAAGTAAGGATGTAAGAAGGCTCTGGGGAGACCTCACTGCAGACTTTCAGTACCTAAAGGGGCTTTTTACATGGGCAGATAGTGACAGAACAAGGGGGAACAGCACTACACTACAAGAGATTTAGGTTAGATATTAGGAAGAAATTCTGTACTCAGAGGGTAGGGAGGCCCTGGCACAGGTGCCCAGAGAAGCTGGTGATGTTCCATCCCTGGAAGTGTCCCAGACCAGGCTGGACAGGGCTTGGAGCAAGCTGGGACAGTGGAAGGTGTGCCCATGGCAGGGGTGGGACAGGATGAGCCCTTCATGAGGAGGGGACAAGAGGACACATGCAGTGAGAGGGGTACCAGTGACAGCCAGTGAGGATCTGCCATCCTGGACTGTGAGGAAGAGCAGCTGAGCAAAGAAAACAACAATCTGCAGCTGAGGATGAGGCAAAATAGGTGATTTTCCAATTCAAGTCAGGTTAGAGGAGAAAGAATTTTAATTTCTCTCCAAGGCATGAGCACAATCCCCTGAAAGCTGTCAATTTTGGTCAATTTTAACAGCTTTAATAATTAAAACTGCAGAAAAGTTAAACCTTGTATCCTCCATGAGCACAAAATCGGATTTTTTCCCCGCAGGACACAGAGGTCGAGGCATAAAAGCTGTTGCCTTGCCAACATAAATATTTCTGTATCCAAACAGAGGAGCTTCTGAATTAGGATGTTGCATAAGGAGCAGTTGGGTCAACATCACCGTTTCCCAGGCAGTTTACCCCGGATACAAACGCAACACGAGCCCTGGAGGAGCTGCAGATGTCCCAGGCACTGTGTCACTGACACTCAGCCCACAGAAGGCTTTGGGAGCCCTTGGTTTTGGGAGGAAGGAGAGCATCACCTCTGCAAGAATGTTCATAAAAGCAATGCTAGCAGGGTGATTTTTCATGGTTCAACCTGAAAAAAGAAGTGCCACTGAGTAGTGAGAATAAACAGTAACTCATTACGGTGAAACACTGTGCTCTGAACACTCACATAAGGGAGGCAGCTCAATAAATGCCTCACACATCCCTACAAACCAAATCAAATCCAGCTGCACTGCGAGGTTCAGCACCCACTTTTTAGAAGAGTTTTCCCTTATGTTTAATACATAGGCACTGCTGTTAAGCAACTGTTTGCATGGGAATAAGAGGGAAAAAACTTGCATCAGTGATGCAGAACCCTCCTCTCAAACCCCACACATGTATATGCATGTGTATATACACACCAAGTCCTAAACCAGCACTTTAAGGAATCCAGATTCTCTGTCAAAGGAGCCAGACAAGCTGACTGACAAATACATGCAAACAAAGAGGGATTATAAATCACTTGGAAGCACCAGGAGCTGGCAGCACTCAGTACAGTATTTGAGCTCCCCTTCATATCTAAGTAGCAAAACATCAGCATCTAATCCTTCCAAGTGGGAAAGATCTGCTGGGAGGCTTCATTCACAAAATGGGAGCTGTGAGGAACAGGAACACTTTACTAACACTGAAATTTTCCCAAGAAACTTTGAATTTATTTCTTATTAAATACCTTCAAGGCAGAAATGAACTTCCCCAAGCTCAGGAGTTGAGACACATCATCAATTCATCTAAAAATCAGAGTTGCTTGATGTAACTAGAACTGACATTGCTGAATCTTTAATTCAATAGCTCTCTCTATCTATAAGCTAGTGAAAATAAAGGTACAAATAATGGGTGTCAGGCAATATAGAGGGAACATTTCTCAAAGCAAGGAGACAGACTTTAGGTACCACCCACGTGGAACATTTACAGGCAGGAAATACAGATGTGCCTACCTCGTAAATCCCAGGGACTGTACTGACATTACAGCCAGATCCTACAGGGCTCCTCATAAAGCCCTTGCTGTAACATCTCAATGCATGGAGAGATTTACTCTGGGTTATCACTTCAGACAAGTGACCTTTACATCTCCATCTGAGCAGCCTCAACAAAACCCAAAACATGAGAACAAGTACTGGCCATGAGGTTAAATGTTAACTGAAGTGAACCCACTCCACAAATAGCCCTCCAAACGAGACCTATTGACCAAGTGACCCTCATGACAGACACACTGCCCTGAGTCCCTGCCTGTTCCAAACCCGGCACGGCTGTTCCTGCAGCCCAACAGCTGCACTGCAGGTCTCTCTGCCTTGCTTCCTTTCCTATTCCCAAAGGAAACCTCAATAAATAACAAGGCCCACCATTAATGTCGTCTGTGATTACCAAAAAAAGATTGTAGGAAGCTACAGTGCACTGTTTGCTTATTCTCTTGCTGGCATTTGCTGCCTGCTTTGCTTTAAGGAAACATTTGGTACTATTTTGTCAATAAAGCACAAGTATTTGTCACACACTGTCATTATGTACCAGCCTGAACCATCAAAATCATCAAACGCCCCATTTTCAACTCCCATCAAGATAATAGCTTTATGTTGGATGCTTTTCATGAACAAAATAGATGATAGTTTCACGGGTTCAATATACTGACATTTCTTTTCCCTCGCACATGAAAAAAGCCATTCTGTGGTTTTTGGCAGAAACTGCCTTTCGCTGTGTGTTTACTGCAGTTGCCATGGGGAAATCCCAACACCACTTATCAAAAGTAACACCAGCACATTAACAGTCTGCATTAATGATTTCTTGTTAAATCCTATGCAGCCCAAAGTGAAAAGGAATATTCAGGCATTTAAAACGCTTGCTCTCTGCTTTCCAAATTCCGATTCCTGAGGTTATGGCCGTGCCAAAGAAAACCTCAGTACATGTCATGGTTTTACACTCATCATTTGGTGACTGCAGAGTTGTACTCGGGCAATGAGTGTTCAACTACTGCTGGTCATCAGCTCTGTAGTATCAAAATTAGCTCTGCTCTGCAGCAGAGAGCCAAGCTGCTCGTTCAAATACACCCAAGTGGTTCTTCACTGGTGATCGAGGAATCCAAGACCTGGATGCAGCCCTGCTAATGAACTTACGCTGCTTTGAAACTGTATTTTGTGAAACTGGAGTGATGACAAGTTCTGGCTGCTTCACTAGAGAGAGTAAGGGCTCAGCATCTGGTACCAGTGATTTCACTTTGCAGGGCAAAATGACCATTACATGCAGTAAAGAACTGCAGTCGAGTCATGCAGCAACTATGAACAACTTCAAACCCTCCTTCGGTCTCAGGAAAAAGCTCATCTGCCACCCCACACACAGACTCCACCTCTGACAAACCAGCTGCTCCAGCAGGAACTGTGTCTCACCAGGATGAGCAAAGACTTCCAGAGGAACCCTATGCTCCTTAGAATCACAGAATCATTGAGGCTGGAAAAGTCCTCCCACACCATTGAGTCGAACCTGGGACTGATCCCCACCTTGCCACCAGCCCAGAGCACTGAGTGCCACATTCCTTGGACACCTCCAGGGATGGGGACTTCAAACCTCCCTGGGCAGCTCCTATCAAGGCCTGAGCACCCTTTCCACGGAGAAATTCCTGCTGGTGTCCAACCTGAGCCTCCCCTGGCACAGCCTGAGGCTGTTCCCTCTCCTCCTGTCCCTGTACCCTGGGAGCACAGCCCGACCCCCCTGGCTGTCCCCTCCTGTCAGGAGCTGTGCAGAGCCACAAGGTCCCCCTGAGCCTCCTTTTCTCCAGGCTGAGCCCTTTCCCAGCTCCCTCAGCTGCTCCTGGGGCTCCAGACCCTTCCCAGCTCTGTTCCCTTCCCTGAACACACTCCAGCCTCTCACTGTCCCTCTGGCTGTGCCCAGAACTGGACACAGCCCTCGAGGTGTGGCCTCAGCAGGGCCAGCACAGGGGACAGGCACTGCCCTGGGGCTGTGGCCACACCATGGCTGGCACAGCCCAGGGGCCACTGGCCTCTTGCCCACCTGGGCACACCTGGGCTCACATTCAGCTGCGGCTGAGCAGCACCTCCAGATCCTTTCCAGCCACTCTTCCCTCAGCCTGTAGTACTGCTGTGACCCAAGAGCAGCACCTGGCACTTGGCTTCTGGTCACACAGAGCAACCTCACATTCAAGGCAAGGAATGAGAAGGAAAGGAAAAGGAATATCATGTTCTCAGTGTTTCTTTTCCTTGTGCAAATTGTGCTTTGGTCATCTGCATGAGCTTCATTAGACAAACACATCGTTACCTGGAGTGCTAACCAAGCAGCAGGCAGATCTCTGGCAGAACAACAGGACACTAACTCAATTTACAGAGCTCGGTTTGGGAGGGGATGGAGATGAATGCCGGCACAGCACTTCACAGAAGCATTCAGTGATCTCTCCCAACAAAATGCCATTAGGCATTTAACTGTCAAGTTTAGAAGAGAAAGGCATAAAATTTCTACATTTCTTTTCAATTTTAACAGAAAAACAAAGAGCACGGCTGCTAGCAGCTGGCACATACTTCAATATTGTGCAAACATTAATCCATCTCATTCTCTAATTCAGCCAGTGACCTTAATACCAGTTCAGTTCTTAATCATCTGGCTCTACCAGTGCAGCTGGCATTCATTTTGCTTGACACAAGACCTACCCAATAAATAATAATAAAAAACCCTCTTAGACAATGCTTGAAAATGCTTGACCCCAACTGCAATCTATTTATCTGCTGGGTTTTATTTTCATAACAACCTCTAGACAACACTCACGATAACTGAAACGGCTGAAAGAGTCCTAGAAGGTTTTCAGTTCATGAAAACAGGGACTCTCCAGCATTGAAAAAGATTATGCCTATGCCAGCACAGCACCAGAAACCTGCAGCTACGAACCAGGGAGCCACACAGTGCCAGCGCCAGTGCATTTGCATCTTCCTGCTCAAATTCCATGTGCTCCAAATCTCTGCCCACTCAGCCATGGAGTGCACATCAGGCTTTCTGCGCTGCACTGGGAGCGCCAGCAGCACCGCGGAGCAGTGACCAGGGGAGCAAGGAGATGACACAGAACTAACAGGAATTATCTCAAGTGAAGCTTTGCAAGGAAAGGCTGGAGGCCTCCAACAGAGATCACTCAGCAGCTTCCCCCTGCTTCCCACGGCTCTAAGCTGCAGAGAATTTGAGATAAGAGCTTAAAACTAACTCCTCCAAAACCTCAGGGGAAAAAACCTCAAAAGAGCAGTTTATCATACTATAATGATACTCTTTTTGATAGTCAACAGTTTTGATACCCAAATCTGCTTAATATATCCTAAAGAAGGGTTATTCAAACAAACTTATCTCAAAACAAAAGTAACAAGTGAGAACCACTGAAAAAACTCCTATTTTAACATCCCTCCCCCAGCCTCAGAGCCATCCCTCTCCTCTTCCTCCAGAGCAGCAAGAGTTCCTCTCATCAGGAAAGAATAATGAAGACTTCAAGGAGAAAAAGTTTAGATGAGGAATGACATTTCCCTTAATGACTTCTTCTAAATAGTTTAAGGCAAAAATAACTTCTTTGGCTTGAAGTTTATGGAAGTTTCTCTTTTTGCCTTTGGGGATAGTAGTCATGCATTTAGAAAAACTTTTTTCCTTCAAATTAATGAACTTCTTTCCCCTTGCAAAGGTTTTGGGAATTGTTGCTTGCACAGGATTTGAGGCCAACAATATTACAGCAAATGGTGTTTGCAGGTAGAAAAGGAAAAGGCTTGATGCTTAAGGACTGTTTAGTGACAACATGAATAACTACCGAGAGTTTATGGACTGATCTGAGTCAAAAATCAGCCTTTAGCCATTTCACAGCCTAAGTCAAACTCAGTAACATCAAAAACATGTAGATTGAAAAATTCACAACTCTTCTGCTTAAAAACTCATTCAAAATGATATTACACCCGACTGTGGTAGGTAAAGCATTTCTTACCAAGAAATATCATCCAAGCAGATATTGCAGTATCTGGGTGATTATTTCAAGTGGAAAATTCCAACAAGGTACATTTTTTAAAACTTCTACTTTTTCAGCAGACCTAGGGCAGGCTTCATATAGAAAATACAAAATCAAATAATTCACGCACAGCACCTAACACACAGAATACCAACGACACAAGGGAAACAAGTGTAGAAGCATGGAAGGGTTCGGGCTGGGAAGGACTTCAAAGCTCATCCCATCCCAACCCTGCCATGGCAGGGACCCCTCCCACTGTCCCAGGCTGCTCCAAGCCCTGTCCAGCCTGGCCTTGGACACTGCCAGGGATCCAGGGGCAGCCACAGCTTCTCTGGGCACCTGTGCCAGGGCCTGCCCACCCTCACAGGGAAGAATTTCTTCACTTTTCCAGGGAATAAAAGCCACACTGAAATAAAGGTTCCACCTGCAATCACTCCAGAATCTGCACAAGATTGTCAAGAACACACCAACTCCAGATCAACTAAAAGAAGCAAAAGACAAGTTCTGGTTGAACAGCAGCTTGTTCCAACCTTAAAACGTTAAAATACATTTGGCATGCTAATTGTAATTACCTAATTAAACTTTTTCTTAACATATAGTAGGAGAAATCAAAGACAAATTAGTTTAAGCTCAGCTTTCTAACGGTCACCAAAGAGCTACAGCTGGAGCTGCACACAAGCTTTCTTCCTAAGCTGCAATTTTAGGGAAAAAAGGGAGAAAGCACAGCACACCAGGCCTGCTAACCCATAACACAAGCCTGCAGCACTGTGGCTACTGCAGCCACATCGCTGGTCCCAGGACACATTTTCTGGAGAGCAAGCCTCAAGGCTTAATTGCAGCAGATAAATCTGGCAGTGGCACATACAGGAAGAACCTCTGTGGAACATCCTAGTGCTGTGTACCAACAGTTATTGATTAACCAAACTCTCCTCCCAGGCTGTGCTCCTGCAGTTGGAAGAGAGCAAGAGTTTTGAGTGTGTTGGCACAGGACAGGCATGAGGAGTCGTATGAAGTAATTCTCTGTTGTGGTTACCTTGAACTTTAACCAAGGTCAGACCACAATTTCCGTCAAGATTATTATAAGCCCACATGAATGCCTCTACATCAATAAAACCTTACAGTCCTCAGTTACTAGGTCTAAATATTTGGCTCTGCTCCTCCTGCCTCAAACTCTGGGCACACTCCACTCGCAGCAGGAGCTCTGGATGCGGAAGGGGCTGGCAGCTGGTTATTGCTTTCCCCAATAAACCACCTGGGCCCAACTCCACATCATCCTCTGCTGTACCTGGGCTTTTATGAAAGCTCAATCTAATTGAGAATTGTATTTTTAGAAAAGCAGCAACTTAGAGATCATTTGCCACCTGATAAGCACTTAGTGCTCAAAGGCTGCTCAAAAACTATAATTGCTGGTTAAATGTTTCATCACAGATACTTATTAAAGATCTGAAAGCACAGCTAGAAAAAAGCACCATCTCACAATGAAGCTCCACAACCAGCATTTCTGGTTTGACACGTCCCAGTCAACGATACCGGGATCCTACCAGATCCTTACAGAAAGCAGCTCGTCAGCTCTTCGCTGCCATCCCACAGTAAGGTACCTCCATCCCACAGTAAAGTTCTTGTTCAAGTTTTTCTTGTAGCTGAGGGATTCACAAACCCCAGAATTCCCAATCTGATTTCCACCTAGACTAGCAATGCTCTGGCTAATTTGCACACAGCTACATAAAATAACTCAAATAGTAAAATAATTCCAAGAGCGCAGCTTCTGAGTCTACGTTGTGTTTTTCAGAAATACCAACCTCAGTTTAAGCTCTTTTATTACAATGAAGGTTTGGGATTTATGAGACATTTACACCAGTATTCACTCACTTCTCCAGCAGTGCAACTTTCTGACTGACATAACCCATCTTTTGGATTACAGAAGTCTTTCCAAAAGGAAAAAGTCCCAGTACTGTGCAGCACTGGGCCACCCAGTGACCTATATACAGCAGCACTCGAGTTCAGCTTCTATTCCATAATTAAACGAACTACACTTGCCTCACTCAGCTGTCCTAGAATGCACAATCAATCACCCCAGAGAGGGATTTTTGGTTCAGGAGGACACAGCCTGACCTGCATTCAGCAGAGCTAAGCTACCATGTGCTCCAAAACACGCTGTATCCATAGAAGCATGGATTGGTTTGGATTGGGATGGACCTTAAACACCATCTCGTGGGCAGGGACACCTTCCACTAGACCAGGTTGCTCCAAGCTCCATTCAACCCGGCTTTGGACACTTACAGGGATGGGGCAGACACAGCTTCTCTGGGCAACCTGTGCCAGGGCCTCACCCCCCTGAAGTACCCCAGCGCAGCATCTCCCTCTCCTCGCACCTAACAGCCCCCTGACCCCACCATCCATCCCCAGCACCGATGCCGAGCTGCCCAGATGAGACAAGGACGGGCACCTTTGTGGGGGGACCCGTTGATGCTCTCGGAGCTGGACTGCATGTCCACGGCGGCTCTCCTGAGGCTGCTAAAATAAGCCCTGGACCTGGAGAAGCTGCTGCGGGGGGAGCGCCCGTGGGGGCTGCCGAAGAGGGCGGCGGGGCCGTCCCTGCGGGCGAAGATGCCGCTGAAGAAGCGCAGCAGGCGGTGCTCGGTGCCGGCGGCCGGGCCCTCCCGGCCCAGGCGCTCCGAGAGCCGCTGCAGGTCGCTGTTATCCAGGGTCCGGTTCTTGCTCTTGCTGCGCTCCCAGCGCTCCAGGCGGGACAGCGGGTCCGCCTGGCTCAGCACCTCGCCCACGTCCAGCGTGTTGCGCTTCTCGGGGGGCTCCGCGGGCAGCGCGGCGGGCGGGGAGGGCGGCGGCGGCCCGGGCAAGCACCCGGAGCTGCTGTGCCGCCGCACCCGGGCCGGCTCCGCGCCGCCGCCGCCGCTCCAGTGCCTGAAGCTGAAGCTCCGCCGCAGCAGCCCCGGCTGCCGCCGCGGGCTGTGGCCCCGCTCCCCCGGGGCCTGCTCCCCGGGTCCGCCGTCCTTGTCCCGCTCCTCCCCGGGCGGGGATGAGGCGGCGGCGGCCGCGGCTTCTCCAGGTGCGGCGCTGCCCCGCGGCGCCCCGGGCACGGGCGGCCCCGCTCTCCTCGGCACCTTGAGGCGGCCCAGCTCCAGCTGCCCCGTGCTCAGCGTCCTGAAGGTGCGGAAGCCGCAGGGGCTAGGGACCCTGTCCCGCTCCTCGCCTTCCTCCTCGCCCTCCTCCTCCTCCAGCAGCAGCAGCCCGGCCCTGGTGAGGCTGGAGGAGCCCGGCGGGCGGCTCCGCCCGCGCCGGGGCAGCTCGGGGCCGGCGCGGCCGCTCTCGGGCCCCAGCAGCTCCTTCTTCACCATGGTCACGGAGATGCGGTACACCGTCTTCCTCTGCGGGGTCCCCCGCTGCATCCTCTCGGGGGAGGAGGCGGCGGCGGCGGGCGGCTCGCTGCTGTCCAGGAGGTACATGATGGCTCTGCCCTTCAGGCAGCGGCGCCCACCGCGGGCATCAGCGCCGAGAGGGATGGACGGATGGGTGGATGAATGGATGGATGGAGAGACGCGGCTGGCTTGAAACGCAGAGCCACAAACCACTGCAGCCCGGTTAAAAAATAATGAAATAAATAAATAATATTTTTTTTAAAAAAACGCTCCGGTGTCACACCCCGCTCTGCGGCGGGGTCACGCTGGGCTCCGGCTGCGCTCCCCGCCGGCGGCCAGCGTCCATGGCAGCGCCATCCCGGAGAGGCGCCGAGGGACGGCTCACATCCACGCACGCATCCTCCTCCCGCGGATCCCGAGTCCGGTCTTCACGGCATGGGAGCTGCAGCAGCCGCCTCCAATCTCATTGTTTACAGCGCGGCCGCACGGCTGCGGCTCTGGCCGGGGTTTGTTCCCTGCCCTCTCCGCCGGGTAAATCCGATTAGCATCCGCGGCGGGCCCGGCGCAGCGGCGGGCGCGGGAAGGTCCGCGCGGGAGCGGTGCCGGCGGTGCCGGAGCGCCCGGCGCACGCCCCGGGGCGGGCAGCGCGGAGCGGCGCGGCGGGGCCCGGCCGCGCCACCGGCAGCGCACAAGCGCCGGACTGGAGTCCCTCCCGCCCGGGAGCGGCAGCAGAGCGCTCCCGGCTTCCCTCTGCCACCTCCTCACGCCTCCCTGCCAGCAGCATCAGCAATCCAGAAGCACTGAATTGTCCTCTGGAGATCATCCGGTCCAAGCCCCTGCCCAGGCAGGGTCACCTCGAGCAAGTGACCCAGGTGGGCTTGGAATGTCTCCAGAGAGGGAGACTCCACAGCCTCGCTGAGCAGCCTATTCCTATTCTCAACGGACATTAGTTCTTTCTCATGTTGAAGCGACACTTCTCACGTTTCAGGCTATGGCCGTTGCTCCTGGTTCTGTCGCTGGACACCACTGAAAAGTCTGGCATCGCCCTCTTGGCACCTGCCTTTAGGATAATTACATGTATTAATGAGATCCGGAATGGATCCAGACCCATGAAAGGGCAAGGCGTGCAGAGCCCATCAGCATGCACCAAGACTCAGATCCACACCTGGGCTCAGATCTTGGATGCACAATGAAGTAAGGCAACACACCCTGCTTCAAAATAGTCAAAATTACCCAGGACCGATCTATGTTTTCATCTGTGACCCTCCTTAATAAATGTTTGTTCACTGCAATACTGTGCCCAATTAACAAGCCACATTACTAGATTGGTTAGTCATGCACAAACCCTTCCCAAGCAGCGGTTTCATCAGAACCTGGCTCTTGTACACAGCTGGAAGAGGGCGTTACTCACACCCCCTTTCACACCCAGCTTGCCAATGCTTTTGCAGCGATGCTGAGGTAATTAACAACCAATAAATGCCCACTATTAGTCACTCACAAACCACGATGGCAGAAAAAAGAAGTTAAGCAACATTAGGAATAAAGTTTCGGGGTTCTATGCCTAACATCCCATAAAAAGTCAAGCTTGAAAAACCACACCTCCAGCTGCCTTGCACCTCCCTTCCGAGCCAACAATCAAAATATCTTTTACCAATACTAGTGAGTGTCAAAAGCAACAACAGGTGTAAAAAGGAAGGAAAGCACTGCCAGTTCCACCACTAGCCCACATCCCCAGGTGCCACATCTACAATCTTTTAAATCCCTCCAGGGATGGGGACTCAACCATTGCCCTGGGCAGCTGTGCCAGGGCCTGACCTCACTTTCAGTGAAGAACAGCTCCAGACTTCAAGACACCCCTGGCATGAGCTGGGTAGGGCACACCCCCAGGAGAAGTTCCAAGTGGGAGGCTGGATTCTCACACCTGGAATAAAGGATGCTCTGGGTTCCAGCAACTACACACCTCAGTTTATTGATAGCATTGTGATCCCACAACACTCACTGCTGTCCCATTAACCCAGAGAATTCCTGATTTAACTCACTTCTCCAGATATGACAGAGATGTTGTCTTTAATGCTGACTAATTAAGATTGATTATTCCTCTTAGCTCTGTTCACTATGGAATAGATCTGCACGTGTATCTTCAGCAGACATGGAATCAAGACCAGGGGCTTGGAGCAATCTGGGATAGTGGAAGGTGTCCCTGCCCTTGGCAGAGAATTGGAATAAGATGATATTTAATGTCCCCAGGAATCTAAGGGGTCTCCCTTGACCAGCCTGAAAACAAATTTCCAGTTCCTTCTGAATGCTTGTTCACTACCATAGAACGAGGACATATTTTTCCCTTTCTCTGACACCTGAAAGGCCATTTCCAAGAGGTATTTCCAAAGAAAAATTAAGGGAGGGGGCAGGAAGGGAGAAAAGACCTGTTTTGAAATAAGGGTCTAATAGTAAAAAAACATTATTCATGTTTTTCTCAAGATCCCAATCTGTAAACCCGCCAGACCGGGAGTGCGCGGGGCCGTCAGGACTCATCCCGCCCGCATCCCGCCTCGGGATCCAGGCCGCGCTTTCCAGCGCGCCGCGCGGGAGCGCAGCCTCCTCACCCGGAGCGAGATCAACCATTTTTCATCCTCCCGGGATGACAGACCCCTCCAGAGGAGCCACTTTTACGCGCAGACAAATAGCCGGCACATTCCTCCAGCCCTCTCCGGAGCATCCCACATGCCCCGGCTCCCCGCATCCCGCCCCGCTCGGGGTGCGCTCCGCTCGCACCGGGGTGGAAACGCGGACATCCATCACCGGTCCGGGATGCTGCAGCAGCTCTTCTGCGGGGAGTCAGTGGTATTCGGAGGTTGCTCTGCTGCTGCTCATCACAACTTACCACCCTGCAACTTCTTGTAAGGCTTCCTGTAAATAGCACAAGTCAGAACACAGCCGCCTGTGCTGGTCCAAAGCCCATCATGTGCTGGCCCTGCACCCCTCTTCACCCCCAGACAGAGGAACTAGACCAGCGTTCAGAAATCTGCCTTAATTGTTCATCTAACATCGGGTTATCTCAGAGCAGGCACCTAATTCACAGAACAAGGGATGTCATGTTTAATATTCCGGAAGAGCTCCAGAATGCCCGCGGAGGCAATACCTTAACTGCAGGGATTCTGCCCCGGAGCCCAGGGCAGCATCACTCGGCTGCCTGTGCCCACCCCGGCCGGGCTGCGATCCAAGCAGCGAGCGTAGCCCAGCTCCTCCCGTCCTGCAATTAGCACAGATCCGCTCCCAGAACAGGAGAAGTCCCTCAGGCCCTGGGACAAGAGCAGCCAGAAGCCACGGCAGCCAACCCAAACAAGTCATTTGGCTCCCAGCCTACGCCGTGTGTCCTGAAGGGCCCTCGGCAGCGGCTCCCGCTCACCTTTCATTCCACAGCACTTGGAAGCAGAGCAGGACGCACAGGCACCATAAATACCGGGCTCTGAAAGGTGTCAGGCTCACTCCCAGATCTGGTGACACAGGGGTTTACACCCCTCCATTCATCCCACCTCATTCCAACACTGCGAACTGCTCAGTGACCTCCTGCCAAGTGCACGAAATACCCCCAAAGGAATTTGCTTGACAAAGTCTTGCTAGCCCTCTGATGCAGTCACACTGGGAAGTAGAACCATGGAAATCCTCCATCCCATGTAGCCAGTGAAGGGTCACATTTGCCACTTTCCATATAGGAGAAGCTCTCTACTAAAATTTAGAGTCTCACCATTCTCAGCAGTGAACTCAGTAATTTATTTTAATCAGTGAAACACAGGTGTCTCAAATACATCTTTAAAAAGCTTCAAACAAAACTCGTGTGATCAAAAAAAGTGCAGAGGAAGCTCTCTGAACACAACGTTCATTGATGCCCACCCTGGATGATGCTCCTGCTGACACATCCCCAGCACAGAGCACTCACTATCACCAACTGCAGAGATGACCGTGCTGGCAGGAGAAGCATTCCTGCTCTCCTGCAAAGCAAGGTCACTGTGAGCAACAGATACCACTGCTACTGATTTTATAAAGCAAACACTTCCTGTGTCACTCCAAGTGATGTAAAATAGGTGTTGCATTTTCTCTTTTCCAAGAACTCTTTCCAAAAGGCTCTTCAATAATTCTTTAATTCCTTATTCTTCGTTCTTTGCAGGTGTTTCCCATTCTGCCAGCAGATCCAACACAATCACCACTCAAATGTAAAAGCCCAGACATGGAGAAAGAACAGTTGGGCTTGATGATATTAAAGGTATTTCCCAACCTTAAAAATTCCAGGATTCTATTAAATGCCTCCTATACATCAGTACCAACAACCTGGAGAGCTCTGCCAAAACCTTTCAGGTACACAGTTTCTGTGATGCTGCTTGTTTATATGCCCATGCTTTGGATTTTATTGGACACTTCACTACCCTCGTTGTCTTTTTTATTTTTTTGTAAGAAAAGCAGACCTAAATGTTACCATTTTTGCAGACTGCAGGTTAAACTCTAGACACACAGAATCACTCCAAGTAGTGGTTCCTTTGACAATTTGATTGTGGAAGGCAAAATTAGGTCACCTGAGCAATTCTTAGTGTAATTCGGACATGATTTCACTTTTGTCTCCTGGAGAGGCCGCGCTCCATCCGCTGTTTGTCATCACAGATCAGTGTTCAACCAGCAAACAAGAGAAGGCATCTGGACCAGAACAACATTGTGCTGCAGGGGACCAGCAACACAGAGCCCAAACTTAAGGGCTCTCTCGAGCCACAGGGTTTGCATTAAGGCACTGATCTGTGCTCTCCTGTCACTCTGCACTTGTCCATTAAACAGGCCTGAATTCACTGTAGGCAATTCTTTACTCAGATGAAGAACAGACACATCTCACAACAAAGCAGAGAATAGAGGCTACCAGCAAGAAGTCAGCATTTGCCGTCAATAATGATCTTGCTGTCAGCACAAGGAAACCACATTCCTGCCCTAAAAACACTGGATGCTGAGCAGGAAAGGGAATAAGGGCAATGGGATGTGCAGTAAAAATCCAACTGAATCATTTGTCTTTCTCTCACCAGGACAGAGGCAAAATGTTTGCATGTCTGTATTCAAGGGGAAATGAGGGTACATTTAAAGCCCCCAACACTGAAATACTGCCACAGAATCACAGAATGGGCTGGGTGGGAGCGACCTTAAAGCTCATCCAGTGCCACCCCAGCCATGACAGGGACACCTGCCACTGTCCCAGGCTGCTCCAAGCCCTGTCCAGCCTGGCCTTGGACACTTCCAGGGATCCAGGGGCAGCCACAGCTTCTCTCTGCCTCCCAACCATTTGGGATACCTCGAGGGGGGTCACAGGATATCAGAAGCTGCTTCACCTTCTAAACCACTTCAAGAAGAGGCAATACAGAACCAGGGGGGTTCCAGCACATCCTGGGAAGCCCCAGCCGCCCTTAGACAAAGGGCTGAGCACCTGAACACCAATCCTACAAATCAACGGTGCAGCCTCACAAACATTCCCGGTGCTTTCAGGCTCCCAAAGGCTGGCATTGCTTCTCCAGGAGGGCCATGTGTCTTATTGCCAGGGATATTCTACCATATGGGAAAATAGAAGTCACAATACTTCTCATTTTCATTTCTAAGCATGGATTACGGTACTTCCTTTCATATCAATTATGCACTTCATAGTCTAAAAGGCTCTTGCTTCATAAGACTACATTAGTTTATAATGTAAATATAATAATTATATACCTTTGGCATATTCATTCATTAAAGATGAGAGAAGCAATCACTCATCTTTATGTGAAATGAAAAAATAAAGTTTAATCAGTTATGGTTCTTTTTTAACGATGACACATGCTAGAGGTATTCTTTTTTAAAAATCATCTTTTTGCAAATTCCAAATTCCATAAAATTTCTGATGTCCAGGCGTAGATGTCATCCCTGCAATTTACTTAAAAGAACAGAACAAAACCCCTTTTTTTAAAGGGAAAGAGCACAAAACCTCTTGAATTCTTCTGCATGACTAAGATCATCCTTTTGATTTCTGCCCCCAAGCTGATGGAGCTGTTAAAATGAATATATTGTGCCCATCCATCAGCTTCTCCTCAGCTTAAAAAGAAAACAACACACCTGATTGGCAGCTGGATTTCTACTGAATAAACCAGGGTAGTCCTAAGTTATCTTCTCACTAAACAGAGGCATCCAGAATTAAGTGTGAGATTCATCTTCCCATTTTAAGTGAAGGTTTTTTTACATCACATCATCTGACAGAGTTGTATCCTTCTGCTGCTAGAGAACTTAGTTGAAGCAGCAGAAAAGGCAAAAATGAAATAAAACATAGGGAAAATAGAAGAGATTATAGAAACTACATATTAATACTTTAAGGTAAGACATGAAAGCTTGTTGTCCTGAGAGCTACACTGTTGAATTATAGATACAAAAGTTGGTTTATACTTCTATAAACTTGGTTTCTCATTCTGCCATTCCCCCAAGGCCTCAGGGATAGAACAGCCAATGCTAAAGCAATTCCCACAGACAACTCACAGGTGATCCCAAGCTTCTGCTTCCACTTCCATCCAAGCTGCCAGCGTAGTTCTGTTCACATACTGCATTTATCCACCAGGATGACTTCAGAAATATGAATTCAGGGACTTTAATTTGTTTCTAAGCTGGCTGGCAATGTAACCTAGGAGCACTGCTTGCTGTTCTTTTCATCTTCTGAGACAGAACACCTCAGCCACCGACAAACAGCAGCAGGGCACCTCAGCCATCTGAGGGATGCTCAGAAAAGCATCAGCAGATACAACTCCAGAAGGCTGCCCCCTGTCACCTCCCTGCCCTCTCAGCTGCTGCCAGGCAAAGCTTCCATGAATAAACTACAAAACTCATCTTCCTACACACCCAGCGTTCCCTGAGGGGGCTGTTAACCATCCAGGTTTGTACATGATGTCACTTCAGAATCTCATTTTAAATACAAGCATTCATTAATAGATACTATTAATACAAAGCCATGTTTGTCTCAATAAGAAACAGCACAAACTTCAAGAAATCCTTACCTCATTTTGCATATTATGCCCCTTTTTTTTAGAAGCTAAATGTTTTTTAATTCAGGCTATCATATATTTCCTTTAATCCTCTCTCCTGCACAGTAAAATATTCTGACAGGCAGCATCAATTCTAATTCAGGACTACACCTTTTGCTTACTACCTCTGGTGTTCCTGTACCTCACAATGTAGGAAGATTTCCAGATGCCTGCCAGCTATCCAGTGTTCCTCATTTTTAGGCAGGCTGTTTTTCACCTCAAATTGCTTAGACACTCAAAGAGACTGCACTGCAGCGAGGCAAACAGAACTCAAGAAAGCACTTTTGGCTCAACTTTCAGCTCACCTATACTGGGAGCACATGAATTTGTCATTAACAAGGATCTAGGTGGGTACTCACAGTCACAGTACGATCTGCACGAAGCCTAGGAAGGCTCTGAAGAGCTATGAATACAGAGGGTTATGTGTTTACAAAAAAAGACTATTCTAAAATCAGGGACTTGAATCCATCAGTGTAAGAAAGAGGAAGGATGTGCCATGACACCTGCTCCTGCCACAGCCATCAATTAACTGAGCAGTGGTACACTTCTGGGAACCTGATTAAATTGCTGCCACTACTCAGCATTTCTCTGCAAAGTCAAGTGTCACAACATGTATCACAGATTTGACGCTGGATTTTTTAACTGTAGGCAAGAAAATTAAGGAAGCAAGGAACAGGAATGGAATGGGGAGCATAGCCTGGTCTCATCTCCAGGCAGATGGCAGAAGGACTCTCAGCTATGGTGTTCCATTCTGGATACAGCCATTCCATAGGCTCAAACTGGATATACCCCAGGGAACAGAGGTTGGGGGTGCAGTTACAACTTTACACTCCCTTTTACAGCTTCTGAAACTTCCAAGTGTGGCTTTTCACTCACACACAAGAAGAGAAGGCTTCAGGCAGACCTTATGGCAGCCTGTAAGCACCTAAAGGGGGCCAAAAAGAAGGCTGGGGAGGGACATTTCACAGGGGCTTGTAGTAGACAGGACAAGGGGGAATGGCTTTAAGCAAAAGGAGGGCAGGGGTAGATGGGATATTGGGAAGGAATTCTTGTCTGTGAGGGTGGGGAGGCACTGGCACAGGGTGGCCATAGAAGCTGTGGCTGCCCCATTCCAGAAGTGTCCAAGGCCAGGTTGGATGGGGCTTGGAGCCACCTGAGGCAGTGGCAGGTGTCCCTGCCCATGGCCTTTGAGTCCCTTCCAACCCAAACTCAACCCACAACATTACTCTGTCCCTCCAGCTGCATTTACCATCTATATAGGGTATTTTGTGGGTACACATCAAGGTCATCTGCATGCCAGGCTTTGTATGGAATTACACAAGCATGCCTTCTGATTGAAGACAAAGCAGATGGAAAGTGCCCCCAGCTCTGACCCTCCAGGTGCTGCATTCAATAGCCACCCCTGTGTTATGCAATCCTTGCATTAAAAGTCTGCTCAATGCCTTTCTGGGACTGAACAAACCATGACGTCTGTAAAAGCTTTTAACAATCACCCAAACTTTTAAAAAAGCTTCTGTCTTTAAAAATGAAGTACAGTAATAATGTGATGTGAAATCAGCTTGAGTAGCAGTGTTTTCAAGCCATCCTCCAGCTAAGAAGCCCAAAGGGTTTTAGCAAACACAAAGACAGCGGGTTTGGGTAGGCACTTCTCAGCAAACTATGTAGTGACCCAAGGGGCACCGAAGGACACGAACAGGGTGGGGTAAAATGAACCATGCAAAGCAGCAAACCCAAACAGGTTGAGTTCTTACACAGCAGCTACACCTGCACACCCACCTTGGGAACGGAAGTACCACTGTGCATGTGGAAGAAGGAAAGAAAGGAGAGGCTCCAATTAGGCCAGAAATGATCCCTAAGAAATCCTCCCAGTGAAGGATTACAGTTGTCAGAATGTACAAGCAAACTAACAAGGTGCAAGGTGAGAGAACAGTCAGGGAAGATGAAGGGGCTCGGCTCGTTCCCTCCAGATTTGCAGGAACATTGAACAGTGGCAAGAGGCAGAGATCCAAAACACCAGGAAATGCTACCAAACACCAGCACTGCAGTGCTTGCAACAGAATTAGAATCATAAAATCATAGAATGGGCTGGGGCGGAAGAGACTTCAAAGCTCATCCCATCCCACCCCTGCCATGGGCAGGGACACCTCCCACTGTCCCAGGCTGCTCCAAGCCCTGCCCAGCCTGGCCTTGGACACTGCCAGGGATCCAGGGGCAGCCACAGCTTCTCTGGGCACCTGTGCCAGGGCCTGCCCACCCTCACAGGGAACAATTCCTTTTGTATTCCAAATGTCTACATGCTCAGCCTGTCTCTAATCAATAGACAAAGATACCACTTGAACAAAAGATTAAAATCTGAGGAATGGCATTTTCCATTGATGAAAGACATTTTTTAATAGTAACTTTTAAAATGTATAGATTTGTCTCAATGCACTAAGAAAGCACACAAATTCTCCCTTCACCATCTCACATCCTACTTTTTACATCCTATTCCTTTCAAGCAGCATTTCAATGGACAATCTGTCTGTTATCTGAAGACCTACCATTAGTTTTAATGCAGAAAACTCATCCTTTACCACTTCAGAAGATCTGCCTGAAACAGAAGCACTCATTAACTCAGAGACCAGCAGGAAACACAGCTCTATATGAATTTTGATTAGACTAGCTCTGAAAGGAGAACCTAATTCCTGAAGCCAGCCCTTTCACCATACACAGGACTATAAAATGTGCCATTTCCTCCCAGTCCTCCACTTCTGCTCCTGCCCTCCCCCCGTTATTCCAGTGGTTTCCATGCCATTTCATTAGCAGGATAAAAAAAATTAACATAATTTTCGAACATGCCAAAAAAGGGGGGGGCTGGGGGGGCAGGGGGCTGGAAAATTCACTTCCTTGCTTTTGCTGTTTTAGCTCCAAAGCTAAGCAAGCCCAGCTGCTCAGGAAATACCAATGGAATGAACACATTATTGAACATGGAAGAATCAATCGAGATTGCTGTCAAAAATTTCACATGCTGCAAGCAGGCCAGCAATCAAAGGGCTCTTACGAAATACTTCTCAGCCATGTTGAACAACTTCATCTTTCAAAACTCAGGCACATGACCAAAATTACTTAAAAAAAAAAAATCACAAAGAACTGAATTTGAGTAATTTCACTAGGAAGCTAGGAGCTATTTTTTGTTATTAACACCTGACATAACATGACTGTCCTCTAGGTATTGCATTTATTCCAGACCAAATGAAGAGGGGAAAAAAAAAGTTGTAGCTAAAGATTACTTCTTTCCAAATAGCAAAGCCTACTTTGTGACTGATTTCATCCTGGATTCTTCTTACTGACACATTTGCTGACAACATACAAAAGACATTCACTATTTTAAAGGGCAACTTCAGCCTATTCTGCTGTAAATACTTGAACACCACGGAGGTTTCTCTTAGTCAGCTGGCAGTGATGAACAATTTCACCATGCCAGAGTTGCTCAGGGCTCTCCTACAGCCATGATGAGGAAATTTCAGGGCTTGGAGCACCCCGGGATAGCAGAAGGTGTCCCTGCCCATGGCAGGGGTGGAACTGGATGAGCTTTAAGGTCCTTCCAACCCAAACCATTCTGGGATTTTATACCAGATTTCCCATGTCCTGATGCAACAGATTGGCTTGTTTATGGTTTTCCTGTATTTTCATAAAGCTATGCCACTCTGAAGTAAATATCTCCAGCAAGTCTGTTCTTCCTTGCAGCAACAGATGGAATGTAACTGCCTGCTCAGCTCCTTTTCCAAGCAAATCACTTGAATTCTTACTTATTTCTCCTAAAGAACCTTTTGGTGGCCTTCATAATCTGACAGTTCAGATCTTGCAGCACAGAGGAGGATAGTGTGAACAGAGGTTGTTCTTGCAAATTCTATATTCCTCTATTACTAAGCTGAAATAACCAATTTTTGCTGCATTTTTCTGGTTTTCTCTCAACTGTGTTGACCATAATGCATTATCATCTCATGGAATTTAGCTCTGGGATACTTCATTTGACACTATCAGAAAATTTTCATTTCTTTAATATCTGCTATCATGTGCCTTTAGTTACTTAAATGTTCCCAGAAAAGGGGGTACTTCATTAAAAAACTCTGAACTTCAATAGGAGATGGAAAATGAAAAATCATGAAATGAATGTTTCATGAAATGAAAATGAAAAAGAAACAATTAACCCTCCAGGTACAGTGTATTGAACAGGAAAATATCCTCAAGCACCTCCTCTTTACCCTCTTCACCCTAACACCCAGCAGATACAAAAAACATACAGCCTTCATAATTCTGTGAGTCCACCATGGATAGAAGAACATGTTAATGACCACTATTATCCACTTCTGGCATCTCAGACCACTGTGCCCAATCTATATTTGAAGCCTGGCTCAAATACATTGCAGCATGAGGATGATGCTGTGCATCATATACACCCAGAATAGGTGTATATACACCCAGAATATACATATACACCCAGAATGGGGGGTGTTGAGTAAATGTCTTATAAAAGCCAAGAATTACAGAAAACTTAAGCCCTCTGCTGCTCCTAATTTGAACTGTTCTCTCAGCTGGAAGCCACAGCATTTGCTAATGGCCTGGATTACTTAGCAGAAATTAAGTTTTGTCTTAGAAACTCTTGAATTAATGACCTCGGCGTGGAATGAGCTTTGTGAACAAGAGTCCTGAGGATCCTGGCAAACACAAGAAAATAAAGAGAATCCAGGTCTTGAAGCTGAAGATTAAAAGGCTGCTTTAAAATTAAGATTAGTCATAACAGATGAAAGCTGAACAGATAATGTATTTGCCTTCCTGAGTAGAGAGAATGCGCTATGTCAAAAATTCATTCAAAAATTCAAGTCTTGTCCACCTTGAAAAACAATGAATGGCTTTATTTTCCCCTCCCTTCTTATCAGCAAAGGATTTTCAAGTATGCTCCTTCAACTTTTATTACGGCTTTTATGTCCAAGTCAAATAGTTTGCTCTTGGCATATGCGAAACGAAATACTGACAGCTATTGATTGTAAAAGGAAATTCGTAATTGGATGATTTACATCCTCTTGATTCTAACAACAATTTTGTAGAAATATTAAATCACACGCAATTGCTTGCATCGTAATTCGCTATTCTTATTACACAGCTCAAGTTCCCAGAATTATACCTTATTTCATAGAAAAAAAAAAATAGATGAATTGAGTAAATTTGTTTGGAGATTTATCAGTTTCTTACATTTGGGAACTTTTAATGTGTTTGGTATTTCAATTAACTTGTAAAGTTATGAATTGTACAGTCAGAACACTCTTGAATAATGTTTAATTAAGACCCAAATGTCATAACAAAGGTTATCAGAAGTGTATTTAAAAGCATATTTTACCTGGGAAAAACTCATCTTGATTCAAGCTGTGAAGTGATTTGAAATTCATTCAATTGGGGGGAATTGTTATTAAAGTAAAAGGCACAGATCTTCTGAAGAAATACTAAATTCCAGAACATAGAGCTTGCTGAACAATTAGCATAAATAATTCTGACCTGTCCTTTTTTCCTCATTCACTGAAATTGGGAAGCTCATAGCATGAGGAATATTTTTAGGAGAGAAAGACTGTGATTATTATCCCACTACGCAAGCACCTCAAGGAGAACACTGCCAGGTGAAGAGTTCCAGCTGTAGCTGGGATTTTTTACAAGTTAAAACAATTCAGGTTTTATGCAGTAATAAGTAAGCTAACTGAATTATGTCCTTCTGCCCAAAAGGAATGGGTGAAGACAGAGATGGCTGCCAACTGCACCTTGGTAAGGAGCATTGCAGTGAAAAATTCTTTACCCACATTATACTTTCTCTGGTATTTCTTCACCAGTCACAACGTCAAGAAAGCGAAGTAAAGCTGTTTTTGCAATTAATACCACAAGAGGGTGAGTACACCAAGAGGATTGGGCATATCTAAAATTGGGATTTTTAACCCCAGGTTGGTGATGGCATTTCCTCTGACTGAAGACCATGTGAAGGACCCAGAAGGACTAAAGGATACAAACCCCATGACTGATTAATCAGGATTTAATAAACTACTGCTGAAATGAGCCAAACCCCACAGCGCATCTGCACCTTCACCACAAATGTGGCTGAAAGCAGAGATCACACTGAGGGCACTCACCTGGAACAGGAGAGCTGGGCAAGGGTGTGCAGTGTGGGGTCTACAATAATTAAGGCCACTCAGACAATTCACTGCCACAAGACCAGCAGAACAACAGCAACTTGGTGCAGCAAGGCAGATTTTCTGCTCACCAACAGATGCAGGGACTATTCTGTCAGGCAGAGGCCAAAATAATCAAGTGGGCAAAGACTGGCCTTCAGAAATCAGACTAACAAACCTCTGGATCTTCAGCCAGCTACTATCAAGGAATTTTGGGAAAACAGGCTGCAGCTTCTATACCATATTTTATTGAATTTGGCAGGTCTCAGTTGCAAACAACCTCAATGATGTGTTGGGTTAGAGCCACAGGTGGAGCATTCAGGCTTTGCTGTCACCCTTTACCATCAGCGGCAGATGTGGCTTTTCCTGGAGCAGCTGGGAACCTGCAGCAGCTGGGAACCTGCAACAACTGGGAGCCTGGAGCAACTGGGAACCAGGAGCAACTGGGAACCAGGAGCAACTGGGAGCCTGCAGCACCTGGGAGCCTGCAGCAACTGGCAGCCTGCAGCACCTGGGAGCCTGCAGCACCTGGGAGCCCGCAGCAGAAAAGGCTGGGCAGCCACCAGCAATCTTTCTTTGCTTGCCCCCAGCTACTCTCACAGGAGATGAGGGTCACCTTGCAAGGAGTCAGGAGGACAGAGTACCTTGGCAGTGCTTTAGTGTCAAGCCTACAGCTCAGCTCCCAGTGACCTCCTTCCTGGACCTTCCTGGGTTTCATTCCTGCTCTAGCCTCGGCTTTCATGGATATCCTTGTTTACACACAAGAGGGAAGACAACAAGACAGAAACTTACCTGAAACAGACTTGCAAAACACCAGAGCTGGGGGCAGAGCAAGAGAATGGAAAATACTTCCAAAAAGTTGTGTCAAACATGAATAATGGGTTTGGGTTGTTTTTTTTCCACTGCAGGTCACAAAGAAGACAGGTTTTTCACAGGTTTTGGCCTGACCGTGCCTTGTGCAGGAGGCTAGATTAGATGACTTCCTGTGGTCTCCCCAGCCTGAATTTTCCTGTGCAGGTAAAGGTTTTAAAACTGCTCAAATATGGTTTTGCTATATTGTTTCATATCAAAGGAAAACACCTCAAAAACTTGAATATTTCTATAAGGAAAGCGAACTCATATCTATCCTCTCTCGTAACATTCTGTGTGGTATACTAAAGTGAGAGAATAAAGCAATTGGAGAGATGTTCCCCTCATAACAAGAACACACATATGATGAAGGTTCAAGCTTAAGAAAACAAAAAAACCCTAACCATAATATATTAATGTTACATGAAAAAAAAAATCTCATTAAAGCCATAGTGATATTGCAACAATAACTGATATAAGTAATCATATATTAATAAGCCTAAATCATATTTTATACCAGAATATCACTTACAGAAGAGAAGAACCATGTCCAAAATAACATTCTTTAAAGACACTGAACCCTCTTCTTTAAATATACTAAAAGCAAAAACAAACAACTGCTGGGTAGCAGAACTAAAGGGGCTTTACATCAAACACCACATATTACTGTGTGGAAGCAGAGGTCACCCCATCACATGCTCCCCATGTGAAAGGCTCCTGGGTTGAGTTCCCAGTACCTCCCAGCAAGAGAAGTGCTGAGGAAGGGAGAACCTGTGTGTCCTTACCTTTGGAAAAACAGTGCTGAGTGCTTTGGCTGTAGGAAACTTTATCCCAAAACCTTCCCAGTTCCCAGTACTTCTCTCTTCTTATCACTTCAGGCACTGATCTCTCTCCATGTGCACCCAGAAAACACAAGTGTTAAAGCAGCAGCCCTGGAGCAGGGACAGCACCACCCAGGTTTGATTTAACATGGAACACAGGTATCCATCCCTTCATGCTTCAGAGCAGCCTCCCTCTTCTAATCCCTACTTTTTATTTGCCTATAAAGAAGCCTAATTACTCAGCTGCAGCATTTTCTGCGAAAACATTTGAACACTCCCACATGATGTACTGGCTTGTTTAAACACCAGGTAATAGGACCATGTAAAAGATTCATCCTTCCATAAAAAGCAGTTTCAATTGTATCACATGAAATTTCCAAGACATAACTCATCCATTAGCTAAATTAGTAAGCCTAATGGATGGATCACCAAAACTCTCACTTCAGGGACTGCCCAGTTTTTATCTCTGCAATACGTTCCATGACAGCTTTCCTTAAATAGTTGAAATTCCAAGTACTTTCCAAGTACAACACAAATTGTGAATCTCAGTTCAATCATAATCATACAACAAAAATCCCCTTCATACAACCACCAGCACTTCCAAGTCACTCCCCCTGTACACCATTATTTTGCAAGGACACCACAAGACATTTTCATTAAAAAAATAGATGGGGTTAGGATTTTCTAGCACTTAGTCCAACCAGAGCAGGATCCAAAGGCAACTCCTGGAAGAAACTCAGAGTTACTCCTATAAAATTAGCTTTGTGTTTAACCCAGTGAGTTTGTTCTTCACACAGGCCTCAAGAAGCCAATGACAGAGTAAAAGGTACTGCTCACAACTGGCGTTTTCATGTATTGAAGATGCTGATTCATCCATATGCAAAACTTAATTCACGGAGGTTTTTATGCAGGTGCTTAGAAACACCTAATGAAGTGCTCATTACTCATTTCAGGAGCTCATGTCTTTTCCAAAACATGCTGTTTTGGCTCTAAACATTATTGAATAGGTATTTTCTTACTTTACAGCAAACGATAACCTTGCTCTTTTATTGATTTAAGTATTTATATTCACAATGGAAAGAAAAAAAACCTTGCAGTTATGTGTTCATGATTTAACTGTTCAGCAAATCTAGTGCTAAAGGTTAATCTTAAGACAGGGACCAGATGTTCAGTCAGAAGGAAATTTTTCTCAAGAGGAGATACCCAGGAAGTCTGTCTTTCCAATCTGCTCCGGCCCACGGAATTTCCCACCACACTTATCCAACTGGGAAAAAGAATGAATCAGCCTCCAGTTTAACCATGTACAGAGCAGAAACACCAACTCTGAGGGTTTCAGCACAGACCACTGTAAAGCACTTGGAGCATTCAAAACATTCTAAAGCGCTTAGGTGAGCATCACATCAAGCACACACACCTCCTGTCAACAACACGAGTCTTGTTACTAGCTCCAGAATAAAGTTTTATGACTCTAAAACCTAAGCCATGGAGCTGTTTCAGCTTCAATGATAAACAGAGCACTCATTCTGGGTTCTAGCCTGCAGAACATTTCACAGGTAAGTTCAACACCAGTGGGTAAGCTCGCTAAGCATTCTCTTCTCCAGGACGAGGCAAGGCAAAGGACAGGCATAGCATGGGCTACCACATATATTTCTTGGAGAATTTTATCCAGGAGAATTTTAGTTCACACTGAATTTAACCTCTTGTACTTGGCAGATCTTTTTGCCTCAGCATGAGAAATACAATAAAACGCCCACTTAGGTAAAGCCACAATAACAAACCATTATCACAGCACACACTGCTAACTCACAAACACCACAAAGTTCCCTCTGGCTCCAGCTCAGTGTTTTCCAATTGCCAAAATGAAATGTATATCCATGTATCTCGCCTGGCAAGCATCCAGCTGCAGATGCAAATAGATTTTCAGTTACTTGCAACAGTGGAAGGCCTGGTTTCAAAATAAGGATAAAACATCTATCCCCAGAAAGAAGAGGATTAGATATTCATTTAGGGGTTTTCATATTAAATCCAGATCCTGCTAACCATGGGATGCCCTCTAAAGCAATCCTAAATCCTCCTGTGGCTCCAACATGTCCTGTCTAAGATATCTTTAAGCTATTCTGTACCCCAGCAGGACAGAAAAGCCCTTCCCCAAGCCACTGAGTGAAGAGGGCAAAACACAAAAAGCACAAAGCAAAGTTTCTGGGTAATTACACAATCTGCGCTCAACTCCTGCCCTTCCACTAGCCAGGATTCAATTCCAAAGTTCCTTAAAAAGGGAAATTATTTGCAGATTAATTTAATACATAAAGCAAAGTGTTAAAAAGCCTGATACCATTTGTTAAAAAGATGCTGATGTTGGATATTCAAGGATTAATAACTAAGGCTGCATTAAACAAAAGCATTAAACAAAAAAATGATCAGTCAAGGCAACAGAAAACACACCCCAACATCTCACAGGAAGAAAATACAATTTTATTGGCTAAAAACCCAACCCTGTGTCCCACACTACTCCCATGACAGTATTATTTGACCAAATCTTGGGAAGACTTTTGTGCTCACACTGCATTTGGGGGACAACCACCAGCCGTACACAGGCTTTGAACACAAATTATTAACACTGCCAATGGCATTACGATCACCAGGAGAAATCCACCCAAAAGCTTCAGCTGCATTTTGGTACTTTCTAGACAGTTTTCCGTCAGAGCATGGCAGCTTCAAGCTGTATAAACCCACCAGGGCAGGACATAACTTGGCTCAAACATTTCAACAAACACCTAATTAGTAAGATATTGGGAAGCTGTATTATCATACTAAGGAATGATGACTTTACTCACCTGACAAATATTTTTCAACAGCCTCGTGAGTGGCTTAAGATTGCTAATAATACAATTATTGACTAAGACAGGAAAACATATCAACCAAACCACAATTTGGAGAGTAAATCTTATGCCTTGACTTTTCTGAAATGCTCCAACCACAGTGAAATAAAACTAACAAATATTTCATTTGGAAAAGCATGAGAACATATTTTATATTTCTCTGGAAAAGGTGTCACTTGAAAATCCACAGCCCTTTCCAAGCTTTACATGAGATACTTACTGAACCATTAAGGTTGGAAAAGACCTCCAAGTCTGAGTCCAAACATTAGCCCAGCACCACTGTAGATTTGCATATCTACAAATATTGCAGGTACTACACACAGAGCAATAAACTGTGCTCATCTCCCAGCAAATCCATTGCAGGAAATCTCTGTTTCCAGTATTTGATTCAGACAGAAAAGCCTCTTAGCCAGTATTTGCTTCAACCCCAAGCATCCATTTCCTTCAAATTGGAAGTACACCTGCCAAGGCAAAAATTCCTCTATTTTATATTTTCCAATTTAGGCATCAGGAGTTCCATAGCAGCAAGGATTGCTATCACTGGGAGCAATTGATATGAGTGGTACAACGACTGCTGGCCTGCTTTCCCAGGCAATCTTTACAACAAAATATGACCATTTGGTTAAAGCTGTAAAAGTCCATTTCCCAGCTCGCTCACAAACTGCCTCATCATGACAACACCCACACCTGTATTTTCCTCTGTTCACTATGGTAATATTCATTTCAGCCATCTCTCCGAAGGTTGTTACAGCTGCCATCTGACCCTCATTTCTTTTGCAATTTTGCATTATTTTACCCAGCATCCTGAGGACTGTGTTCAAGTGCATACACTTAATTCCATGTACAGTGGAGTATTTCCAGTCTTACAAGATTTTTTTTTAAAGCAGGCAGAAAAGGCGATTTATATTTCATTTTTTACCATCAGCCCTTCAAGGCAGGTTTCAGCAAAACGAGAACACTGTGGGTAATTGAGATTCTCCTTCAGTTCCAACATTGCTACAGCCAACACGAGGGACAGGAAAGATGGCACTGACGTGCTTGCTGGAATACCAAAGAGTGGTGTGACCTTCCCATCTAAAGGTGCTTCACATGCCTATTTTGTGATTATTCCACAGTTCAGGTGAATGTATCAGCTGCCTAAAATTACTTTCCCAGTTCCTTGCCCATCATTCAAAGCAAAACCAATTCTTCACTTCCTCATCTGCTTCCAAGTCTATGAGCATTCGTTTCATTTTCAGGTATTTTAATTATTTTCTGCTAAATATTTTTTTCCCGTCCCTCCTGCCAGCTCTTCAGTAGCCTCTTCTTCTACAGTGAATTTCTGCAGGGAACATTCGTAGGTTTGCCTCCCTGTACCTAAATTATTTCAACTATCTTGGTGAAGTTTAATGGAATGGCTTCCCATTTTGCTCATAATACCTTGAGAGAAGAGAAATGATCACCTAACACAACAATTAGTTTTTTGCCAAGGCCTACATCCGTGCTTTCCCAACTTCTCCAAAATATTTTCAGAGGAAGAAAACAAACTGCAGGAAAAATACCTTTTTCTATCATTCATTCTTAGAGGTATAAAAACCTCAAAATGTTCAAGTGGAAAAAACCAAAACAGAAACAACATTGTGTGGGTTTTTTTTAATTCACTCCAGTACCCCCCAAAAAAGGCTGTTTTTCCAGTCACAAGGGACAAAAGTCACATTTCCATTGTCTTCAGGCAAGACAATTGAATTTGATGCCTGTTGATAAACACTGAACAAGAATAAAAAGCTTGCAGAAGCCATGCACTTGCTGGAAGGCAAATCTGAGGATCTGTCGGCCAAAATAAAGATTAACATGTGCCCACAGCCACACACAGACGCCAAGATCAGGTGCTGAACACTAGAAAAGAGTCCCAGATATTCCTACACCAGGAGGGAACCACTTCTTAGGTCAGGTTACATTCCAGGATTTGAGATGCTCTGCATAACAAAGATCAAAGTGTTAAAATTACGTGACAAAACACAAACCAGATCAATTCCAAGTGTACTTTTGAGCCACCAGGCAGCAGCTATCACCAACAACTGGAAAAATGCATTTTCATCCTGTTGACTGGAGAAAATGCCACCCCGGTGAGGGACAAGAGGAGGAAGATACTGCAGCAATTGCAAAGCACAACAACACCGAGTTCTGCTTCAGACATTTAATTACAAACACGCCAGTCTGGGAAAACAAGGAGGAGCTGCTGCTGGAGGGCCTTGGGTCAGGAGGAGGGATGGGAGGGAGGGCCCAGAGGGAAGGAAGCAAAACAGGACTGATAAGATCAGCCTCCTGCCCCCAAGAATCTGAAGCAACTCCAACTTTCAGCCTAATAAAGAACATCTTTAAAACCAAGGCTGAACATCTATGCAGTGAGGGAGAGGTTCAGCCCAGAGGCCACACTAAAAAATCAGCCTCAACCTCTGCTCCTGAAAGGAGTGAAAACTCATGTTCTTATTCCCCTGCCAAGAGGGACAAGGTACAAGTAGATTCATTTTTCAGAAGCAATCTGGGTAAATTCACTTCAAACCCATTGAAGTTATTGAAAAGTACAGGAACACACAATTTCAAAAATCAAAATCATCATTGTAATCCAGGGAGCTTCCCTGTCTCGAAGGATTTCACCCTCCTGGGAGACCTATTAAAAGGATGTGACTCCTCCATGAAGAGAGCTGCTACTGCTCCTCTAACGAGCTTGGAAAGGAGCCCAGCCCTCTCCGGAGCAGTGGGAGTGTCACAGGGCTGTGCAAAGCAGCAACACCAATGCTCCCAGGAAAACAAGGGGATGGCAGTGATGGCTGCAGCAAACCCAAAATAAGGGCCTTCCCTTTCCTAAAAACATCCACAGCTCTTCTGAGAGATTTGAACAAAGGTATCATTCCCATCACATTCTGGAAGTGGATGTTTTCTAATGCCCAACAGTTTGGTAAATCATTCTAACCATGACCAAGCCACAGACTTGTGGCTGATTTAGCTGTTTTCATAACCACGCCAGGTGGTTAACTCTTCGTCTTGTCTTCTGCTTTCAGCTGATGGTCTGAGGTTTAATCCGACATTTTGCTGCAATCGTTAAGTAAAAACAATTATGTCTTTGAGACCTGTTTAGGGTAACTTCACCATTTCAAATGTGTACCTCAGTACCCTGAGGGCAACTGAACATTTTCCATTTCCTTACTGTATAATTAAGCCTCTAGTATGCCATGAATTCCTACCTCAACCCCTCTGCTTTACATTTGACAACACACTTTACTCCGTCCTCATCCCATTCCTTACACTAGTTTAACCTGGTAAATTACATTCTTAGCAAAAAATGTTGTCCTTAAAATACAGGTTTCTCCAAGAAACAGCCACATTGTCAGATGAAAATGTTGTGGGAGGGAAGGGTAAGCCTGCCAGGATTTTGTTATACCCTTAAATCCACTAGAAACAATGCACCTAAATTCAAATTAAAACATTGCACAGAGCAAAGTGTCCGCAGAAATAATGGTATGAACTCAGGAAGAAGTGATAAGCAACAAAGAACTAATGGAGGGGAAGAGGAGTGGCTCTAGAATGGAACAGGGAATCACACATTACCTCTACCCAAAACTGTTGTATTTTATGACAACCCAGCCTAGGTAAGTTATAAGTCTGTCTCATGAAATCTAGTGCTGGCAAAGTTAAAATCAAACAAGCAAAGAACAGAAAGTCGTGATTCTTAAACAGAATTGGGAGTGACCTTAAACAGCAGTAAAAGAAATCTTAATAAACGAAGATTTTGCTTGTAATTATTCCCTGTACTCCAAAAGGTATTCACACAGTAGTTACCTATGCCACATTGCTTCTGTGCTGAATGTTGAACACCTTTCAGGAAGTACAACAGTAACCGTACAAACAAGCAGTATTTTAGTTGCATAATATTTGAAATTATACTCCTCTTCACATTTGTATGGCATTAAACCTGAAAGAAGATTGCCTTTCCATGGAAGGGATCTAGGAATCCACAAAACCCACAAAACAGCCGGAAGGCAAATGCTTCTAAGAAGTAGGTCACTCCTGCTGCTTCAAAATTATTTACAATCCCCAAACAACCCATTGTAAACACAGCCAGCATTAACGTTGGAGGCATTATGGGCAAAGCAAGCACGTGCACTTGGAGAGGGGAAATAAACACTGCATTTCAGCACTCACTGTCAAATAACAGATGCACTCATATAATACATACTGACTCCAAAAGCCACTTTTCTTGCACTAAAACAAGAGCAGTTCATGGAAAATTTAGGTAAAACCTTAGTTCAATGAGGTACAACTGGCCCAAGTGTGCGACACAAAACATCTACCTGCGTTCCATGAGAATTTGGCTGCCTGCTTTGGAAAGTGTACATTTGACCTCATGAAAAGGTTGTATTTGATACTTTTCACTGTTTCCTAGGCAAGGAAAAAAGCCAATTACTTCCAAACACCCGCTTTGCAGTGGCCCAAGACATTTTGCCAGCCCCTCATTAGTTTCAGCTGATACCCACTAACTCTTCTGGGATATCAACAGCATTTGAAGGACCCAGCCTTCACACATTGCTCTCAATTTTCTCCCAGCACTGTGGCAAATAACTTTTTGCAGACAGCCATCCAACACTGAAGAAGGAAAACCCCATAAATTATAAAAGTCAGTCCGTCAAAACCTTATCTTTATACCTGCAATAATTCTGCAGCGCGACACAGCTCAACTTGGAGTCCCACTCCCCCTCCCAGCCTTCACACCAGAGCACACTTGGAGCAGAGACTCCTTACAAACCAACAAACTGAGGCCAACTCACAAAAGAAATGTGATTTCCTAATATTTCATTCTGCTGGCAAACCAAGATGCCTCTGCAGCCCTAACTGTCCTTGGAGCTCAGCCATTTGCATGCTTTCACTTTCCAGATAAAAATGACCCTCATCTTTCCAGGATACAGGACCATCAACAGGGAAAAAACGTCACCAGCACCATTTATCCTACATAGGATGTATGTCCTGGGTTACCTAGAATGACCTTCCTCACCACGCTCAGCTCAGCACCAGATGGGATTTAAATACACATTCCCCCCATCCTAATACTACTAGAGCATTTCCCGCTGTGGAAAATGCAGGAATTAGTACCTGCTGCAGAACAAAGGAAATGTGCTTCAGACCGATTCCTTCCTGAAATGATTTTAAATGGTTGTGCAGAAAACAACATATGATAGAGTTGCTCCACGAAAAACAGTGAAAACCAAAATCCCTTTTTCATTCAAACAGTGATAAAAAATGTGGAACTAAAACTGCACAGGTAGCACCAACACTTTTTATTTAAACTGTGCATGCCCCCACAGGAATGCAAGGGATCTGAACACAGAGGAGCTCTCCATGGCTTGGCCCAAGCAGTTGGCTGTCACCAAGAGCAAACCGGGAAGACTTCAGGGACCTTACAGAACTCCTGCTCTGTTTGGTTGCATAAAAATCACCACAACCTTGCAAAGGTCAAAAGCTTTCTCCCAGAGCCAAGAACTCCCAGTCTGTTTGCTACAGGTCTTACTCCTTGACAAAAAAAAGAAGTTAAAAGTACTGTGTAGTCTGGAAGGTCAGTGAGGCCAACTACAGGTACCTCAGAAATAGAACACGAGACCTGAGCCACCCAGAACTATTTTTTCTTTTAAATTACCGCTGTGTATGACCTTATCAAAAGGAAAATTACCTTCAAGGGAGATAAACATCAACTCAAAAAACAGTCCTGGAAAATCCAAGCCCTTTTACCATGGAGGCAGAGTAGCAGATTCATTGACAGGCTGCAGCCAGGCCAGGGAGGGCACTGTCCCACTCTGCTCTGCACTGGGGACAGCTTTGGGCACCACAGTATCAGAAGAACAGAAAGCTACTGGAGAATGTCCAAAGAAGGGAGACAAAGATGCTGATGGACCTCGAGAGGAAGCTGAATGAAGAACAGCTGAGGTCAATTGATTTGTTATGGAGGAGATTGAGGTCAGACCTCATCGGGGTCTGCAGCTCCTCCCGAGGGACAGGTCCCATCTCTGCTCTTTGTGACAAGGACAGGACCCAAGGGAACAGCTGGAGATGTGCCAGGGGAGGGTCAGGCTGGAGATCAGGAATAGGCTCGTCCCCCAGAGGGTGCTGGGAACTGCCCAGGCTCCCCAGAGAATGGGCACAGCCCTGAGGCTGCCTGAGCCCAAGGTCAGTGTTGGGCTGGGCAGTGCTGGGGGAATGTTGGTCTTTTCCAGCCTTAATGATTCTGTGACTCTCATGTAACCATGCAAAGCAGTGAAATCATTCCAAAAGGAGAGGAAAACAGAATAAAACAGGAATCTAGTAGATTCTCTTAGGATACTCATCATCCATGGCTGGTATCTTTTTCATTTTCTTCTGAAGTGCTGTTACCCCTCATTGCCTTTCCAAACCACAGCTGACCACAATGGTGATGAGTTGGGTTTCAGTCAATCTGAATGGCCAAAAGTCAAGTGTCTCGTGCTGTATTTTAAGTCAACTTAGCAAAATTCAAGCGAGCTCTTATAACGGTCTTGACATGATTTTGCTTAGGTTCTCCTAGTTACGCATTCAGGTTGTGTGTGTATATTCCATAGGGTGCCTGTTCTGTAAGCACAGCTGTATGTTAAATTTAAATACCACTTCCAAATCCCTAGAACACTTTCCTAGCCTCAGCTAAAATACCCATGTATTCAATTATCACTTATCTCTTAGGAGTAAAATCTATTTTCATCATTAACCGAGCACGTGTCCATCAATTTTTAAAGCTACAGTTCCTCCAAGAGAGAGAACAGTAGCGGAAAAGGCTTTTATTTTCTTGTGGTGAAGGCATGCTAAAATAGACAGAAAACGCCTGGCATAGGGGAGAGCCAGGTGTCCAATTTTTCCTCTTAATGGCTGGAGGCAAAGAGCAAAAATAGCTTTGACCCACTTCTGCAGGAACCCATATGACCACTCCGTGTTAAGCTCACATGAAAACAGAACGCGCTCCTATTCTGTTAATTTATTCTCTGCAGAAAACAGCTGAACCAAAGGGATTTTTAACTCGCTTCATTTGCCATACATGCTCACCAGAGTTCACCCTGGTAAAAAAATTACATTTCTTTTAAAATATTATTATTTTTAGACAAGTACCATAGCACAGTCTTACTGGAAGGAAGTGGAATTAAAAGAAAATTGAAATCAGGAATTTTTCGAGCAAGAAGCTTAGATAAAATCCTCACCGTAGCAGCAGTGCCTGTATCATTCCCACCAGGCTTACTCTGCTGCAAAAGCAACACTTACAGTGAATAATCATCAGCATACATATGGAATACTGATAAAGGCTTTGGAGAATATGGAAGCTCATCAGGATAACAGAATTACAATAAAGGGAAGTAATTTACATATATTGAGCTATCCCTTCACCTCCAGCTTTATCTTTATTCTTAAAGCAACCCATCTTCCAGCTCATCTTTTAGCACTATAAGAGCAATACCCAACATATATCTGCATACAAGCAGAGTAGCTCATAAACTATTTCCAGATTCAAAAAGAGCAATATATCTTTTTATAGCACAGGTGAATTGGACATATCAAGCATAGTTTCTTTTTTTTCTCCTTCAAGTTACAGACACTGAGAAGAGGGCCCTCGAACAGAAGGGTTTGGGTTGGAAGGGACCCTAAAGCTCATTCTATTCCAATCCCCTGCCATGGGCAGGGACACCTTCCACTATCCCAGGTTGCTCCAAGCCCCATCCAACCTGGCCTTGGAAACTTCCAGGGATCCAGGGGCAGCCACAGCTTCTCTGGGCATCTGCAACAAATCCATTCTTCTCCTCTCTTAGAAGCCTTAAGAGTCTCACCCTTTGTGTCGAGGTCAAACACCAGAGCTGGTTTCCCCCGGCCGACCTCAGCTGGCTTGAAGCCTCAGCAGTCACAGACACCTGATCTACAACAACCAAATCACCCTCCTTGGGTCCAGCTCTTCTGTGAAACAAGATGTTCTTGAAGGTCCATCCCAGCCCAAACCAGTCTATGAACCTGTGATTGCACTGCATGTGTACAAGCACCACTGTCCTGGAAGTGCATTGCCAAAAGTTGGACTTGCGAGGACAGCCCAGAGCAAGGGAAGGACAAGAGCAGCAAAAGTCACTGAAAGCACTGTGACAAACTTGCAAGGGCTGTGATGAGCTGCACTTCCACATGTGCTCCAGTCCTCTGTTCCAAATAGTGATGTGTATGATGGCATTAAACAAAAGGCTGACACACATCAATTGGACTAACAGCGCAGGAGAAGCACAAGACTTCCAAGCAGATCCCTTTGCCCATTTCTGTTATCAAGGAACAAGTGCACAAAGCAGGTAATAATTATTGAAGAGTTTAAAAAACCCACCTCCCCCTTGCCTAATTATGAGGTGTGTATTTAAAACATTCTGGAAGGGAAAAACCAGGAAACTCATCTTTAATACCCTGCACAGAAGACTGACAAGCCAAGTGCCATGAGCAGATGGTTCAAGGTTTAGCAGGAACCATCGTCATATGTTAATTTGCTATTAATTACAGAAGCTGTCAGGATTACTGCAGTACTATGCACTAAGGAAGGGAGCCAGAAAACACTGCCATTAAGGAAGATTTTTGACTATTAAAATTTTTGATAAAAATACAGCATTTTTAGTGACCAAAGGTTGAGGAGCCTACAGTCATTATGTTTGCTACTATACACACAAAAACTGAAATTCAATGTGCAAGGCATCAGCACCAATGCTAAACCCAGTCCTTACTGGTTTAGGGTAGAATCCCAGACTGGTTTGGGCTGAGGAAGGGACCTTAAAGATCATCTCATTCCATCCCCCATTGCCATGTGGGGACATTTACTGCATCCTGGTCCCAAATAATTGTTCCTTCTATCAGTCACCTTTTCCCAAGTTTTGAACTGCTGACTTGAAAGCTCAAGAGCATCAACCAGCTTCTCTTGCACATAAGCTGGTAAGAAAAATGCCAGCAGGTGAAAATAAAAGCTTACTGCACCATTTCTTAGCTCAGCATCCCATCAGTTGTGGGACAGAACACAAATGACTCTGTCCTGCTGAAGTTTGCCTAAAAGGAGGGACAAAACTAACAAATCTGTATATTCCTAAAAAGTTTAATGGGTATGTAAATAGATGCTTTTGTTTCCCCATCCACATTTTCATGACCCTCAAAGTATAGAAATACCAACACCTCTCTGCCTATCAACTTTCTACCCCTTCAAAAACAATTTCCGTATGGATTTTGTTCAGAGCAGGTTGTCAATAACAGCATAACACAGATTTATAGCCCTACCTATGTCAGTTCCTAGAGGTTTTCACACAGGGTGGTAGGCATTTGTCCTTCCAAGCCTTATCAGTCAGAGGTGCTCAAAGCCCAGGCAGACAGGGAAAAGAGATATCAAGAAAGTATAGAAACAACCAAAAACTTCAGGAATTTCCTTCCTCTCAACACACAAATCCTATTAGCGACTAAGTAGTTGTCAGTGTGAATGACTAACAGCAAATATTTCATATATCATCTGGAAAGAGCCAAGCCCCTGAGATCTCATTATCAGAACCAAGTGCCCCAGCTGACATGAATTATTTACTGCAAACCAGTGCTTTTGATTATGCATATGCATTATATGCTGAAGGTGCATCTGTGCCCCAGTTTTAAAACCACCACGTGGAGACAAAGCCAGAAACTGAGCTAAAAATCTTACATTCATTCCACAGAACAAGATGATGCTCTTGGCTGCAAAGTTTACCCATCACATGTGATAGTACACAGATGTTTGCAATACAACCCAAAGGTAAATGATAATAGCCTGGAGAATACAGGCATTTTTCTTCCTTTTCTTTTTGACACCCTGACAGAAAAGAAAATTCTTGGTCTTAATCACCTGTACCCAAAGCACAAGGTAATCCATTTCAGTTATGTGAGTGACAGCACACAGGGAGACACAGACACATCACAACACACTCCTTCCCATTTCCCTCATCCGTTTTAGATCTGTTTCTATCCTCTACAGTGCAATTTCAGAAGGAAATCCATTACTCATCCCAGAAACCAACAGCTTGTGGACTGCAGCATCCAGACTCTGACCATGGGGCTTCTCCCATCTCTTCTCCTTCTTCCCCCCTCAAAATGCAGCCCTAAGTGGGCTGCCTGACCACAGTTTCATCAAAATGGAGTGAAGCCTCACTTGCTTCATTTTTGGACCACAGCATAGCAGATACATTTCATATTTCTGTTCTACTAACATCAAACTCAACAGGTGTCTTCACACTGATGCCTCTGACAGCCATGAAGGTGCCTGCAGAGCAGGAAGATGGTATCTTCCATTTTAGTATTAAATCCAGTCTTAAACCTTTATAGAGAATCATTATTTTCATGTAACAGAATTTAGAATGTTTGTATCACTAGTCTGAAAACAATCCAAGTATATATGAATACAACAAGCTTTCCTGATGGAAAACAGACAACAATTATCATATCAATTTTGAGGGACTCATTCCCGTCACTTCATTACGCTGATTTAAGACAGCTCTCATAGATACAACATAAATCCCTTGCTCCTATACAGGGAACTCTTCTTCCTTGTGCTCCAAGTCCTTATTCCCCTTGTTTAATCAACAAGGCACTGGCCCAAAGGCACAAATCATGGGCAGGTGTACTATATACAAAGAGCAGCTCAGCTCCCAACACCTATTTTGCTCAACTCCACCCATGAAGACTTAGATACATTCAGTGAATGCATTTAAATTTGTTCCTGCTGCTCTGTACAACAAATACCCAGACTTTTTTTAGAGAGAAGAGTAAAGGGGATTGGTCTTGCTGTGGTTTAACCCTGGTTAAGGAGGAACATCTGTTTACAACACCTCTCCCTTATCAACTTGGAGATATTGACAACCAGAACACAGCACGGAGCAATTACCAAGCCAACAAGGCACAGAAACATGTCCTCAAGGGATCTGTAAGCATCCTACACTCTTCATTTTAACCACCAAACCAGACATCTCAAAGGGGATCTTTTAAAAGCAGTGGGATTTGATGTCCACAAGCCCTTCTTGAAAGCTGTCCACAGCCTGAGAGTATCAGCCAGAGAGAAATAGGATATAGGCAGGGAGTAACACCTCAGGTTACCTCCTGCCTGCGGTGAGCACAGGGGAGCAGTGTTAGCACCTGAAAGCAAACCAGCACTGACCCCTGCCAGCTCACTTTCTAGGCTTTCAGGGTTAGGATTTATTTTCCTCTAAACTACACAAGTCTACATCTACGTGCCAAATAAATACAAAGAACATGAGTTGGCAAACATAAGCAAAATAACATTTTATATATGTTGGTGCAAAGGCAAAATAAGCTGAGGTCCCCATTCTGCTACCAAATATATCTAAAACTGGTGACAAATGATTGTGACCCAATTTTGATTCTGTCTTCCAAATCTTCTCATTCCCACCACTGACATCCTCCAGCCCCTCCCCAAAACACCAGCTTTCCTCTCACAGCCCTGTGCCAAAGCCCTTTCCCTTGAGATTTTCATATTACATCCTCTCTTTGCAACAGTCCCCAGTTGTGTTCCCCAGGCTTCCTCCCCCAAATCAAAGGAGAAAGGACCCCGCACATCCGATGAACAATCCTTGCATACAGCAGGCTTTGGAAATCCCGGATTTGGAAGGTACATTGCCACAACTGTTCCCATGGCACGCACTGCCTGTCGCTATCCTGGCTCCGCAGGCAGGAGAAGGGAACTATTGAGCTCAGCTCCTGCATCTGTACAGAGCTGCATCTTTACAGTTCACTGCTGGCCTTGTCTGAATCAAAGAGTGTGGCTTTAAAATTCAAGTGACCATTTCAATGAGCTCCTCGCATTATTTAGCAGCACTGAGAAATGCAATTTGCTACCAAGCCTAGTCGGCCTCAGATTAATGGCCAGCACACCCCACGTTTCTAATTTATCACTGCAAATTTACAAATAAATTCAGTAAGTACTATAAACACAGAAGTATAATAGATAAATTACTGATCCTAGGATATTTTAACCCAGGGCAAGCACAAAATATAGAAGCTGAAGTTGTTTTGATTACAGATTTCAGCTGTGGGTTTTGATGTAATGAGGCAAGTTGGACACCTCTGGAGCTGAACTGGCAGCAGGAGCTCAGAAATAGCTATAGTCACCACAAGCACCCCAAAATATCTGTTACTAGAGCAACAGCCCACAGTTACCCTAAATTCAAGGTCTCCCTTGGCCATAGTCAGGGACTACTTTTTTCCTAGCAGCATTAAACTCACCTCCCTAAATTTACGGCCTGAATTGTCAAAACACAGAAAAAGCTGCCCTAATCAAATAAAGCAATGTTAGGTGGAAATCAGAATTTCTATACTATGCTTTACAGACTAACACTGCTCTAGGAGATTTAGGAAACTTCCATGGATTGAACTCCATTCCTGTGTGCAGAGGCTGATATAAAACTAAAAGAGGAAAGACTTGGCACTGTGTTTTGTGAATTGTTTTAGTTCTGTTACTTCACACAGTCACAGAATAGCTTAAGTGGGAAGGGACCCACAGGG
Source organism: Acanthiza pusilla (assembly GCA_036630365.1). NCBI lineage: Eukaryota > Metazoa > Chordata > Aves > Passeriformes > Acanthizidae > Acanthiza > Acanthiza pusilla. The sequence goes on along the minus strand of JAXCHO010000167.1, from coordinate 1,945,555 downwards.
ATCATCTGTCCAACTCCTGGTCCTGCACAAACACCCCAACAATCCCACCCTGTCCCTGAGAGCATTGTCCAAACATTCCTGGAGCTCTGGCAGCCTTGAGGCTGTGACAATTCCCTGGGGAGCCTGGGCAGTGCCTGACACCCTTCAGCCTTGCGTAATTCAGCTTCCTCAGTGCCACCTCATAAACCTTTAAGCAAGGAAGATTCTTGAGACATCCACAATCAAAATTTCACATACCCAATCCTTAATCCTTTCTTCCAGATGTTCTTTTTCTGCTGTCCCTAGGTGTGAACCCTGGACATTTTAATATTCCTTTCACCCTTAACCCAGCCTAGAAACCATTCTTATTCTCAACTCCCATTACATTTACTTGCTCTAGAAATCTTTGGTACAGCATCCCCAGCACATGTGCATCCCCAGCACCATGACACACACAGAAGTGCAGCGTCCTGAAGTCAGAATTACTTCTTTGTGGAGGTTACTCACACAAACTAACAACTCCAGATGCTATTTCCGTATCAGCAAGTACTCCTTCCAGGGCACTGTTTTCCATATGGTCCTGCCCAAACAAGCTTCTAGAAAGCTCACAGTTATTTTCACTGCTGTAAAACAGGAGGAAAGGAGAAATACAGACCCATAAACTGTTTATATTAAGTTCATTTATTCCATGGACAGTGCATAATGGTTATAAAACGGTTCACCATGAGTGGTTAACTTTCTACAAAGCCATGACAGTCAATTTATGGCAAGTTCTACTTTTGCATATGAGGAAAAAAGAATTAGTGCCAAAATCTATGGAATTTGTGACAGCGCTAAGAAAAATGACATTTCCTTAGCCAGGCACTTTTCCTTTTAAAAAAAAAAAAATCAACTCTGAACTCACACTCATACATATCTCACTAAGCAAAAACACCCTGGGAATGTTCAAACATACTGCTCTCGTGCTGTCTGAAATCTCTCAGCTCTGGGTTTCTGTTTTGGTTTTGTTTAACCTTGGCCTATAAGCTCTAAGCGTCAGCCACACCTCCCATAACTCTGGAAAAAGATTTAAGAGTCAGAGTGCAGGAATCTGATCTCTCTCTCCAAAGCAAGAACCGAGCATGAGGCACAAGTCCTACAACAGGTACGTACTTAATACCTTTACTCCTGACACCCCTGGGCAATTTTCTAATTAAAGTGAGCAGCTGAGAGATTCAGAGGCTTCCGTTTCCTCCTGAGTGAATGTGGAATAATCTCAGGGTTCCCAACCCAAAGGCAGCAGTGCAGCACATGAAAGGGTTATTACACATTAAGTTGCTGTACTGTCCACTGAAGACCACCTCAAAATAATGCAACTTAAAATTCTTCACTCACAGAACTGATTGCAAGTATTTCTTTAGATATAAAGCAGGTGGGAATGGCAACACGCAAACTTAACTTGTGGGGCATCCTCAGAACTGACTTGAAAGGCTGTCCTACTAGGCTTTAGGCAAAAGGCAGCACTATGCTGCTGCAACTGCCGGATGAACAATGTGTAACTATCAAAAAGGGAATTTTAATTTGTATGTTTTGAGGTTAACAGGAGGATTTTACACTGTAAACAAGTCTCTGGGTCTTGTCCCATAGGATCAACCCTCACAAAACTCGGACATGTACCCTCAGAGCCTGGATTCAGCGAAACCAGCTTCCTTCCTTTAGCTAATTTTAAAAAACAGGATGAAATGTTATAAACCAAAAGGCAAACTAGAAAACTGCTGTGAAAGAATCAATTCTCATCGTGACTCATACTGTTAGAAGAGCCCCAAAACACTCTTATAGAAAGAATACTAATTACCTGCATAAACCATGAAGAAAATAGAGGAAAAACCAAGAAAATCTCCCTGATGCAGGAATACTTGTACAGTAGCTTTTAGAGTCTGAGGCCTGTTATACACAGGCTTTCTTAATTTCTTCTGCAAGTCCTACAAAACGCAAAAACAAACTGCAAGTTCTCCTTTTTCCTACATATCACTTGGCTTTTATCCATCTTCAAAGGACTAGAGAATCCAGTTTGACTTCTGTATCTCATTACCTCCATCTACTGGCAAGAGCTGCTCCTGGTTTATAAACCCCCTCCAGACCCATTTCATACTTCCATCATTTAAAAAAAAAAAAAAAAAGTTAATTTCAGAAACATTGATAATTAAATAAGTGAGGGAGGAGAACACAAACAATTCAATTCCAAAACACCTGAAGGTACAGGCCAACTTATAGACCTCAGACCATTATTTTTCTGATGTCTAGAAATTATTCCTCCCTACCAGTGCACAAAATTTATCTTTGGATTGAAAACCAACAGCAGGAGCCCCAGCCTAGAGTCAATTTAAGAGATTAACGTGATCTCATGTTAAGCTTCACAGGCTTTCCTGGCAACATATTAGACATAAAACCAGAAAATCCTGGAATGGTTCTGGTTGGAAGGGACCTTAAAGCTCATTGTGTTGGACCCCCTGCCATGGGCAGGGACACCCTCCACTATCCCAGGGTGCTCCAGGCCCCATCCAGCCTGGCCTGGAACACTTCCAGGGATGGGCAGAAGAGTAATAGAAGCAATAACAGCTACTACTGAAAAAAATTCATGGAGTAGCACAAACATCCCCAGGAGATCATACTCACAGTCTCTATTCCTGTACACAGCCACAGTTCACCAGCAAACCAGTTCTTTAGAACAAGTTAACAACAAAATAAATAACCCACTACAGGTCAAACACATCAAAATATATTTTTAATACTAAAGGCTGGTGGTCTCTGAAATATTACTTCCCCTACATTAATTCTTATTAAATGGGATCTTCATATGTGCCTGGAAATTTTCCATATATTCAGCTGTTCTTTCTGAAGTACTAGATTATTCTAAGACATCAAAACTATTTGTCCTAATGCAAAATAAAATGCATGCTTTCCTTTTCCCCAGCTCCTTTCATGTTATTTATTGTACTGCTCCCCATCCCCAGCTCTCAGAGCTGCCAGCAACCAGAAGAGGGCAACATTTTAAATCGTATGTAAAAGCACCACCAATTTAATCAGCTGCCGAGCACTGTGAGATGCTTATTAGTCTTACCAAAAATCACCATGTTGTTTCAAAGCTCCTCACTTATCATGGAACAACGAAAATTTCCATTTCTTCTTTCTACAGATCTAAGAACTCCAGTGAGTGATTTGATCAGAAAAGTTTTTGTAAGCAGTGAATTCTTTTCCCATCAGCACTGCACTATAATGTTGCTTCAGTCCAAGCACAACGGTTCTGTAGATACACTACTGTTAACTGGCATTACTTCACACACTGAATTTAAAAATGAGACCTTTTCTGAAAGATTTCAGACTGTTTATTTAACATACTGAGTTCGTAAAATACTCAGCTTGCACAGCTGCCCCAGAATAAGCTCATTTTTTCATGCAACATACTTAACTTCCACATTAAAGTCAAAATGACAATCCACTTAAGACAAGGGAAATGCAAAACCCTTTTTATCTCATGATAAATAACACAGATTCAGTTGTTCTTTGAAATTCAGCTAGCAAAACATGCTCTGATCCATCCAAGACAGCGCTGTTCACTGATCCACAAGCAGAGTCACAAAATTCTCTAAGAGACTGCTGCTATGGTGATGCCTCTTCAAGAGTGAGCAACATCCACAAAAACATCGTGGAGAAACATGGCAAAAAAACTCCTTTGGGTTTTAAATAGTAAATTTCAATTTGGGGAGCGATAGAGAAATGTTACCATGGAAAAATAGTTTCAAGAAAGAATCTGAATGCCCTCGATCAAAGTCAAACCTGGGATTCACCTGAGAGGTTTGTTTTTCCTCACATGGATGAATTAATTTAATCTTTAAAAATGGTATTGTTTTAGAAGTGTGATTTTTAGCTGCTCTTCAATGCCTGGCACTGTTTACACCTGAGAATGAACTTGTGCCTAGGAGTTAGTTCATGTTATGCATGATCAAATCTGCTCTAACTTGACCTGGTCCAGGTTGGTGCTGCCTGTGAGGAACCAGCATCTGAAGGCATCCACGACTAATCCTTGGCTGATAGCAGCATGACAAATATTTCCAACTTGGATTGATTTAGGTGTGAAGATGACAATGCTTGGCATTTTGTATCAGAATCTTTCAAGATTTTAGCCCAGTTTCCATGAGAACTAAGTACTTACTGTGTGAGTCAGGCTGATGTATTTAAAATTCCCTGCAGTTTTACAGATGAAACTCAAAATATTTTCAAGGTATGACATAAAGAAATTTTTTTTTACAAAATCAACTTTCACTTCATAACTAAGCTCTGCCCTAGGAAAAAGTTCAAAATTTCATAACAGGAAAGTAAGAAGAAAAAAAAAAAGGAGTAAAAATTAGTCATGGAAAGGCCACACTGATTTACTAATACAGTCCCAGGCTGATCATTTCCCACTAATCTAGTAGGAAACTGAACACAAACTGCCCTTTTGTACCAACTTATGAATACCAAGAGTTCAGGACAAGACGTGTCACATTTTTTCCAGTATGTCCAGATAAACTGCCCCTTAAGGCTGACTAATTAGGCAGCTGTTTTAGGGAATGAAAGATCATGAACCAAAAAGCTCCCAAGCCAAGATCAAACAGCTCCGTTTTGTGTGTGTATGATCCCCCTCAGATGTTTTCCCAGAACTGCACTTCCTGTGCAGAAGCTGCTTTAAGCAAAACGTTCACACAGATTTAAAATTTAGAAGGTGGGACAAGTGTTTATTAATAAAAGAGCTTTTAATTTACCTTATTCTGAAAAAATGAAATAGGTAATTAGTTCTACAGTCATATATTTAATGAAAACAGAGCACACGCCATCCTCATCCTCCTTCAGGCTTCTCCTGTACTCATCCCTGTCAATAATCAAATAACCAATTCTAGAAATACTGAGTCAGACATCAATATCGATAGAGGCTTTTTATTAAGTTGAAAATCGTTTTGTATTCTTACTCCTCTGCCAGGATTATATCTTGTTCTTCATTTACCAATTAATGAAGTACCAACAGTGCCATTTTCCAAAAAAAGCACTCTTTTAACGTTCTGTAAGCTCCTGGTAAGAACTGAGATGGTTGTTTCCTCCCATACATGGAGTACACACCTTATTTACACTGTTTCCTTTCCGGATATTATATCCCCTCTTCCAACTAGAGAAAACTGACTACATTTAAAATAGAATATTGTATTTCCCATCAAACTAAGACCTTCAAGGCCTAGAGACACTATTAAAGGTTTATGGGATTCCAACCCTCTGGATACTCATTAGCAAATGAGAGTCTTCAGTACCAGGTTCCTGGAAGAAGATTTCAGCCTCACTTGCCAGTAATCTTTGGAATTTCACTGCACTGGCAACACAGCAAACTCTCACTTCAACATCCTTCTCCTTCCAGAAATCACCAGAATTATTGTTGAGTTCCTTGTGCACTGACCAATTCTGCTTTTATTAATATACCAGTTACAAATGTTAATTAATTTGCTATATCCCTGTTTATAGAAGGTCATATGAGGATACTGCTAAAACACCACAAAATCAACTGAAAATAAACACAGAATAAACCCAAGTGTTCACTTTTTTAACAGGTTATTAGAACAGGTCCTGGTAGAGGCAGTGGTAAATACTGTTTAGGCAAAGCTACTCAAATTAACATAATTCTTCCTCATGTAAGAGGGTGATTCATGATGGGAATCAATATTTCACCTTCAGCGATGATTCGTGATGGGAATCAATATTTCACCTTCAGAGATCATGAACAACATCTACATCTCCTCCTCTGCACAGGTACAACCGACTAATCAACAATGTTCTGCCTGCAGCACAGTATTTATCTTGCTACTCTGTTCTGCCAGTAGACACTGCTCACATAAATATTGCCTGGTTAAAGAAAAATAGCCATCAATCCATCATTCACTTGCCAGTCTATTAAGAATATTATGAATATTGCTAATCACAGTAGAAACAATCCTGCTCTCTCCCTAAGTGCAAAGTTTCATCTATATTCACATAATGAGAATTTTTTTTTTTTTTGAGATGAAGCACACTTATTAAAAACACCTTGATAAACTGGAAGGTTGTTTGATTAAGCCCCTCCTCTTTCTTTAGTTTACTGCATAGTTTCCCGCACCTGAGGATTTTAATTAATCACTCAAGTCTCTTCAAAACTCAAATGCTCCATTTATTTTTAATAGCCCAGGCACTCAGAAACTTATCCGAATGTCTCTTTTCCATTTCCAGAGCCAGGATGCTTTTAGCAGCCTGACAATATTACTTAAGTACAGAAGACTTCGTAAGAACCTCCATTCATTCATAACTCTGCTACTTACAGAATCTCAGAGAGGTTTGGGTTGGAAGGGACCTTAAAACTCATCCAGTTCCACCTCCTTCTGCTATCCCAGGTTGCTCCAAGCCCTGTCCAACCTGGCCTGGAACACTTGCAGGGATGAGGCACCCACAGTTTGAGACCTCCCATTAAGGCTGCCTCTGTTAGATCCTGGCTTGAAAAGGACCTGTCACCTACACAGGAGAGAACAAATTTAAAACAAACCCACTCTAAAAAACTGTTATTTCAGTTCCTAGCACCTAAAATCCTGGAAGTTAGAAAATTCCTTGCTATCTGTCTTGCAAACCAATGGGTTGAACTTGGTCACCCGGAGGATCTCCAGGATGCAAGATCCTAGCAGCGACTGCTGCTGCCAAGAGTTCAACTGACAATAAGCTGCTGAGCTTCCAGAAAATCCTACAGCCCCATATCTCTCCCCTTCATAAAAGCTGACATTGGATCATATTAGGTGCAATTCCAAATACAGTAAATACTACCAGCATGTATTTATATTTACCAAGAGCCCATTTTTTTCTTGTGTTATTAATGATACACAACTAACGTTATTTTGACTGGTACCAAGATTAGATGAGTTCATATTGTGCAGAAGTTAATTAGTGCTTAATTCCAAAAGCAGAAAAAGGAACAGTTTGGGCATGGGATTTGTTTAGGGTTTTTTTCTATTGCTATACTAGGGTTTTTTAAGAAGTTTCCATATTTTGTCTTCCCAAAGAGACTGCTTGAAGCAAAGTCATGAATTCTGTGTATTATCAGCTCCCTCAGCAGACAAGGAGCACTGCTCATTATCACCACCTTTGCATGTACTTGTACCTCTTGCTCCTGGGATAACAACAACATGCCTGAGGCTTGCAATGCATCTGAACTCCCAAAAAGAGGCATTTCTTAATGTGGATATTCCCTAAAGGAAAAAAATTGAAGTTAAGCTCCTTACACATCAATTATTTGGTCATACATATGAAGTTTATTCATCATTAATGACAAACTTTCTGTCACATCACATCTTCATTATTATTCACTAATTTAAGTAAACATTCAGGCACATCTTCAGACATTATTTGAGCCTTAACTATTGCCACTATACTTTCAGATGTTTTCCATATAAAATATTTGTGAAAAGAAGCTCAAACTAACATCACTGCAGGATTGCCTCTGGATGGGGCTCTCAGTGCTCTGGTCTGGTTGCCAAGGCGGTGATTGGTCAAAGGATAGACTTGATCATCTCGGAGGTCTTTTCCAACATTAATGGCTGCACCAACAGGAACAGAGAAATCACTGCACTCAGGATTTGGGCAGCCAAATGCTCCATTTTGCTATTTTTTAACTACCTGAAAGCAAAATGTAAGGATATTAAAGTAACTCAGAGTTGCTCACAGCACACAAGTAACATCAGGCACTTGAACTCTTCAACGCAAATACTGAAACTCTGCTAGAAACCATTATTCAGTGATTTTTATTTAACAATTAATTAACCTGCGAAACCCTCCTAAAACCCCACCCCTCTAAAACAAAGTAAACATTTCCCAGATTGTGATATACTCCATGTGTTCATTTTGGCTCTACCAGGGGAAGAAGCTGCTACCATTGCAGCTGAACTGTGAATCCATACACCTAGATTCCAAGGATTTCTTATAGAATGGGCATCTTAAACCTGGGGAAGAGAAGGCTCCAGGGAGACCTTAGAGCCCCTCACAGTGCCTAAAGGGGCTCCAGGAGAGCTGGAGAGGGACTGGGGACAAAGGCCTGCAATGACAGAACAAGGGCAGGGTTAGATGGGATATTGGGAAGAAATTCTTCCCTGTAAGGGTGGGGAGGCCCTGGCACAGGTGCCCAGAGAAGCTGTGGCTGCTCCATCCCTGCAAGCGTTCCAGAGCAGGCGGGACAGGGCTTGGAGACACCTGGTCTAGTGGTAGGTGTCCCCATCCACGGCAGGGGATGGAACAGGATGACCTTCAAAGGCCCCTCATCCAAAGCATTGTGGGATTCTGCAATGATTCCTTTAATACCTTGACCTGAACCACTCCAGTAACGCTCAACTGACATTTCCAAACCTTGGCCTGATGCGAAACAAACAATTTTCAATATTTTGCATAACAGACTACGGTTAAGCACTGGAAAACTGACTTTATCAGCTATAGAATTAAGGCCAGCAAGATTCTGGGTAGTCTAAAATTGTGAATACCACAGTCACGTGAATTGCCCAAAACTCACAATCCCCAAAACTAAAACTTGATTGCATCTGTGGCTACAGTATACACAAGATACCCCTAAGCAGGGTTCCAAAAAAAAGTGAAAAGCTTTGAGAAGTAGGGATTTTACCATGTAAACTTCTATTTTTCTCACTCAAGGGAAAAAAAAAGTCTATGAATAAGCAGCTCTTTCCAAACATTTCAGAGATAGTGTATTTTTTACCAAATATTATCACCAAAAATGCCTTCAGGGGGCTTCTATAGAAGTTTTCAGTGTGAGGAGGAGAAATCAAACGTCAATGAAGTTTTCTTTGCCAGAGGGTAAGCAAAGCCAAGGGAAGTATGTCAATGAGGAGGATTACAGGACCCACAGACTGACAGGAGCTCAGGTTTCCATGGTTCTCCCAAACTGAAAGCATCATGTTTTGCAGCCTGTTCCATTCAGCATTCATTCTGTTGCATCTACTTGCATTGCATTTTGTGTACACACTAATCATGCTGAGCTGCTACTGAGATTTTTGCTAAAGCTTCACAGTGCCTTCTTTGGCAATAAGAACCCTATAGCAGCAGACACTGAATCTCTACTTTACCAGTGCATTCATTCCAGTCACAAGCAGAAGCAGCATCCTGGCCAAGTCATTCAGTCACAGATCCCTAAAAATTATCTATTGGTGCAGAGCTCACAAACACAAGAAGAAAACATTAAAGAAAATCTGCAGCAGATGATTTGGTCTCTCAATAGCAAGATAAGGAATCCATCTGACTTATCTCCATCATGCTCTCACTGAATCAGCCTCACAGAAATAGAGCAGGTCATGAATTTTCTGTAAGGAGAATTGTAGAAGCCCATCAAATATTAAAAAGCACTGCAGATGTCTGCAGTCCTTTCTAAAAGCTTTTTTTCAGACGAGCAAAGAGGACACATTAATTAATTAAATTAACTGTTTCCAAACATTCCACTTCCACAGATCATTACCTTTCTTCAGATGTTTTTAATAGAAAATTAGTCCGTTCCTCCAGGGTTTTCATTCCAGAGCTTCTCTCTAACTGTAACAATGTTTGTTTATCCAGGCTTTCAGAAGACTTCACAGAACCTTATTATTTTCTGCACAACCTAAAGCAATAGTTACATCTCACTGATTTGCAGAAAGCCTCTAACATCAACCACATCTCCAGGTTATCACTTGCACAAGCAAAAACCTTAAGTACAAATATAAAATTACCTGCACTGCAAAAAGAGCCTCTTGAAAATTATCAGCAATGCCTATGAATCACTTCAGTTTATTGAATTACTGCATCTACCCCACAACACACTTAATGGGGTTTCTGAAATTAAATTTCTCTCCACCAAACACATCTCCCTGTCACATGGCATGAGCTGCATACCTACAGAGGACTGAATTTTCATCAGATCCAGCTGCAAGGTACCTGCCTGAATAATTCTGACAAGATCAACTTCTTTATGTTCCAAGCAATCCTTCATTAGTGCATTACTTAAAAATCAGTCATAAGATGCCTGTTTCTAAACAGGAACCCTGCTGAAAGACACTATTCCAGAACAGAAACTGGACTGAAAGCTGAAAAACATCATACCTATATTCGAAATGCCATCTTCTTCCAGTTCCTTTGCAGCAAATAACATCCTTCCCAAAAAAGCAAGGTGCAGAAATCAGCTTGTGCACTGCTTAGATGCCCCTATGCCGATTCAAACACATCATCAAGGCTTTGGTCAGAGAAGAACAGAGCTCTTTGAGGTGCCAACTTCAGCCATGCAGAGCTACGCAGCTCCTTTTACATTATCCCAGGCAATAATTTCCTCCTCTTACATAACAGGCAGAGCTCCCAGGTGCCCCCATTTCCAGCAGTGCAGGAAGAGGCTGCAGTTGCCCTGTGCCCACCCCAGGCTCTCCCATGCGCTGACCTAGGAGGCAGCAGATCAACACTTTGGGATCACTGCTCCTCAGGGGCTCTAAAAATAGAACACCAGCTGCTATCAGAGTCCATGTGCTGATACCCAGCACCACTGACCAAGTGCCACATCTAAGACCTCCTACTTCCTTAATGCCACAGCCAGACAGATTTATATGGCACTCTGTATCTGATGGTGTAAGGCTGCCCAATATCAGTTTAGTTCTTAGCCTGATAGCCAGGGTAAAAAAACCCAAACTAACCTTTTTTTTAGCATAACCTTGCGTGCCAGCTGTGGTTACTTCAGGCTTAGAAGCAAGGAAGCTGTTTGAGGCTTTGGGAAGCAGCTACAAAGTAGAGACCCCACTCAGATTTTCCCTGCACCTTTCTCGGTACACAAACCTCACGCTGCCCTCACACATAACTGGCATTTACAATTGGCACTGACACTCTTGGATCCGACAACATGAATTTATTATGAACTGAATCAGCTTCCAATTAATCAGATTAGCACCCCAGCTGTGAATACATACTCTTCAGAACCTTACTCTTGGACTGTGACCTCCTGTTATCTCGTACTATCATAGAAATTTAATCTGTCAAACAATCCAGTACAAAGTCCATGCAATTACATCTGCTTAAGTACAAATCCACACTTGGCAATAAGCCCTCAACAGATACATCTTGTTCATACGTCAGGCAAGTTTCGTTCAAGTAATTACAGCCTCATTCTTATTGGAAACAGCTACTGATATTTGCAAAGTCTCAAATTTCCAAAGCACTGAAGGGTAAGCCAAGCTTGGAACTTGCAGTTTTATGAAGAGCAAACTGAAGCAGGGACATGAAGTCAGGATCACTGAGGCTTGCTACAATCAGCCAGTCTACACTAACTGCAACAGGGATATTTCATTAGCATTTATCACTAACTGGGCTGGCTATAAAATGCAGATCAAGCTAAGTCTTGTCATGATTCACAAGTTTCTCCACTTGTACCACCTTTGTCTGTACTTTGTCTTTCCTTGAGAGAGAGAACTTGATCACAACTTCCATCTTTCTGGTTTGAACCAATGCATGCCTCAGGTGTTTTGAAGTGGAACAGGGGATCAGAAACATGAACTGCAACACATTGGAGAGCACAATATAACCTAAAGCAGAAACCATATGCTCTTATTTCTTACAAAAATCCCTTGTGTAAGCTCCTTCTTTTATTCCCTATTCCCACTATTTTCAGAATGATGTTCATGCAGATTTCAGCTCAGTTTGAAAATGTATGCATTGTACTGTAAGAACTAGTTCTGTAGTACACAGTAAGAAAATAAAATTGGGCTTCAATTATTTATAATAGCACACAGGCTATAAGATATCTACCTGTTTAAGTCAGAAAAATGCATACAAAGATCCCACAGAACTTTGCCTTCTGTCTATTCACTCCTCAGATTACAAGTGCCCCACAGATTCTTTTTAACGTAACCAACATTATTCAATAGCACTCTACGTCTGATTGCAATCTCCATTTACAGTATTTTTAAAAAATATACAAGCCAATAAATACTCCCATTACCCTCCATCCTTTGTAGAAAACACCTATAATAGCTTTACATTTGTTAAATTAAATTAGATGGAACTTAATACACCAACTTAAAGAAGAAAGTGAGTTCAATCAGTTCTTCAGCCTTGTTCCTCAATTCAGTTTCTACTTATCGAGATGATAATGGTTCAGGTCTGGCTTTTTAGTTTCTGCAGTATAAGAGCCATGTCAGGAGGTTTATTGACTCAAAGCTACTACTCATTTCTAGCTGAAAACATGTTCAAAATGCTGTCTTTTCACTTTTATTCTTCAATTATCACCATTTGGTTAATTTTGAACCCTTCAGCAAGTGTTGCATCATGAGAGTGTTGCCTAATGTCTTTAAAGCAGTCATGATCAATCACGAAAGATGCTATTCAGTTTTATAATTACCTATAATTATCTATGTCTAAACACTCTACACATTTTTTTCAGTTATATCTGTTACTTCAGCAAACCATTCGTAAACATTCCCAAGTAGCAGGTAGTGATTTCCTCTAGCATTAGTTATGAGTTATCAGTTAAGGCAGTTAATTCCTACTTGCTGGAATTATTTTATAGCTGATCGTTAGAACACTACGGCATTAGCCAACCCAACGGAATTAAGTCCTCATCATTCTTTAAAAGGCTTTCCCGTTATTATAATCTGATAAATGTAATTCAGCTATTATTCAGCATTGTTTATTAACTGCTTTGGCTGTTTGCTGGCGTTTGTTGATGCAGCAGAGGGTTGGTTTAAGCCACAGGAAAACACCTGCTCCAATCCTGGAGCAACAACCTCAGCTCTTGCACACACCCCCATCCTTACCGCAATGCTTTCTTTTCTGTTCTCCATGCACAAGACATGACAAACAATTTATCAGGGAACAGTTTGGGTTGGAAAAGACATTCAAGCCCATCTTCACCCCTCTGCCATGGGCAGGGACACCTTCCACTAGATCTGGCTGCTCCATGCCCTGTCCAGGAACACTGCCAGGGATCCAGGAGCAGCCACAGCTTCCCTGGGCAACCTGTGCCAGGGTCTCCTCACCATCACAGGGAAGAA
>JAXCHO010000165.1:0-150941 GCA_036630365.1 Acanthiza pusilla | reverse complement strand
TGCCGGGGCCGCCACCGCCCTCAGCGCTCAGCCCTCAGCGCCCAGCCCTGCCCGCTGTCAGCGCCCGCGCGCCGGCCCCGCAGCGCCCCCGCGCGGCCGCGCCGCCTCAGCCGCGCCGCCAGCGCCGAGGAGCTCTGAGGGACCGTCCCTTCCCCTTTTCCCTCCCCATTTCCCCTTTCCCCTCTCCTCCCCTCTCCTTTTTCCCTTCCCCTTTCTTCCCTCCCCTTTTCCCCTCCCCTACCCTTCTTCTCCCTTGCCTTTTCCCCTCCCCTTCTTCCCTTCACCTTTTTCCCTTCCCCTTTTTCCCTTCCCCTTTCCCCTCCCCTTTTTCCCCTCCCCTTTTTCCTTTCCCCCTTTTCCCCTCCCCTTTTCCCCTCCCCTCTTTCCCTCCAGTTTTCTCCTTCTCCCCTCCCTTCTCCCCTCCTTTTTTCCCCTTTTCCCCTCTCCTCCCCTCTCCTTTTTCCCTTCCCTTTTTTCCCTTCCCCTTTCCCCTCCCTTTTTTCCCCTCCCCTTTTTCCTTTCCCCCTTTTCCCCTCCCCTTTTCCCCTCCCCTCTTTCCCTCCAGTTTTCTCCTTTTCCCCTCCCCTTTTCCCCTCCCCATTTCCCCTCCTCTTTTCCCCTCTCCCTTTTCCCCTCCCCTTTTCCCCTTTTCCCCTCTCCTCCCCTCTCCTTTTTCCCTTCCCCTTTCTTCCCTCCCCTTTTCCCCTCCACATATCCCCTCCTCTTTTCCCCTCCCCCTTTTCCCCTCCCCATTTCCTCTTTTCCCCTCTCCTCCCCTCTCCTTTTTCCCTTCCCCTTTCTTCCCTCCCCTTTTCCCCTCCCCTTCTTCCCTTCACCTTTTTCCCTTCCCCTTTTTCCCTTCCCCTTTCCCCTCCCCTTTTCCCCTCCCCTTTTTCCTTTCCCCTTTCCCCTCCCCTTTTCCCCTCCCCTCTTTCCCTCCAGTTTTCTCCTTTTCCCCTCCCCTTTTCCCCTCCCCTTTTCCCCTCCCCTTTCCCCTCTCCTTTTCCCCTCCCCTATCCTCCCCTCTCCTTTTTCCCTTCCCCTTTTTTTCCCTCCCCTTTTCCCCTCCCCTTTTCCCCTCCCCTCACCTTTTCCCCTCCCCTTTTCCCCTCCCCTTTTCCCCTCCCCTTCTTCCCTTCCCCTTTTCCCTTCCCCGTTTCCCTTCCCCTTTCCCCTCCGCTTTTTCCCCTCCCTTTTTTCCCTTCCCCTTTTCCCCTCCCCTTTTCCCCGCCCCGTTTCCCCTCCCCTTTTCCCCTCTCCTCCCCTCTACTTTTTCCCTCCCTCTTTTCCCCTCCCCTTTTCCCCTCTCCTCCCCTCTCCTTTTTTCTCTTCCCCTTTTTTCCCTCCTCTTTTCCCCCTCCCCTTTTCCCCTCTCCCTCCCCTTTTCCCCTCCCTTTTTCCCCTCCCCTTTTCCCCTCCCCTTTTCCCCTCCTCTTTTTCCCTTCCCCTTTTTCCCTTTCCCTTTTCCCTACCCTTTTCCCTCCCATTTTCCCCTTCCCTTTTCCCTCCCCTTTTTCCCTTTCCTTTTTCCCTTCCCCTTTTTCCCTTCCCCTTTCCCCTCCCCTTTTCTCCCCTCCTCTTTTTCCCTTCCCCTTTTCCCGCTCCCCTTTTCCCCTCCCCTCTCCTCCCCTCTCCCTTTCCCTTCCCCTTTTTTCCCTACCCTTTTCCCCTCCCCTCCCCTTTTGCCCTCCTCTTTTCCCCTTCCCTTTTCCCCTCCTCTCCTTCCCTTCCCCTTTTTCCCTTCCCCTTTCCCCTCCCCTTTATCCCCTCCCCTTTTTCTCTTCCCCTTTTCCCCTCCCCTCTTTCCCTCCAGTTTTCTCCTTTTTCCCCTCCCCTTTTCCCCTCCCCTTTTCTCCTCCCCCTTTTCCTCTCCCCTTTTCCCCTCCCCTTTTCCCCTCCCCTTTTCCGCTCCCCTTTTCCCTCTCCTTTTCCCCTCCCCTATCCTCCCCTCTCCTTTTTCCCTTCCCCTTTTTTCCCTCCCCTTTTCCCCTCCCCTTTTCCCCTCTCCTCCCCTTTTCCCCTCCCCTTTTCCCCTCCCCTTTTCCCTCCTTTTTTTCCCTCCTCTTTTCCCCTTCCCTTTTTCCTCCCCTTTTTCCTTCCCCTTTTTCCCTTCCCATTTTTCCCTTCCCCTTTCCCCTCCCCTTTTTCCCCTCCCCATTTTCCCTTCCTATTTTCCCCTCCCCTTTTCCCCTCCCCTCTTTCCCTCCCGTTTTCTCCTTTTCCCCTCCCCTTTTCCCCTCCCCTTTTCCCCTCCTCTTTTCCCCTCCCCCTTTTCCCCTCCCCTTTTCCTCTACCCTCCCCTTCCCTTTTTCCCTCCCCCTTTTCCCCTCCCCTTTTCCCATCCCCTCTCCTCCACTTTTTCTATCCTTTTTTCCCCTCTCTTTTCCCTCCCCTCTTTCCCTCCAGTTTTCGCCTTTTCCCCTCCCCTTTTCGCCTCCCCTTTTCCACTCCCCTTTTCCCCTCCCCTTTTCCCCTCCCCTCTACTTTTTCCCTTCTCCTTTTCCCCCCCTTTTCCCCTCCCCTCTCCTCCCCTCTCCTTTTTCCCTTCCCCTTTTTTCCCTCCCCTTTTCCCCTCCCATTTTCCCCTTTTTTCCCTCCCCTTTTCCCCTCCCCTTTTCCCCTCCCCTTTTCCCCTCCTCTTTTTCCCTTCCCCTTTTTCTCTTCCCTTTTTTCCCGTCCCCTTTTTCCCTCCTCTTTTTCCCTCCCCTTTTCCCCTCCCCTTTTCCCGTCCCCTTTTCCCCTCCCCTACCCTTCTTCCCTTTCCTTTTTTCCCTTCCCCTTTTTCCCTCCTTTCTTCCCCTTCCCTTTTCCCCTCCCCTTTTCCCCTCCCCTTCTTCCCTTCCCCTCCAGTTTTCCACTCCCCTCCCCTTTTCCCCTCCCCTCCCCTTTTTCCCCTCCCCTTTTTTACCCTCCTCTTTTCCCCTTCCCTTTTCCCCTCCCTTTTAACCCTTCCCCTTTTTCCCTTCCCCTTTCCCCTCCCCTTTTTCCCCTCCCCTTTTCCCCTCTCCTTTTCCCTCCCCTTTTGCCCTTCCCCTTTTCCCTTCCCCTTTTACCTCCCCTTTTCACCTCCCCTTTTTCCCCTCCCCTTTTTGCCCTCCCCTTCTGCCCTCCCCTTTTGCCCTCCCCTTTTCCCTTCCCCTTTTGCCCTCCCCTCTTCCCCTCCCCCCCTCCCCTCCCCTCCCCTCCCCTGCCCTCCCCTCCCCTCCCCTTCGCTTCCCTCTCCCTCTTTTCCTTTCTCGCTTTCTTTCTTTCCTTCTTTCTTTCTCCTTTGCACTTTCCTTCTTTCTTTCATGCTTTCTTTCGCACTTTCTTTCTTTCTTTCATGCTTTCTTTCTCGCTTTCTCTCTTTCTTTTTTTTTTCACTCTTTCTTTCATGCTTGCTTTCTCGCTTCATTTCTTTCTTTCTTTCTTTCTTTCTTTCTTTCTTTCTTGCTTTCTTTCTTGCTTTCTCGCTTTCTTTCTTTCCTTCTTGCTTTCTTTCTCGCTTTCTTTTTTTTCCCTTTCTCTCTCTCTTTCTCTCTCTTTCTCTTTCTTTCTTTCTTTCTTGCTCGCTTTCTCGCTTTCTCGCTTTCTCTCTGTCTTTCTCCCTTTCCCTCGTTCTCTCTTTCTCCTGTTATTCGTTATGGACAGAAGCTGGTGAAATAGTTGCTCAATCATCAAAAATACAAAAAGCTTTTGCAACAATCTGTTTCCCCACAAGACCTGCACGGTATTCTGAGGAGAATTAAGAAACAAGTAAGTGCCTGGCAGCCGAAATGTCTCCTTTGTTCAAGTATTGCCATCGCTAATATGAGACCAAACATGTCTTATCTGTCTTTATCTCATTCCTCTTCTGCTGAATCATGTGGCTCCTGGGAATGAACCCTTGATCCTCAGCCTCTTCATCTGCAGATAGAAAAAAAATTATTATTATTAGGAAAAAGGGGGGGATGGAATATTTTGAATATTGGCCACAAAGGGGAAACGGAGAGAGGAGAAAATGGGTTTGCATTTAGGCATAACCCCCCCACACACCCCAGTATCCCTACTCTTCCCCCCATCAAAGAATGAAGTGGAGAAGAGTGCTTCTGGAGATGACAGTGTCTTTGCAAAAGACACAGGTGGTACTAGTGTCAAAGAAAATTTCCAAATCTACAAAAGATGTCCAAGGCAATCCTAATTCCTCCAAGGATTGTCTGTCTTCTGGGAATACTGCCCTGCTCTCTTGCCTTGTGGAGCTAGAAGGAGCTTGGTGAATTCAGCAGCATCCAGTGGAAAATCATCTGTTTGTTTTGGGGCTTTTGTATTCCTTTTCACCTCCACTGTAGAGAGGAATGTGCCTTTGTTCCGGAGCAGGGAGAATGAGTGTTGAACCAAATCAACTTCCAACACAATGGGCCATTCTCCAAAGAGTCCAAATTTTTCTGCTGCTTCCTTCAAGCAGGCTTGTTCCCTCCCAGTTTGCATTATTCCCTCTAGTTACGCTCAAGACTCATGAATGTGGGATTTCATAGTGCTGCTGAGTATGGTAGCACCCATAACCTGCCTCGGGTTGTGGAAAACCACGAGTTGGCATCACTGAATCTCTGGCCTATTTCCAGGGTGAAGTCTATCTCAGATGGACGCCACCTACACCATCCAAAAGTCCAGGTCACGTTGCCTCCAGCTGTGGAAGAAACAGAGCTGCTCCAGAAGCTTTCCAGTCTCCTGCAAGCCAAGGCGTTTCAGACACGGATGGAAGGACTGGCACTCCTCCTTGATCTGTGCAAAACCAACCCCCTGCTTGTCTCCGTTAACATTGTCCAAGTATGTAGGGAATCTTCATTGCTCCTTTTCTTTGGCTCCTTTCCCAAGCCTGGAGCAGTAGAGTTACTTCAGTGTGTCTTGGCCCTGCATCCTGGCGGTTTGGGACAGGCTGGTCCCTCTTACCCAGAAAAATTTAATTCAGTTCCAGGCTTCAGGACTAGTTCTTTGCGTCCAGATGTATTTGTCTGGCCGGTGCCTATTGATGCTGTTTAGGCGATGATGACAGAATTTTCTGTTGCTGTAACTTCTGCTGTGTCCTACTGCCAGTTGTGTTAAGTGAAGGGAATCCAGCCACTGAAAGGGTGGCAATTCTTCTCTCAACAAAACGTGGCTTTGGATGGGGAAGAGAGGTGTCAGGCTGGGTTGGTTTAAAGCAAAATTTTGGAAAAGGATACTTCCATAACCTCCATCTCGTCTTGCACAGGCACAACTCTGGCTACTCATTTCCATCCTCATCCCTATTCCTCTTGCTAAAGCCTGTGCTCACCCTTCTTGGAGGGCCTTTTTGCTCTTTGGGAAAGGAGGAATATGGCTAAGGACACACATCTCTTCCTTCTCCTCCCAGAAGCTGCTTTTCCCCTTTTTCCAGAAAATGGTGCCTAACAATGTGGCTGTCAAGGGACTGAACCTGCTCTAATGAGTGCTGTATAGCACATGAAATTTCACAAGTCTACCTGTTAATTAGACAAATGGTCTGCATTCTGGAAGAGTTGGTCTGAGCCCTGCACTTCTGCAGACACAGGCTCCGAGACAGACGAAACACAACTTGGATCTCGTCTGCCCATAGTTTAGCCAAATCATACTTACCCTCAGTACCTGAGGCAACTGTGTCAAAAACTGGGCATTGTAAATATCTGGTTCCATACTTTTATACCAAAGATACTGGTTTGCATCAAGAAATGGGATTAATTTAGTGACTTCTAGGTGGAGAGAAACACCTTAGGAACTATTCTGTCCCCACCCAAACCTCTCAGAAATACATGAAAATCCTTCAACCGGCATGAGGTTGTGCAACCATTCCAGTGAGTAGGCTACCGGAAGACAGAGAAATTGTGCAAGCAAGTGCTGACATGACAGAAGGAGTGTTCATTTCTACATGCCTTCTTCAAACAAGGATATTTTAATCCAGCTTTCATGTTGTTTGTTTTCTTCACAGATTTTTGATGATTTTGTCCTGAGACTTGGTGATACACATAAGAGAGTAAAGCAACAGGCGCTGTTTGAGTCTCAGCACTTCCTGTGTTGAGAAGAGAAACAACCAAGGGGCCCCAACCCAGAAGTGAGTGGCAATTCCAAGAAACAAAGGCCTTGAAAAGTAGTTTCTTAAAATACTTCATTGCTCGATGTAATTGTCAAATTCTAGAGACCACCGTGGGTTGCCACATGTTTGGAAGGAAAGAGATCCCATAGTAGTGGATGGGCAATGAGCATCAGCAATGAAGTAGAACCTCTCTCTCCTGGCTTTCCAGCTCCATAGAGTTCATGGGAATTAAAGTGATGCTAGTTCCCTGAAAAATGAAAACAATACGATCTTCTGACTAATGGAAAAACCCCCTGAATGTCTCACCCTTTAGAAGAGTTGTTTGTAAAGGTGTGAGTTCAACTAACTCCCTTCTTCCCTTGTACCTAATCTACAGCTTCTTCAGAGTATGCAGCACTAACCCAGAGGAAGAAGGGGAAGAGTTCATGGTGTGCGATAGGACCTGGGATGCCTCCGTTCCAAAAGGAACCTCGCTGACCTGCTGAGCTGCGAGGCTGATGTGCGGAGCCCCAGCCTTGGCAGTGCAGGTCTCCGCTCCCCAGCTGCTCACGGGGCCTTGGCCCAGGAGCCCCGGCAGAGGCAGCTGAGCAGCGCTACCCCCGGGGTCACTGCCAGGGAGGAGGACAAGGTGAAGAGGAGAAGATGAAGACTGACATTGCTCAGCCTCACAGAGAGGTAAGGCGGGAGCTGGGCTGCTCTCTGGTGGGAGGGAGGGATTTGTGCCAGCCCAGAGAGGCCGTGCACATTCCCAGGCAACAGTTCTGCCCTGCAGGTGCCCCCTGCACTGAGCTGTGCTGCTCCCAGTGCCCCGTGCAGCTGTGGGGCTGCTGAGCTGTGGGGCAGGGAGAGGAGCAGGAGGTGCATGTGCAGCTGAGCCATTCCTGGAAAGCACAGGGCTCTGGGCTCCCTGTTGTCCCACGGCAGCCCAGAGGCCAGGGTGTTCCTGTGGCAGCTCTGTGGAGGTGGGTCAGGGTGTCCCCCTGGCCTGCCTCAGGGGGCTGCCAGCAGGAGCGTGTTTCCCTGTGCAGCTATTTGGAAGTTTCCAGGAAATCTGTCCCATGAAATATGTAGCTTTCAATGCTTTAGGTTTGTATTGCAGCCTCTATTATATTTTGTGCTTCCTCTTTGCAGGCCTGACTGGCTACAGTGATCGAAGAAGTTTTGCTGGACATTTCTATGTTCCTGTACCCAGAAAGCCCTTGCCTCCCGTCCAAAAGAGCTCTTCCCTCCAAGCTCAGAATGAAGCCTTTCCGAAGAAAATTGAAGAATAGGATTGATGCATTAGGCTTTATAGTTATGGATGTACATACGTTCTGATATTTAGATGTAGTTTTGAATAAATATGTTTTGATTGTTTCTTTTAAATTTTTTATTGTGTGTGTTTCATTTTGATGATATATGTTTTAAAATTTTAAACAAAAGAAATTTAAATAAAGGAAGCAGAGAATATGGCAGCAGAACCTGCTAGGCTAGAGGTTATCAGAGTGGAGCTCACTTGATGTACCACTGTCTCACCATATCCCTTCCTTGCTGGGCCACTCCTCTTCCTCTTTTGCCATGTTTTCTTTGTGTCATTTTGCTGCTGTTTGTTATTTGGCATTGCAATGGTGCCACCAATTGATGTGTTTGGGGGACAATGAACCCAAAAGATCCTGTATAGTCTAAAGTTTTCTATCTTGATGAATTCTGTGCTCACAAAAGACCTGAGCCAAGAAAGAAAGAAAGACAAGTGTGCCCAAATGCCAGAGCTTTGCCCCTTTGCATGCTCAAACATATCTGGCTCAGAGGTGTCTTCACAATTTCATAGGTAAGAGGAGGACATGTATTTCACTGGGAAAAGATGTACTGTTTTGGAAAAGACATCTGTATGTATGTTTACCCAGGCCAGCAGTCCAACAGTGTTGTTAATTGCAACTTGTTTGCAGATGGATGAGTGGACTGTGAGGCCAAGAACAGGTGACAAGGGTTTCTCAAATCTATACTGCAGCCTGGCTGCCATTCAGCCCGGAGCATGGGATAATTTCTTACCTTGGACCAGTGCTTGGCACGGTGATGAATTCCTGCATAGCTGGAACAAGCAATTGTGGGTTCAGCTCCAGCTCCTGGTGGACTGCATGATCATTGACATTGCTGCCTTTCCAGAAATTACCTCACAGTCTCCTTTCATAGTCATTTGAAGCTTTTAAAAATCCTATATCAATTTGCTCTGCCTTAAGGAAAAACACTGCACAGCCCAGTGCAAACTGTAACCTTGTGACAGCAAAGTCTTCATGGTTGCCAGGTTCTGATGTGACAAAAGGAAATTCAAGTGAAGGTGTTGATTAGGTTTTCTGAAGGAACAAATCTGTGTCCTGTGGCTGTGTATGTTTGCTTCTATGGGTCATCTAGTCCTGGCCTAGTAAAGCACAGGGAGGGTGGCATGTTGCAGGGAAAACTAATCCATGAGATGATGGGGTTGCCATCAGCAGCAGAGTGATTGTGTCCTTGGGGGATTCCTTGGGAGACAAAATTAGGGACCTGCTCCCTCCCACAATATCCTGGTAGATCTGTCTGAAATACCCTCGAAAAGGCAGTGAAACGTCACATGACCTTGCACACACACTGTTGGACAAGGGATATTTTTGTCTCTCCTCAAAGTCATTGCTCTTGCACACCAGAACCATGAACACCACCAGCAAATGTCAATGATGCGTGGTCCTCCTGCTGGTGCTTCAGAGTACTGGTGAGTGCAGATCTAGGTGGCTTCCAACATTAACACTTAATTAACATTTCTCACTCCTTCAGGCTATCCAAATCTCAGGGCCTTTTTTGTTTCAAAGCAGCAGCTGTAAGGCCACTCTCTGGGGAGGAGCAGCAACTGGAAACTGACTGCCAGTACTGCAAGAGTGTGGGGCAAAACCTGAAGTGCCTGTTCAGAAAGGAGAATGAGAAGAGTGTAGTTGCCAAAGCCAATGCTTAATTAGGATATCAGGATCAGTTCTTTACTGCATGCTTGCAAGAAGATCATTAGGGACCACCTTTTTGTATCCCATGCAGCAAAGGAGCTCTTAATAATACCGTGTTGCTTAAGCCCACACTGGGATGCAGCTCTCTAGTTGTTCACAATGAAGCACATTGCCTGCTTTGTTGCTGCCAGCCCTGGTGAGCCTGCGAGGGACCAGGGTGTATCCCACACACGATTTGCCTCCAAGAAAAGCTTGGCTTGCCGCCTTAGAGTGGAATAAATAGAAGACTAGTAAGATGGACAATTCATGTTGTCAGTTTGGAGGATGTGCTCCTGCTTTCAGTTATCGGCCCTGTACCTCATGCTCCCAAGGCTTCTTACTCATCGTGAAACTTTTTGTAGAATGAACTCAGATGCCATGTTACAGCTGAATGAAATTGCTTCAGGTCATTGAGAATTCTGCAGTCAGGAGCAGGACAAACCCCTTTCAGATGCTCACTTGCTGTTGTCCTGGATTTTTGCAGCCCTTGGTGAAAACCTGCTGTAGGGAGAGCGTCTGGACTTGGTTTGGGCCTTTATGAGTGATGTGTGGAACAGTATGCAGGGCTCTGCTAAAAGAAAACTGTTTGTCCAAGGCCAGGGACATCGCGCTGGCAGAAGCAGAGCGGCCCCGCTCCCGGCCCAAGAGTGTGTGAGCTGAGCCGAGCTGGGGAGAAAAGACACCGAGGGGCTCCAGCCCAGCTGCTTCACCTGCCATTACCGTTCCGTGGAGCTGTGCCGTGGTGCGGAAGGTGATGAGCCACCGAGCTTTCACCTGCTGCTAGAACTACTCTGTGATAGCTCCTGTTTTTCCCAAGAGAGAAGCCGGCGCCATCTTGTAATGTGTGCCATGGGTGAGTTTTCCTCTGGCATTTTGGGTCTTTATTCCAGTGGTGGGGACAGTAAGGTCAGACAGTTTAATATCTAGCTGTTACTTACTTTTTCTTTTCCTTGCCTTGTAAGCCTTCTGTTTGTTTTGAAACTGTTGGGTTTTTTCCATTTTCATCTATTAGTATTCATCTCCTATTGCCGGAAAGGGATTGTTGGAACACTTTAGAGGAGACAGCTTATTCCAGAGTGTGCAGGTGTAGGTTGTGTCAAAATGGAACAGATGGCTTCACACAGGAACAGCCCCAGGGCTGCTGAGAGGAAGGCAGGGAGAAAGACAAACCTAGTATTTCTGAGGGAAATTCTTTGACACCAAACCAAGCTGAGCAGTCGATCAGCGGAGCTGGCGTTTCAAGACATGGGCCAAAGAGGAAACCTTTCTGTGCGTTCGCTCAAGGCCGGCTCATGCTCAAGGCAAAGGTGTGTCGGTGTCCTTGGCTCCTTGTCCCCTCATTGTGTCCGGCAGGCACAGGAGCCCAGAGCTGCAGCAGAAAGCATCACAGCACTCAGTGGGAGCCAGCTTGGGTCGAGTCCTCAAAGAGAGCTGTGGTGTCCAGCACTACACCTCATTGGAATGAGGAATGGTTCCAGTGCTCTTGGAAGGAGCTAAGGCAGTTTGGCCTTCAGATCAGCTCCATCCTTGCTCTTGGTTTGCTGCCCTGGGTAAGCTGCTGCTTGTGGCAACACTTGTTTCAGAGCTGACAGCCCTGCTCTGCTGGCGAGCAGCCATTGCAGGAGCTTCTGCTAGGGACAGTGAACCTTTCAGATCTTCCTTAGGGAAGCTCAGGACAGAACTTGTCAAAAGAGCATTGCCTGGGCCATGCTTTTAACATTCAATCTTCCCTTCCCTGCTTCTTTGCCTCACCCAGTAAAGGAAGCAATTTTGCTGCTTCAGAAGTTCCTCAAAACAGTCAGTTTGGCAGGACGAGGTTGCAGATTTGGGCTGTGTAATCTCCCATGTAATCTTTGTGCAGAAAAAGACAGGAGCGCTTCTTGTGAGCTGTGTGTCCAGCCTAAGTGACCTTGCCACCCAGAGCTCAGAGAAGTGGGGAGAGATGGACTCAGTAGCACAAGGATCTGCCTTGTGATTCTCTGGCAGGCCCGGGGAAACTGGCAGCTCCACTGGGCCATGGCTTTTTACTTTCCATAAAAAATTCATGCTTCAGATTGCGGTGGTGAATCTCCCCCGGCCTTGTCAGGCCGCACTATGACCTGAGCAATGTTTGTTAGGCCTCGGCCTGGATGAGCAGGCCCTGGGCTCAGCTCCTCTTGAGCTTTTCAGAAACGCTGTCTGCTCGCAGGAACTTGTGCTGTCTAAGGAGCTCCTGCAGCTTTCTAAAGAGGTAAGGTGGGAGCTGGGCTGCTCTCTGGTGGGAGGAAGGGATTTGTGCCAGCCCGGAGAGTCCGTGCACATTCCCAGGCAACAGTTCTGCCCTGCAAGTGTCCCCTGCACTGAGCTGTGCTGCTCCCAGTGCCCCGTGCAGCTGTGGGGCTGCTGAGCTGTGGGGCAGGGAGAGGAGCAGGAGGTGCATGTGCAGCTGAGCCATTCCTGGAAAGCACAGGGCTCTGGGCTCCCTGTTGTCCCACGGCAGCCCAGAGGCCAGGGTGTTCCTGTGGCAGCTCTGTGGAGGTGGGTCAGGGTGTCCCCCTGGCCTGCTTCAAGGGGCTTCCAGCAGGAGCATGTTTCCCTGTGCAGATATTTGGAAGTTTCCCGGAAATGTCTCCAATGACATATATAGCTTTAGATTTGCCATGCGGCTTCTGTTATATTTTATGTCTTCACTTTGCAGGTGTGACAGGCTACCCTCTGGCCAAAAAGTTCTCCCTGGCATCTCCATCTCTGCTCCTACCCTCAAAGCCCTTGCCTCCCATCCTCAAGAGCTCTCCTACCAAACCAAGCAAAATCTTCAGCGGAGAGCAGGAGATAAGGGAAAAAGGCACTGGCTCTCATGACATCACTGGAAACAACGAGGAGCAGATGTCAGAGGGGAAAGGATGTAAGGTAAGGAGACCAAGCTGAATCTTGTGTGGTAGATTTTCAGTTTATATCCTGAAGGTAGAGCTCTGAAACTTGTGCCTGTGGTGTGAGCCCAGGCAAGCAGCTGAGCCAAGGAAGAGCTCAGCTGGACATTGCGGTCAGGCTGCCTTTGTAATGGGTGTGTAGCACCCCAGGAGGTCTTGATGCCAAACATGTGGGTGCCAGTTGGGAATGGAGGCACAGTGCCAAAGAAGTGAGCAAGAGGAGAGAGGTGGCAAATGTGGAAAATGGTCTCTCCCTCACCATTTGCCTTGCCATTCCCTGTCCTAGGCCAAGCAGCTCCATCAGTCTGACTTTTCCTGCCAAGTTCTAGCTAAGAGGCAGGATAAACTTCCTAAGGCATGAATGGGGGGGAGCTGGATGCTGTATATTAACACTGTGCTCTACTCTTTGCAGGCTTCCTTGCTGAATTCCAGTGGTGGGGATATGAAGAAGGGGTCCTTGGGGCTGCCTGTGATCCCCCCTGTAAGCAAGGCTGTAAGTCCCCCTGTTGTCAGTGCTGCTGTGACACAGCCAAGCTCTCAGCAGCTGGATTTCCTGGAGACCCAGGAGATGAGGTAAGCCAAGGTGTCTGCTGCTCCTGTGTGCTGTTCACCTTGCTCTTCCCGTCTCATGAGCTTATTTCCTGCAAATCTGTATTTGGGCAAACCTCTGTGCATTCACCATTTTGCCTATCTGTGATGATCGAGCACAATGTGAAACCAGCACCACATGCCCCAAGAGCAGAGGTAGTGGTGGGGAAAAGGACGCAGGGCCTAAGAGCACCTGGAAACTGCTCCTCTGTGGGACTTGGCTCTCGATTCCCTCTGTAATGTTTGTGTTGTCATTTGGGAAGTGTATTGCATGGGTCTGGATACTGCAGATCCTTGAATGCTGTAATCCTTGTTTGTCAACTCCTGCACCCTTGAGTATATGTATGGGCAACTATTGGCTATTGAAGAGATGTCTGCAAATTCAGGTGCTGCTTCTGTAAATGTCACTTGTAATTTCTCTGTGCCTGGGCCTCCACTGTCAAATGAGAGCCCAGACAAATGTTGGGCAAGAGATGTATAATCCAATACATATTCAATAATTACATCTGGGTTTAAGATCAAGGAGGACAAGGTGCTAGAGAAGAGTTATGGGACTGTAGCTGATGGAAAGATATTGGCTTGGATATGTGAGAGAAAATGTAGCTGTCAACCTTAGCCTAGGGATAACAATAAATAAGGAGTCACAGAAGTATCATTCCAATTGAAAAGCTTCAGCTGGGCTTCTGAAGGGCAATTAGATGATCGTTACCTACCAGCCAGATTGGGAAAAGCCTTTATCTTCTTGGAAGATCCAGGAGGTATAATATCATTCTCAGGAGACAGCAGTGCTAGGACCACATATAGCAGGAGACTGTGCCCAGTGTAAGGCATGAGCCGGCAAAGTCAAGCTTTGGCAGCAGTGCAAAAGTAGCTGTCCTCCATACAGCCTTGTGTCTCAGCTTAGCAGCTCTTGCTGCTTCACTGAGGCTGTATGAGCCACTTGGCTCCAAGAGGAGAGCCAGCAGAATTGGGGAGTTATGATGCAAGTTGAAGAATGCTTGCTGTGCTTCAGCTGGAGCTTGGTGAGCTCTATCTGACTGCAGCAACTGAAAGCTTAAGGCCAATTAATCAGCTTTGCATCTGGTTGTGTTTTGGTGTTGCATTTCCTCCTTCATCACAGTGACCATGCCAAGAAGGTTTGCCTCCTTTGATGCTACAGCCATTCCCCATGCTTCTCTTTCTGCCTCCTCATATGTTCTTTTCTCCTCCATTTCCTCAAGGCCAAGATCTACCAGAAGGAATGAAAAGAAGACCTCTGAACATGCAGGTAGGTAAAGGGCATGTCTGTCCTGAAATGACAATTGGAATCCTGAGCCATTCGTTGCATTGTCAATGTCTTGTTAAAAACCACCCAGTTTTAAATTTCTTCAAACTCTTTTCAATTCCTTGATGGGCTCAGTGGTCTCTCCCAGAGCCCAGTCACTGGGAGTGTGCTCTGGTGATGCAGTGAAAATTGCCCATATCTACCTCTCTTTTATTATTGACCAGAGCATTCTGCAGCAGAGAAAAATCCTGATATAAGATCTTGGTCTTTTGCTACTTGGCTGCCACATGATTTCATCCTCAGTGAAGCTGTTGTAAAGGGCTATTAGTTGTCTGATGTGTAACATCTCTGTGGGAGACTATTTCAGAATGAGCTACTTGGTTCTACTTCCATTATGAAAATCAGCCTTTAGTCAGGCTGGCCTGCAAGTGGCCCGATCTCATACAGTTTAGAAAGAAAATCGCTGGGGAAAACAAATTATCTAGTTGCAAGAACATTCCTGCAATCCAAATCTTTTCTTTTAATGACCTCTAAAATATTCCTACAAAGAGATGAAAATGTTGATCCAAATGCATACTGCTATTAGAGCTCGGGAGCTCTTTTAGGAACTGGGAAGAAGAAAATATTTATTAAATCAGCATGGATAAAGGCAGCTAAAAATCTCTGTCAAGAGCAATCGCCATCTCTCTGCCCTTCTCTCTCAAACACAGCAGCTCTCCAGCAGCCAGGGGTTGAGGCCTTCATCATGCAGGAGGTTTCAGTCTGCTGGCCAGCAGAGAAATGCCATGTGTGCTGCCAGGGCACGA
Organism: Acanthiza pusilla; assembly: GCA_036630365.1. NCBI lineage: Eukaryota > Metazoa > Chordata > Aves > Passeriformes > Acanthizidae > Acanthiza > Acanthiza pusilla. Next base: position 136,344 of record JAXCHO010000165.1, on the reverse strand, counting down.
TGGCAGTAGCCCATCTGTTGGGAGAGGTTCTAGGCATATGTCCCTTGCTGCTCTCGTACACCTTCTCTGTGTCTGCACAGATCTCTGCAATCTGGAACCTGTCTTGCCAGGTGCCCAGCATGGCGTTGTTGGGGGCTTGCAGTCTGCCAGAGATTCACACAAACCTTTGCTTCCGTTAACAGGCGTCCCACTGAGCCAGGCCAAGGAGATGACTCATGCCACCAGTGCTGGCCTTATGAGTGATGAATCCCTGAGGGACAGCTTTGGAAAGGTAAGGGATAAGGACAGGGACGAGCAGACTTCCTTTCCAGTGACTGTTTAGTGCTTAGCCCAAAATGTCACTGAAAATCATAATCTCCCACTCTTGGGGGATGGGCATTCTCTTGGGAATGTATTGGACAGCTACAGAGCAATTGCTTGGCTATTTCCACTGGTGCCAAGGTCACTGCTTTGGAGACGGTGCTAAGGTTGTGCTGCTAGCATTCTTTATGTGCAAAGGCCATTTTAGAGTAGTTGTGAATGGCAGAGCATGCTACACATCAGTGAACGGGGGCAAAGCGCACCCTGGGAAGGAGAGAAGCAAAGATTGTAATGTTGAGTGTAAGCAAGGCTGCAAAATGAAATGGGAGAGTTTGACTTTTCCTGGTTACCTTTCTTGCTGTATGTCACAGCCCTCTCATTCACAAGTTTTCTCTTCATTAAGATCAATGTTTCTGCAACTTCTTTTCACATGACTCCTCTTTTTGGTCTCATGCTCTCAGAGAGCAGCTGAGTCCTTCAGAAGCCAGGCAGTGAGAAAGAGCTGCAATTCCTGGCCATGAGTGTTAAACAGCAGCTACTTAGCCCTCCTTGCTGCTTATTGCACATGGCTTTTACTCTCCTGCCGTGGCCTGTAGGAACTGAACTGGCTGCTCCCTGATCATGTCAGCTCTTCATCTGTGTCGGAGCACTCCTCTGACTTGTGTGCTTCAAGCAGGGCTTCCTGACATAGGTTGAGAAACAGTACCTTGGAGCAGTGGAAGGTGATGGCAATAAAGTGTCCCACCTCACTGTGTGTAATTGCCCAGGTGAGGATGGGAGACATTCTTCTGAAACGACTGGAATGTATAGGGAGCTGCGTTAAAGACTATGGCACTCTATGGACTCTGTGCTCCTGAGGAAATGTTGTGCCTGCTTTGTGTGTCTCTGCTTACAGTCCATGATGCATTTCCATTGCAACTAGGTCCGTCCTGCATTGTGCAAGTCAGCTCAAAAGAGCTTAGAGCGGAAGAGAAAGGAACTTTTGGAGAGACTGATGAAAGAAAAGAGCGAGAAGGAAATGTCCTTGCAGCTGCCTCCAGAGACAGTTGAGCCCGGGGATGCAGCTGGAGCAAGTAAGTGGTTGCTGCAGTTGTGGTCCTTTCTGATCACCTGCTTGCTCTTTGCATAGCCTTGCAATGAGGCCGGGGGGCTGTTCCACTTGAGTCTGAGTGGAAGTTGGCATAGGATTGATTTCCATTTCCCAAAGTGCAATACAGAGGAATGAAGTGCCTTGCACATGGGCTCATTGACTCACAGAATATCAGCTTCCTGCCTTCACCTCTGAAGTCTTTCAGAGTAGAAAATTCTGTCTTGCAAAGTACACTGGGGCTTCAGACTCTCTCAGGGAGAGCAGCCTCCAGGGAATGTGTGTCCAAAAGAATGCTTTTCAACCAAGGTACAACCTGGGAGACGCAAATTCCTTCCAATGAAAACACAAGAAATCCTTCTGCTGCCACTCCCTGCTGAGGAGCTGGCGTTGTAGAGCTGTGCTGAAGCCCCAAGTCAGTGCTTGTGTTGTAGCCCCAGGAGCAAGCAGCACTCCCGACTGAATCCCGGCTGAGGGGCTCTGACTGCAGTGCTGTGGGTGCTGCTCCGATGGTGGCAGCAGGGACCTTAGGAGGCAGCACTCAGCCCAAGGGCATCACGCAAGGTTATCTGCACCTTCTCTTGGTGACTTCCCCAGCCAGCGTCTGAAACAGGAAAAGAAAAGCGATACTGCATTGTCCTTGTTTCTGAGGGGAAACATCTCTGCAATTTGCTTTTAAACTAGAGGAGGGTAGATTTTGATTAGATATTAGAAAGAGAGTTTTATAATGAAGGGGATGAAACGCTGGAACAGTTTGCCTAGAGAAGCTGTTGTTGATCCATCGTTGAAGGTGTTCAAAGCCAGTTTAGATGGGGCTCTGAGGAAGCTGATCTCATTGAAGATGGCCCTGCTCACGAGGGCTGGACTAGGTGGTGCTTAAAGGTGCATTCCAGCCCCAACTCTCTGATGATTCTGTGATCACTGTGCCGTGCTAGTGTGCCATTGTTATACTTGAAGTTGTTTGGGACAGCAAAGAGATGTTACCCAGCTCCAGCAACTTTTCTGGCCCTTTCCATAGTCACCCTGTCCAGTGCCCTCCACTTACAAGCTCCTCTCTGGCCCCTGCAGACTTTAGCGAGCCGCCTGTCATTGGGACAGCTTGCATCCTGCAGAGAAAGCACCCTGGTAGTGCCTTGAGGAAGAAGGTCCTGACGAAGGACGAGAAGGTGCCCTTACTGCCCAGTATGCCCAGCACCCATGGGCTTGGCAGCTTCCCACCCAACTCCTCAGGTAAGCCTGCTCTGAGTCAGCTTTTTCCCACGGGGGTTTTTCCTTGCAGGAGGAGCACAAAGTGCCTCATGCCCCAGGCACCCCAACTGAGATTTTGGGTCCACAGCCTGTCGTGAGAATGAGCAGCAAATCTGCTGTTGAGTTGCTCCAGCTTGGTAGCACTGGAGCAGTTGTTTCTGAGAGATCCATTGGGAAGTGGAGCTGAATAAAGTAGTGGTAAAGGCCTAAGCTGTGGCTTTTGCCCATCCTGATAGTCCAAACTACAGCACTCCTGGTGCCAGGAGGCAGCTGTAACTGCAGGCGTGGGCTGCGGGGCAGTCTGGCAGGGTGTGCTCACTGTGCACGTGCAAGTGCCACCATGAGCAATTGTGCGCTCACCCTGCTGGCCCTCTGCCTGTGCTGCTGTCCGGCTCTGCAGCCAGCTTTTCCGCTATCCCAGCAAGGTTGTCTCTGCATGGCAGTCAGCCAGTGGGTGCAGCCGTGCTGCTGCTCCCAGAAGTGCCCAATGGCATCTCGCTGCTCCCATCCCATGGCCTGCAATGCCAAGCGGGAACAAGCAGTGCCTCCTGTGTCGCCCCACCCAAATACGGCGGCAGATGACAGCCAGGAGGGGCTGCCTGGTGCTCCCAGGCTCTTTGCTGCCTGCAGAAAATACACAGCACATAGTCCCTAGGGGCTCTTGTTTCTCCTTTGCAGGTAGCCTGCCTGTGCTATGATCCTGAGCAGGGTGACATAAGAAGCAGGGAGCTAGGAATGATACTTTGAATGCTGTTTTCTTGTGATGCTACTTCAGTGTTCAGAATTGACCAGAACTAGCCTGACACAGCTCTCCATTCGTATAGAATATAGATGTTCATATTTACATACTTCTGCAGAGGCATCACTGACGTCAGTGACAGGCCTACATCAGTGACATCCAGATTAGCTCCCGTCTGAGTATTTTGGATTTTACGGTTTATTCATACGTAGTGAGAAGGTGCAAAGCAGCACAAAAACCCTACAGAGTCTAGGGCAGTTCACCTAGCTTCAGTGCAACATTTATACTGCATCCTTTTAGACAGAACCGGTGTTGTTCTCCTACACATTACCAAATGAGCTTTTCAGTGCACGACATGAAATTTTTGATTGACCACGCTCTTGCGGACAAATGGGCTTCATAAGAAATGATCTGAATTTTCTCATACCTTATAAATTGATTATCAAGAGAGTGTGTCTGCCAACAAGTTGCATCTATATGGACATATTTTTATCTTCAGTTCACATTTGCAAGGCTTTATTTATTTCAGCCATCCAGACTGGAAATTGCTTTTTACCACAAGAAAAAGATTTGGCATTGCACAGTTTGTACACAAGTCCATTTGATGACAAATAAATTTCCCCTCGGCATCTTCTGAAAATACAGCTAGTGTATACCTCTGAAAGAGGAAAGCTCCATAATGCTTGGAAAGAACAAAATCCATAAACTACTCCTTGCCCAGTAGCAGGCTACAGTCTATGTGCACTCAGCTGCCTGCTGTCTAGAATATTAGAAGTCAATGGCAACAGAGGCGCTGTCAGGTGTGAAGGGTCAGGTAGCGCTGTTCCCTGGCAGTTGCTCCATGGGGATTCAGCGGGGCCCAGCAGGACTCACTTGTTCAGGCTTGGTGCTCTCGGGAGGCAGCTGCAGGCTTTTCCTCAGGGAGCTGTGGAGTAGCTCTGTCCTCAGGGCTCTGGGAAATCAGGGAGCTGAGACAAGAGAGGCGCAGAAGGAGTTCCCTCCTGGGGTAGCAAATGCTGCTGTCCGGCACTGTCTGGCAGGGAGCGGGGGCTCTGTGGCCTCAGGAAGCTGCCGCTGGCTGTGGTCCCTGTGGCACTTGGGAGCTGGCGCTGTGTGGGCAATTGTCAGGCTTGGCCAAGGAGCTGTGCCCAGCTGAGGGGGCTGGGAGAAAGCAAGGAGCCAGACAGCAGGGAAGGCTGTGAACCAGTGCCAGTTTGGAGCCCATGGAAGCGTGGCTGGGCCATGGGGCTGCAAGCTGCTCCATGGCAGGTGCCTTGGCCGGGGCTGCAGCGCTCATGGCTGACCCTCTCCTTACAGTGACCTCGCAGACGGCCGCTGGTGCCAAGCGCCGAGAGGAGCCGCTCCGTGGGAATGGGCAGAAGGACAGAGCCTCTTGTGAGCCACAGCACTCCTTGCTCGAGGCACTCTCCTGGCTCAGCAGCGATGACTGGTAAGGCATGCCCCTGCTCACTCCGTCTGCCTCTTAGCATTAAGGGAGGTTAGAAGTGTGTCCTGCTAGAGCCTCTGAGCCCAGAGAGGCAAAGGGCAGCAGAGAAAGCACTGCAGAGCAGTGAGAGGATAAAGATTTGAGAGCAGCCTTGCCTTGGCCTTGGCCTGCAGCAGTGCTCCAGCTGCAGCAGGTGCGTGCTGTTTCCTGCCTTTGCCTGCTGCTCCATGGAGCTGCAAAGGAAATCTTGAGGGGAGAGAGAAAGCTGTGGCACAAGATGATTTGCTGGCTGAAGCCAGAAGCAGGATGGCAGCAGTTTTGAGTGTAGAGATTTGGGTGCCTCGGGGCACAGGCCCAGGTGGCACCGAGAAAGTTTTCTCTCTGGTCCCACTGCTGGCAGCAATGGCAGGAGACAGGGTCTCCCTGTGACCTCGTGCACGTGAGTCGCAGCAGCAGCAACGGGGAGTTCCTCTTTCTGAGAAATGGACTGACTTGTGCTGTAGAGTTGCTCAGCCTGTCATTTCTCCTGAAGGGCCCATGGCAGAAGAGAAGGAAAAAGGAAAACAAATTGTCTAGGAATCTTTCACTTTTGGAATGGTACTTTTTCCTTCTCACTGCTTCCTATGGGCCTGTGATGTTTTGTCAATACTCAGAATGTGTGCCAAAATTAGACACAGACAGAAGGAGGCCTATAGAGGCCCAGAGGTGATAACCACACAAACGTTAGGTGATTCTGGTTGTCTTTTTGATGTGCAGGTTAGTATCCACTCACTAGTGGAGATGCTCCATTCCCCCTGGAGAAGGACTCCATTTGCCCTGGGATAAGCGTGAAATACCTGCCACAATGTGTCTCCTTGTGCAGTCACCTTTGCTTTGCCCTTTCTCTTCTGCTTTCTCTTCCCCATTTCTGTTTGGTGCCCTGTGAGGTGCAGAGAGCTTCTGCAGGTGTGGGGGGTGTCCAGGTGACACTCAGGGGTGCCCATGGGCTCGCTTGCCAGCCCTGCACTGCAGCCCTGATGCAGCACATAGCTTGCTGTAGCTCAGGTCGTGCAGAAAGCAAGTGCTGAGAGACAGAGTTGTTGGCAGCTTTTAAATAACCTGTTGCTGTTGTGGGGGTTGTTTCAAGTAGGGGGTTCTGGGAAAAGCCCTCTTGCTCTTTCAGCTGTTCTTGCCCAGGGGTGCAATCTTCTGGGACATCGTGCTGCTTTTTTGGGGACTGTGTGAGGTGGAGTGGAGTGGGTGACAGGCAGGCCTAGATTGCAGAGTGGAAACTCAGCTACAGAGTGGCAGTGCAGACTCTCACAGCTGAACTGCCTGCTGAGGCTGGCAAAGAAGGAAAATGCCCCAGTAACAGCCCAGTGGGACTGTGTCTCAGGGACAGCGACAGGGAGGTGACAAGAAACAGAAGCATGGCATGGTCTCACTGCTTCTAGGAAGCTGTGACATCCTAGGCTCTTCACGTGCCAGAGATTTCAGAAAGGCTGCCTTGTTAAACGGCCACAAATGAAGACTCTGAAACCCTTCTGTTTGCCTCCTGCATTTGTGTTTGCTTTTGACAGCCACAGCATCCTGTGGCAATGAGTTCCATGATTTCATTAAGTGAGGCTTGGAAAGCACCTCCCTTTGTCTGACTGAGCTGCCAGCCTGGTAATTTCAGAGTGTGCTGCCTAGTTCTTGGGTGGAGAGAAAAAGCAATGCTTTTGGCTCTTGCCTTTCAGGGAGCTGAAGGAGAAGGGACTCTTCAGCATCAAACACCTGTCTGAGTCCCATTCAGAAGTCCTTCTCAGTCGACTTCGAGAGGTTTGCTTGGCAGTTACCGATGAGGTAAGAAGATTGTGCTGAGTTGTCCTCCGTATTTCATACACAGTGTGTGGATTAGACATGTGCTTGTTCATCTCCATGTGTGCTCAGGCACTGCCTTCATTTTTGTTTTTAGACATTCTATTTCTAATGCCTGTCAGTGCTCTATAGGATCTGTGTGTACATGTAGCTGTATTTCCTGGTAGGTCGGGCATCTGACACACTCTCTTTGAGCGAGGGGCCATTATAATGGAATGTGCAAATGCAGAAACAGAGACACTAATTACGTTATTTGCCACAGTCCAAATGGCTGCCTTTCTGTGCATGTGCACTTCTGCTTCCACTGTGCTTTTATGGTGCTCTGGCCACAGCGAGAAGTGCTGTTGTTTCCTGGGACTTTTGTCTAAGGGCAACTGGTTTCCTTTCAAGGTGATTCTTACGTTTCCCCTCATGATTTCCTCAGGTGACCCACCTGCGCTCCAAGGTCTCTCAGCGGGCAATTATGACTCTGGGAGAGCTCTTTGTGGCCTTGAAGAAGGACATGGACTCGGAGGTGGATGAAGTTGCTCGGGTCCTTCTTCAGATGGTGTGGAACTCCCCAGAGTTCATTCAGAAAATAGCAACTGAGACCTTGGGCATCATGGTGGAGAACGTGACTCCAGCCCGAGCAATGAGTGCTCTCATAGACAGTGGAGTCCAGTAGGTTCTGCTTCTTCTCTTAGTGATATTCTTCACCTTCTATTGTGTGCATGGGGGAAGGGAGGAGAGAGAGAATGGGAATGGTGGGAGGGAAGGGTCCTGTATGCTGCATCCTCTGTCAGCTCAGTGACTTGATTCTCTGATCAAGCTCACTTCCTTCCTCTTGTCACCTACTCCTGCCCTCCTGCAGCCTATTAGCTCAGAGAAGCATAGAGCTGTCGAATGTGCTGAGTTGGAAGAGGCCAATCTGGATCATCAAGTCCAGCTCCTGGCCTTGCACAGAACAGCCCAAGAGTCACACCAAGTGCCTGAGAGCATTGTCCAAATGCTTCTTGAGCTCTGTCAGGCTTGGTGCTGTGGCCACTGATCTGGGGAGCCTGCTCCAGTGCCCAACCACCCTCTGGAGGAAAAAAGTTTTCCAGATCTCCTGATAACCTAAACCTCCTCTGACTCAGCTGCCTGCTGCTTCTTGGAGTTCTCCCAGTCTTCCAGAGTTGCCTAGATGTGGTGAATGTTGGGGAAGTGAAAGTGCCTGCAAAGGCTAAGGATAGGGCCTTGTGGTTTTGTGGGAAGAGGGACAATTGCAATTGCAGCTGTGAGCGCTCTCTGATCTATCACAGCACTAACCACAGAGGCCCTGGGAAAAACCATGCATCATCATTCTGCCATTAACTTGAGAAATAGGGAGGGTACTTGCTGGGGCATGGAGCACATGGGGGGCCATGTGCTGCGTGTGGCACAGCCTGCACAGCAGGTGCAGCTGCTGCCAAGAGGAGTCTTGTATGACTGTGCTGGCCTTAGAGCTCTACTTTCTATTCAAACTGATATTTCATGTTAGGCTTCACAGGCTGACGGCCATGGGGCAGCTGAACCAAATGCTGCCTTAAGTGTTGGTGCTGGGCCTGATAGTTCCCAACAGACACTCTCTAGAACAGGACAGCCTGGCTACAGTGACTGCCACCCTCTCCTCAACTTTGGAAAAGAGTAAAACATTCAAATGTCTCTCTTGCCAAGCCTCACAGAAGAAAAAACGGGCTGCCTTGGTGGATATTCTGTAGCTTCATGCTCCACTTTATTTCTTCCCCACATTTGCTTTTTTCCAAGGCTCTGCAGATTTGAGGATACATGGGTGGAAATAGCCTCCATGCTGCTGCAGCTCTGTGTGCCCTCTGATGGGTCAGCACGAGTAGTTTTTAATTTCTAAATAATTCAAATTTAATCTATTTCTTTAATCCTCCTCAGAGTAAGTTTTGGGAAAGAAATTGAGCATCAGATGGTGCAGGGAGACTGAATTCCTCCCTCTTCCTTGCAGGCACTCCTGTCCAAAGCTAACGTTGTGTTTATCTCAGGACAGGAGTGTCTGCAGGTGTCCCAGTTTGCAGGAAGAACACAGGCCTACTTTGGCCAGCAATGACAGGGAGCATGCCCTGGCCATGGCCTGCGCTGCTGTCCCTCCCTCTCCCTGTGGCCCAGTGTTGGCTCTCTTCTTCCCAGGAACCGCTATGTCCAGGTGCGGAAGTGTGCAGCTGAACTCCTCCTGCCCGTGATGGAGAAAATTGGAGTCACGAAGCTCGCAGGCACAGCCAGGGCTGAAAGGCTGGCGCACGTGGCAGGGACTCTTGCTCAGGACTGTCACAAGGACACAAGGTACTGATCTTCATTTCACCTCGTAAAATAGGAAAGCTGTTTGATGCCTGGCTATCAATGGTAAAAGCACAAAAGAGTGGAAGTTAAAGTAAACGTAAAGTTCCCTCACTGTGTGGATAAAATGGCTAGAGTCTCAGAGTACGCTGAGCTGGAAGGGACCCATCAGGATCATGGAGTCCAGCTCCTGGCCTTGTGCAGGACACCCCAAGTGTCACTCCATGTGCCCAAGAGCATTGTCCAAATGCTTCTTGAGCTCTGTCAGGCTTGGTGCTGTGACCACTGCCCTGGGTTGTCTGGGGAAATGACTGTACTGGGTAACCTGAGGTTGTCCGGCAAGAAGGACCATTGCCACCTTCCTGTGACTTGAATGATTCTTTACTGAGATCAAAAGAGCTCTGATTAGGCAGTCAAAGAGTTCTGCTTGGTCATATGTGCATAACACCAAGCCAAAGTGTTGGCCACTGAAGGATCACTGAAGGATCCCAAGCATCTATTTGTTCTAAAGTTAAGGCTTTCCTAGAAATATTCCAGGGGTCTTTAGCCAATGTATTCCATCTTTCTAAACCTCGCCTGCAGATTTCAATCATGCTGTTATTGGTGGCTGAATGACCTGTAAATTTCTTCTTGAAGAAAGTTGTGGTTTCCTAGTGGCAAAATCAAGCCAAAGCCCCAAAATGCCCTTACTTGGATGATTACATTCCCATTAAGAGATGCCAAGAGCACATGAGTAACTAGCTGCCCCTGTGCATAGATATAGTATGGCATAATCAATAGCAAGCGTGAGGTGTTTTGTCCTGGCTTCCCTGCCCATTAAAGAAAGGCAAATTGTTGTACAATGGCAACAAGACACTGCTAATAAGCTCTGAAAACAAAGCAGATGCACTCTGCTTGTTCCCTGGGAACTTTCGATGCCACAGAAGCACACTCACAGTTTCAGCATGAAACTGAGCTTTTCTGTTGCCCCATGTTCTCCTCTTGTCTCTTGTGTTCAGCTGACAGCGCTGTGCAGTGACAGGGGGAGGTAAATGTCTCTTTGTAGAGTAGGTAATGCTGTCTGATGCAAGTATTGCACCTGCTGAGTTTAAGGCATCAGCTTCTTTGGTTAACACTCTTATTTTGTTCACTTTTATCTCTCTCTCTCTCTCTTTCTTTCAATCTTTCAATCTTTCTTTCTTTCTCTCTTTTTTCCCTGTGTTAGGCATTATGGACAGGAGATGGTGAAAATGTTGCTGAATCATCAAAAATTCAAAAAGCTTCTGGAGCAATCTCTTTCCCCACATGACCTGGATGATATTCTGAGAAGAATTAAGAAGCAAGTAAGTGCTTGGCAGCAGCCGAAATGTCTCCTTTGTGCAACTATTGCCATTGCTAATATGGGATGAAACATATCTAATCAGTATTTATTTCATTCCTCTTCTACTGAATCGTTTTGCTCCTGGGAATGAACTGTAGATCCTCAGCCTGTTCATCTGCAGACAAGGAAGGATTTAATATTATTAGGAAAAAAGTGGGGGCAACAATCTTTTGAATAGTGGCCAGAAAGGGGAAAGGGAGAGAGGAGAAAATGGGTTTACATTTAGGCATAACTCCCCCCCTCACCCCAGTATACTGGGATGTACTCTGCCGTACTCTTCCCGCGGAAAAGGAATTAAGTGAGATCAGTGCTTCTGCAGATGATAGTTTCTTTGCAAAAGACACAGGTGGTACTAGTGTCAAAGAAAATTTCCGAATCTACAAAAGATGTCCAAGGCAATCCTAATTCCTCCAAGGATTGTCTGTCTTCTGGGAATACTGCCCTGCTCTAGTGCCCTGTGGAGCTGGAAGGAGCTTGGTGAATTCAGCAGCATCCAGTGGAAAATCATCTGCTTGTTTTGGGGCTATTGTATTCCTTTTCATCTGCACTGTAGAGAGGAATGTGCCTTTGTTCCAGAGCAGGGAGAATGAGTGTTGAACCAAATCAACTTGCAACACAATGGGCCATTCTCCAAAGAGTCCAAATTTTTCTGCTGCTTCCTTCAAGCAGGCTTGTTCCCTCCCAGTTTGCATTATTCCCTCTATTTATGCTCAAGACTCATGAATGTGGGATTTCATAGTGCTGCTGAGTATGGTAGCACCCATAACCTGCCTCGGGTTGTGGAAAACCACGAGTTGGCATCACTGAATCTCTGGCCTGTTTCTTTCTGTAAGTTAGGAGATGTTTCCCTAAGCCTTGGTAGCAGTGATCGTGGTTATAACTCGTGTTTGAAACAGGTAATTTTCCATTTCATCTTCTAAAGATTCATGGGGTTTCTTTGTGTCTGTGTAGGGGATGGAAAAGCAGAAAGGTGAAGGCCCATCTGTCAAGAGCCCTATGAAGAAGAGGAACGATGGCTCGATGAAGCCCCAGGCCGCGTTGCCTTCTCGTGAACGGTACTGAGCGCTTTTGTCAGCTGCGACAAAGCCTAGGACAAGCTTTACAAGTGTCTTCCTCAGGAAAATCTTGCTGGTGGAGATGACCTGTGCCAGAGATTGTTTCCTTTCCCTACAAATGCTGTATGATAAAAAATGTCTACTTCTGCATGATGCTGGAAACAACTTCTCTGGAGGGGTTTCCACAAAAATGAGGCAACAAAAAGACACCCATTGGTTGCAGCTCAGAAGATGGCGTGCAGTGGCAAGGACAGTGTTGTGGAGGCTATGAGAGGGTCCTGTCTCTGCTGCCTGTTTTGGGACAAATACATTCAATCAGGTTTTGTTTTCATCTGAGTGGCGTCTTTCTCAGATGGGTGTTTTGATGAGAAGTCCCAGTGTAGAAGCAAGAAGCCATTCCCCAAAATAGCACTTGCCATGCATGTGCTTTGGCCTGGCTGAATGATGGTTTTCTGCCCCTCAAACAGTACCAAGTTTGAGCAGTAAGTAGCAAGTCAATTGCTGAGCAGCTGTGGTCAACAAGTGTCTCAAGGTGGACTTTTTGTCTTGATATTCCTGTGCTTCCTCCTGTTTGCTTGATGGACAGCATGTTTGGTGTATTTCCCCCTGTGCTGCAATCAGCCTTTAAGCTAGCAATTTGGTCCTTGCTGTCTCTTCATGCCAGTGGCAGAGCTACTTGTGCCTGCTGCCTTGTGATAACAGAGGGGATTGATTTAGCTCTGTCATGCTCAGCGGTGGCAGGCAAGTGACCACATGCCTCAGTAGCATAGTTAGGATCTTCCCATGCTCATGGAAGAGGCACGTTGATCCAAGAGAATTGTTCCCAGTGCGTTTGTGAAGCTGTGGATCTAGTCTCTAGGGAAGCAATAACGTGAGCGTAGTGCTGGCATGTCTGGCTTCTGTTTTCATCTCTGCTGCTGATTTTCTGGATCCTTCACGTATGCCCCTATTCATCTGTTCCGATGCATCTGAGCTACTTTTCCAGATGCTCATGCCTGGTATAGAGACTTCTGCAGACTTGTGACTTTCCTTATTAGAAGACACACACTTCTTATAAATGCCTGCCATATGATGAGGCATTTAAACTTGGAAGTAGTGTCTCTCTTTCGGCATGAAGCAGAGCATCATGTGTAACTGGGCAGCCATCTGAAGAGAAATGACATGCAGCTCATCCTTGCTTTTCCTGTGGATGCACTGGTGACAATGTTACTTGCAGATTGTCTCCAGTGATGATTGTCATGAGGTCCATGTTGTTTTTCAGGTCAGGATTTTCTAGCATGAAATCACATCATTAGGAATGCTCTCCAAGATGTTTTGCTCCCAGTTAACTGAAGGTATTATCACCAACAGGCCCTACTTTGATTTTGTCTTCCAGGGCGAAGTCTATCTCAGATGGACGCCACCTACACCGTCCAAAAGTCCAGGTCACGTTACCTCCAGCTGTGGAAGAAACAGAGCTGCTCCAGAAGCTTTCCAGTCTCCTGCAAGCCAAGGCGTTTCAGACACGGATGGAAGGACTGGCACTCCTCCTTGATCTGTGCAAAACTAACCCCCGGCTTGTCTCCCTTAACATTGTCCAAGTATGTAGGGAATCTTCATTGCTCCTTTCCCAAGCCTGGAGCAGTAGAGTTACTTCAGTGTGTCTTGGCCCTGCATCCTGGCAGTTTGGGACAGGCTGGTCCCTCTTACCCAGAAAAATTTAATTCAGTTCCAGGCTTCAGGACAAGTTCTTTGCGTCCAGATATATTTGTCTGGCCGGTGCCTATTGATGCTGTTCAGGCGATGATGACAGAATTTTCTGTTGCTGTAACTTCTGCTGTGTCCTACTGCCAGTTGTGTTAAGTGAAGGGAATCCAGCCACTGAAAGGGTGGCAATTCTTCTCTCAACAAAACGTGGCTTTGGATGGGGAAGAGAGGTGTCAGGCTGGGTTGGTTTAAAGCAAAATTTTGGAAAAGGATACTTCCATAACCTCCATCTCGTCTTGCACAGGCACAACTCTGGCTACTCATTTCCATCCTCATCCCTATTCCTCTTGCTAAAGCCTGTGCTCACCCTTCTTGGAGGGCCTTTTTGCTCTTTGGGAAAGGAGGAATATGGCTAAGGACACACATCTCTTCCTTCTCCTCCCAGAAGCTGCTTTTCCCCTTTTTCCAGAAAATGGTGCCTAACAATGTGGCTGTCAAGGGACTGAACCTGCTCTAATGAGTGCTGTATAGCACATGAAATTTCACAAGTCTACCTGTTAATTAGACAAATGGTCTGCATTCTGGAAGAGTTGGTCTGAGCCCTGCACTTCTGCAGACACAGGCTCCGAGACAGACGAAACACAACTTGGATCTCCTCTGCCCATAGTTTAGCCAAATCATACTTACCCTCAGTACCTGAGGCAACTGTGTCAAAAACTGGGCATTGTAAATATCTGGTTCCATACTTTTATACCAAAGATACTGGTTTGCATCAAGAAATGGGATTAATTTAGTGACTTCTAGGTGGAGAGAAACACCTTAGGAACTATTCTGTCCTCACCCAAACCTCTCAGAAATACATGAAAATCTTTCAAGTGGCATGAGGTTGTGCAACCATTCCAGTGAGTAGGCTACCGGAAGACAGAGAAATTGTGCAAGCAAGTGCTGATGTGACAGAAAGAGTGTTCATTTCTACATGCCTTCTTCAAACAAGGATATTTTAATCCAGCTTCCATGTTGTTTGTTTTCTTCACAGATTTTTGATGATTTTGTCCTGAGACTTGGCGATACACATAAGAGAGTAAAGCAACAGGCGCTGGACGTGCTGGCTGAGATGATCGGCATCCTAAAGGATGGCTTAAACCCAGTGATCATCCGGTTAGTCGAAGGAATAACCAGCAGCCTAAACTCCACGGACTCTGCAGTTTATGCTGCAGCTGTGAAAGCCCTGGAAGAATCCATGGCTCACTTAGGTAAGGCTGACCCCTGACATGGACTCTCCTCAACCGTGTGTCTGCCTCTCAGAGAGTCAAGAGAGCAAAGAGTGCCTCAGTAGCTGTTGGTGTCGTCTGTGGAAACCTCCAGCTGACATCCACCAGAAGGTGTGGAGGTGCAGTCCTTAGGCACCAGTCCCCCAACAGGCTGGAATGTGCATCAGCCTTTCCCAAAAGTCCCAGGAGCCCTTGGCCCTGTGCTGTTTGTGTGCTTTGGCAGAGAAGGAGCTGAAGAGTAAGTCGTGGACTGCAGCTTTGCTAGAATTCCGAGAGAAAGGGATTTTTGGAGCTTGGTTAGGCCCCATTGGTCTTTGCCAATGAATAGCTTTGCTGTTGGCATGAAGGGACACTGGCCCATCAGAGCTTCTGCAGAGCAGCCTCCTGAAGGCTCTACATTACAGGCATTAGCTGTCTGTTTTCCACCTTTCTTCTTTGTCTTCTTTTTTCAAAGGGGAACTTCTGATTCACCAAGTTCATTTTTTTTGAACAAACAAGTATAAATCCAGCTGTCAATGATGGCTTGTTCCACATGCTGGTTTTTTTCATGGGGCAAGATCACTATGGCAAATGACTACATAGCCAAGAACTGTTGTAAATTCCTTTGCCACACAGACTGATGTCAGCTCTGCAAATGCCCCACTGGGTGAATATGCCTGAAAAATGGAGTGTTGAAGAGGCAGGTCTTAAAGGGGAGTTTACACTTTCCACCTCCGTTGCTCTGTGAACTCCTTGAATTGCCTGACTCGGTGCCTTTCTGTGTCCCAAGTATGGGGCTCTTCCTGTTTGTGAACTGGGGAGAAGGCTGTGAGACCTAGACTGCTCTTGGCCCATAGCCATTTCTTGTGGAGCATGGGCAAAGTCTTGGTAAAAGCTGCAGAATCCTGCTAACAGAGGATGTGGCAAACAGATGGCTTCAGGGTTTTGTGTGGAGCATTGTGCCATTGCCCTCTCTCCACCTCTGAGATCACCAACAATTTTCCCTGGGGAGAGATGTCAGAACAGGAGCAAGGCATCTCCGCCTCTCATCACAATGACTTTATGCAGAGATACATTCAAGCAAGTGAAGTGGGATATATTTTTTGAGTTCTGCCCATTTTTATGGCTGTTTGCAAGAATTCAAACAAGCAACCAAGTCACAAATATTGCAAAAGTCAACATCTAGAGCTTTAATAGGGGAAGGAAGTCTCTACTGGACAAAGGCATGAACAAAACCTTCCCAAGTACTTTTAAACTGTCTACCTTTACAAGTCAACATCCAGTGGCAAATGGCAAGAAACCTCCTGAACTCCAAAGGATTGTGCAACGCTCCTAGCTTTGTGTGACACGAGCAGGCACATCCTCTTGCCCCACTGCTGCCCTGAGCTTCATAGCTGAGGTCAGCCATTGCTCCAAGACTCTGTGTGCACATGCCTCAGATCTTGCATGAGTAACTTGGAGTCTTGTCCATAGATCCCAACAGGTAACCCGACGAATTAGAACAGCTTATCCTTAAAGTGGGAAGGCATGTGTGAATTTTGGGGCCTTCTCACCCTTTTCCATAGGGGAGGAGGAGATCACTTGTGCAAAGCTGTGGGATGCAAAACCTTTTCCCTGCTTACATGGGATTGAAATCCTGAGGTCCCTGATGTGCAATGTTTAACATGGCTCCTGGTACAGCTGAGCACTTTGGATTTACAGATGTGAAAGGAGAGCTTTTCTTTTGGAACTTAAAATCCTCCCAAGTAGGCTGGAAGGAAAGAAGAAAAGGATTCCAAAACTGGCAGAAATTTCCTTTATTTTACAAAACGCAGTTGCCTCTGCCCTTCCCCTCCCCACTGTCCTTTCTTTTATGAGCTCAGAAGAGTGAGCAGAAACTTGCCTTTCTCTTGTAGACAAAGTATCACTGATGAAAGAGTTCAGCAACCGGTGGAGTCAACTGAGTGGCCAAGGTTTGCTGGACGTCACGGAGCGTCTCTCAGGTATGGCTTCCCCTTCTAAGCCAAGAGGTCTTGTGAGGGATTATTTAGAGGGAATGCATGTGAGCAGACAGTAGAGTAGCTCCTCCAAATCAGGAGGTGCTGAGCTTGTCCTTCCTGCCCAATACCCATGGGAGGTGTTCTAGGCAGGTTTTCCCTGGCTGCTGCAGAGGTGTGCAGCATCTGGGATGGGGGCGGTGCTTGGCCTCAGGGCTGAGCTCTCACTGGGGCATCTCAGAAGCTGCCTCTAGGAAAGGGAGGGGCTAAAATCTCAGGGTTCTCTGTGATCTTTTAGGGGAAATGGGGGCAAATGCTGTTTGAGGGGATCAGTTTGTTTTGTCCTCACCGAAGACTTGTTTTGCTCTTGGAAAGTGTTGAGGCTGAACCCTGCAGTGCCTGAGGGTCACAGTGTAGTTTAAAACCCAAAAGACACGTTAGAGGCATGGATTTTGTGCAAGGCAGCTTTTGGGGACAGAGGGGCACAAGCAGAGTGCTGAGGCTCCCAGCCTGTGCTGTAGAAGTGGCATTGGACTGAGCATTTCAGGATGTGCAAACAGTCTCTTGCTATGTCAGCGCTGTCCAAAATGCTCCAAATGCAGCTGCTAATGGATTCCTCCTAGGAGCTTGCTATGTCAGCAATAGGCAAGGAATGGAAAAATGGAAACCTCCATGTACAGTAGCGAAGACTCTTTCTAGCCTTATTTTATTTATAGCCTTGCTTTAATTAGGGCTAAATCCACTGCAAATTATGCCAGCATCTTTAAATGCAAGGTTTAATACACTTTGTGTCTTCATTATGAGGTTCAAAAGGGCAAGTTCAGTGATTGGCAAAGTCAAAGGCCTTTTAAAGAGCATTTGAATAAAGTAGACCTGTAGGAAGAAAGAATTTAGTTTTGCAGGTAGTTTAACCTCTTTGTCAAAGAAAGTATTTCAGCATAAATTAGGACTACTGTAGAAAGAGCAGATGTTCTCTCAGAGATTTAGTGGGAGCAGACAGCCCTTTCTCTTCTCAAGTTCCATAGTGACGGATGTTTAGAATTGCATTTAAATTGAAAGTAACTCCCATTTAAAAATGGGTCCCGTAATGGTTTTCCTGCTTAGCAGAATTGGTTTTAGATACTTTCAGGAGTTGTTTAAATGTTGATGACTGCTGGCAGATCAACAGCATAGAGAAAATGATGGCTCTTCCACCAGAGAATAATAAATGGCTACTGCATGACATTTTGCCAGTAGAGAAAATAAGAATGGTCTCCAGACCATTTCAGGTTTTGATCTTACAGGCTAATCTGCCATGCAAGGAGCGTATTGGTAGTAAATTTTTGCCTGTGTTTGATAGAGTTCAGTTCAGAAAATGAGCAGAGAGCTGGCTTCAGAGAGAATGTGAGAGAATGCTTGCGTTTTGGTTCCGTTTCAGTCCCCTGTGCAGCATTTCTCTCTCTCTCTCTCTATTCCCCTATTGCAGTGCGGATTATAAGAGAAATCGCCATTAACATTGTGAGGGGAAATGCCATTAACATTTGGAGAGGCTCAAATGCCATGGCAATGGGGTCTGGGTGATTATGTAAGACATGCTGAGGTTTGAAATAGGTGTTTGTTAGAAGCCACAAAAGCATTCTGCCAAAGACACCAGCTCGTGACTGATGTTTCTAATCAAACTGGCAAGCAGCAGCCGTCTCTGATGGGCTGGAGTTTAGAAGTGTGGTCTGACAGTGCCCTTTGCTGTGTGCCACTGAGCAAAGGGAAGAGCCAGATTAGACTTTTGGCATTTTTCATCAAAGGGCACCAAAATGGAATCATCCCTTTTAGTAGAGATCTCTCAGTGGTTTCTCTGCGGTGCATTTCAACATCTTGAGTGCAGGTTTGGACAACTTCTAAATGGCAATAAAGGGCAATTTGACCTTCTGGTCATTGTTCATGCAGAAAGAGATTGTGAAATGATTTAGTAAAGGTACAAAGTCTTCCACAGGTAGAAGGCTTTGTTGGAGAAATTAGTCCTGAGGGGTTGGTGGTTCTTTTCCGGAGATGATCAGCTGCTTTGCCCGTTTCGGGATCACAGGGCTCTCTGTGCTGCTTTGCTGATCTTAGCTAGAGAGGCTCCCAAGAAGCCCAGCTAGAGGGAGGTGCTTGTTTGCATTAAGCTTGATGCTTAAGAATCTTGTCTCTCTCTCCTGGCAGTGCTTGTGGAATGGGTTTATGCCAGGAGCCCCGAAGTGGTCAAGCGCTACGACCTGCCCGTGCTGTGGTCCTTCCTGGGGACCAAGGCGCTGCCTGTCCGAGGCGCCAGTGCCGGCGCTGTGGCCAGCAAGCTTGCCTTGGCCCTCCACAAGGTGATGGGCTCCCAGCTGGAGAAGCATGCTGCCAGCCAGCCTCCACACGTGGGGAAGAACCTCTCCAAGATTTTGGGCTGGTGAAGGCAGGATGTCTTCCCATAAGCTGTGAATCACCGAATTGGACACCCACCACCAGATGTGACACTTCACCCATTCAGAAAATGACGAAATACTAATGACGGATGTGCATCTGCCCCTGCTCTCTCCACCCTGGTTCCTAGTCATGGCATGGGGGGCCTGAAGAAACTTCTGATCGAGGACAAGGTGAAGGCTGAGCATGGCTCAGCCTCACAGAGAGGTAAGGCGGGAGCTGGGCTGCTCTCTGGTGGGAGGGAGGGATTTGTGCCAGCCTGGAGTGTCCATGCACATTCCCAGGGAACAGTTCTGCCCTGCAGGTGCCCCCTGCACTGAGCTGTGCTGCTCCCAGTGCCCCGTGCAGCTGTGGGGCTGCTGAGCTGTGGGGCAGGGAGAGGAGCAGGAGGTGCATGTGCAGCTGAGCCATTCCTGGAAAGCACAGGGCTCTGGGCTCCCTGTTGTCCCACGGCAGCCCAGAGGCCAGGGTGTTCCTGTGGGAGCTCTGTGGAGGTGGGTCAGGGTGTCCCCCTGGCCTGCCTCAGGGGACTGCCAGCAGGAGCATGTTTCCCTGTACAGATATTTGGAAGTTTCCAGAAAATCTGTCCCATGAAATATGTAGCTTTAGATGCTCCAGGGTTGCATTGACACCTCTATTATATTTTGTGTCTCCACTTTGCAGACCTGACTGGCTACACTGTTTCTCAGAAGTTTTCCCAGGACACTTCCTATTGCCATTGCACACAAAGTCATTGCCTCTCTTGTGTGCAACGGAGAGAAGCAGAAACATGGGAAAAACTGCACCGGCTATGACAAGAGTAATGTGAATTACCAGGACCTGATGTGAGAAGGAAAAGGATTGAAGGTAAGGAGACCAGGCTAAGTCCTGTGTGCTAGATTTTCAGTTTATGACCTGTAGGCAGATCTCTGAGAACTCTTCCTGGGGTGAGAGCCCAGGCAAGCAGCTGAGCCAAGGAAGAGCTCAGCTGGACATGGTGCTTCAGGCTCTCTTTGCAATGGGTGATTAGTACCGATTTCTTGTCCCCAATGTGTATCAATAGCAGGAGAGGTCTCTGAATGTTTTCTGAGCTCTTTAGTGGCTCCTCCTTGTCTTACAGCTGAGAGAACACCAACAAGCAGTCAGAGCAGCTAAAGGTGTCCAGTCTGGTCAAGTAATCCATCTACATTTAGTAAACTAGGGATATCTGTGAAGCATCTCTATGGCTTGGTGGTGTTTTCTGTCAGCTGTGTCTGGTTTGGACAGAAAAAGGTGTTTGCTGGCACAGGCAGTCATGCAAAGTCTGTTCAAGGATATCTCAGCTTTTGAGCTGCACAGCCATGCCCTTCTGCACAGCTCTCTCTGATGCTGCTTCTAGACTTCATCAGTGTCTGGGCAGCTTTGTGCTCTGGCATGGCTTTGTCCAGAGGTGAGGGATGGGAGGTGGCCATGGCGAGAGCAGCCCAGAGCCCACGCACACAATTGCCTTTGCAGCAGGGCCAGGAGCTGCAGTTGTTTTGGGTTTGCCATGGGGTGCAGGAGGAGGCAGATGAAGACCAGCTTTGGTAAACACAATGTCCAATCAAAGGCTTGGGTACTTGATTTCAGCCTTGGTGAGCAAGGGCCCAGTGTGTCCCTGCCAGGAACTGATCCTTTCACTGAAGTTTGAACAGGATTTGGCTCTTTAGCTGTTCCAGAAGGGATGGGATCGTAAGGAAGGGTGTGCTTCAGCCCCTGCTGCCTCCCCCCTGTTGCTGGTCATGGCCTGGGGGCCCCGGAGCAACTTGGGCAGGCAGAGAGCTTAGAGAGAGCAGCAGGGCAGGGAGCTGTGCTGAGCTTCATCAGTGCCTGTGGGCCTGAGATGATGGATGTGTGGGAGCTGGAGAGCAGCGAGCATCGCGAGAGCTCAGCAGCATCTGGGCTCAAAGGCTGCTGGGGAGCTGTAGGAAGGAAGGGCAGCAGCAGGAGAAATGAGGAGCTTGGGAGAAGCAGGTTTTGACATGCTGCAGAATGGCTTTGTGGGGACTTGGCTGGAGATCAGCAGTGGCTGGAAGGCGCTTTAGGGACAGGGAGAGAATAGTGATCCAAACCCATTCCCATAGCATCCCAAATGCCAAAGGAGGCAGAGGCAGCCCAGAACCTGTGGATGCCAAACATGTGGATGCCAGGGGGTAATGTAGGCACACTGCCAAAGAGGTGAGCAAGGGGAGAGAGCTGGCAAATGTGGGACACGGTCTCTCCCTCACCACTTCCCTTTCCATTTCCCACCCTAGGCCAAGCAGCTCCATCAGTCTGACTTTTCTTTTCCTGCCAAGTTCTAGCTAAGAACCTGGATAACGTTCTGGAGGTGTGAATGGGTGACAATTGGATGCGCTATCTGAGCCTGTGTTCTACTCTTTGCAGGCTTCCTTGCTGAATTCCAGTGGTGGGGATATGAAGAAGGGGTCCTTGGGGCTGCCTGTGATCCCCCCTGTAAGCAAGGCTGTAAGTCCCTCTGATGGCAGTGCTGCTGTGACTCAGCCAAGTTCTCAGCAGCTGGATTTCCTGGAGTCCCAGGAGATGAGGTAAGCCAAGGTGTCTGCTGCTCCTGTGTGCTGTTCACCTTGCTCTTCCCATCTCGTGAGCTTATTTCCCACAAATCTGTATTTGGGCAAACATCTGTGCATTCACCATTTTGCCTATCTGTGATGATCGAGCACAATGTGAAACCAACACCACATGCCCCAAGAGCAGAGGTGGTGGTGGGGAAGAGGAGGCAGGGCCTAAGAGGACCTCGAAACTGCTCCTCTGTGGGACTTGGCTATTGATTCCCTCTGTAATGTTTGTGTTGTCATTTGGGAAGTGTATTGCATGGGTCTGGATACTGCAGATCCTTGAATGCTGTAATCCTTGTTTGTCAACTCCTGCACCCTTAAGAATATATATTGGCAACTATTGGCTATTGAAGAGGTGTCTGCAAATTCAGGTGCTGCTTCTGTAAATGTCAGTTGTAATTTCTCTGTGCCTGGGCCTCCACTGTCAAATGAGAGCCCAGACAAATGTTGGGCAAGACATGTATAATCCAATACTTGATCAATATTTACAACTAGGCATAAGATCAAGGAGGTCAAGGTGCTCTGAGTCAGCTGCCTTCTGCTTCCTGGACTTCTCCCAGTCTGCCAGAGTTGCCTAGATGTGGTGAAGAGTGGGGAAGTGAAAGTGCCTGCAAAGGCTAAAGATAGAGCCTTGTGGTTTTGTGGGAAGAGGGACAATTGCAATTGCAGCTGTGAGCGCTCTCTGATCTATCACAGCACTAACCACAGAGGCCCTGGGAAAAACCATGCATCATCATTCTGCCATTAACTTGAGAAATAGGGAGGGTACTTGCTGGGGCATGGAGCACATGGGGGGCCATGTGCTGCGTGTGGCACAGCCTGCACAGCAGGTGCAGCTGCTGCCAAGAGGAGTCTTGTATGACTGTGCTGGCCTTAGAGCTCTACTTTCTATTCAAACTGATATTTCATGTTAGGCTTCACAGGCTGACTGCCATGGGGCAGCTGAACCAAATGCTGCCTTAAGTGTTGGTGCTGGGCCTGATAGTTCCCAACAGACACTCTCTAGAACAGGACAGCCTGGCTACAGTGACTGCCACCCTCTCCTCAGCTTTGGAAAAGAGTAAAACATTCAAATGTCTCTCTTGCCAAGCCTCACAGAAGCAAAAACGGGCTGCCTTGGTGGATATTCTGCACCTTCATGCCCCACTCTATTTCTTCCCCGCATTTGCTTTTTTCCAAGGCTCTGCAGATTTGAGGATAAATGGGTGGAAATAGCTTCCATGCTGCTGCAGCTCTGTGTCATGGGTGCTCTCTGATGGGTCAGCATGATTAGTTTTTAATTTCTAAATAATTCAAATTTAATCTATTTCTTTAATCCTTCTCAGAGTAAGTTTTGGGAAAGAAATTGAGCATCAGATGGTGCAGGGAGACTGAATTCCTCCTTCTTCCTTGCAGGCACTTATAGCAGGGCCGAGGCCTTTTCTCGCGGAGGCTGGCTGAGAGACACCAAGCAGACCAAGGTATGGCGGAGAGAAGAAGGAGAAGGAAGAAGGGCAGTTTATTTACAGCAAAAGCTTTTTATACTCTTACACACTCCAATTACTACTGGTCAGTGAAAAGTCCACCTCCCAGGGTGATTGGTCACACCCGGTGTCAAACATAGAGATTAGAACAGTGAAAGAATGCAACTTATCTATGTTCTCCGTGAGAAAGAACAGAAAGATTCCAAACAGTGCAACCACAATTCCCCCTTATTTGTTTTATAAAAAGAAAAGCAAAACAAAGGTATTGCTTGCAGTCTCCATTTGTTCCCTAAGAAGGGAAAATGAACTCAGCATGAGGGATCTGCTTCGCAGTGGCCAGCCACCAAGGAGATCCCAAGCTAAATACTGATAAGGGGTCTGTCAGTGGTGGCCAGCCACTGACAGGGCCCAAACCAGCCACTGATTAGAGATGGACAGGGAGACTTCCAAGCAATGCCATAAATGACATATCTATTAAACTTAGTTCTACTGAAGGTTCTTAAGTTTCTGACTCCACAATAAGATGAAATTCAGTCTCTGCTTGTTGAAGGACCATCTGGCTGATGGTCAGTGTCTTGATCATTGTTTTGAGGTTGCTGGTTCTGCTTCTGAAGTCGCAGATCAGGACGAATGCATCTCGCAGGCAGCCACTGCACTCCAGTATCTGTGGAAACGCAAGCATACCCACGGCCCCAAGTAATAAGCTCATGGGGGCCTTCCCAGGTGTTAGTGAGTAGGTTTCGAATCCAAACCTTCACCCGGGCCAAGCGTGACCCGCCTGACTGCAATGAGAGAAAATGATTCAAAATGACAGGATTATTAGACCTGATGAGCAGAAACAGCGTGTTGCACCTCATTCAGCACTTGTTGTGCCTCTGGGGTCAGCTTTCAAGGCGAATTCAGATCAGGGTCCCCCCTTAAAATCTTACAAAGAGGGGCAAGCTGCGAGGCGGGTAGTCCCAAATAAGGACGTAACCACTTAATAACACCAAGCAACTTCTGGGCATCATTCAAAGTTTTGATAGTGTCTGAAAATTGCACCTCTTGATGTTGTACAGTCCGATCCAAAATTTTGACCCCCAAATACTCAAGGCTCAGCATTATTAATTGCTGGCACTGTAAAGGCAAATTTTGATGTCATTGGGGTGCAAAGGGATCGTAAAAAAACAATCCTTCAAATCAATGATCAGGATCACCCACTCTGTGGGAATCATCACAGGTGAGGGCATTCCAGGCTGCAAGGCGCCCATTCCTTCCAGCACTGGATTAACTTTCGAAGATCATGCAGCAGCCTCCACTTCCCTGACTTTTCTCAACTACGAAGACAGGAGTATCCCAGGGAATAGTGGAAGGCCCAATGTGCCCCTGCTGCAACTGCTCCTGAACCAACTGACAAAGGGCGAATAATTTCTCTCTGGGCAGGGCCCACTGTGGTACCTATACAGGCCTAACAGTCAGCCATCGCAAGGACAGCGTGAGGCATGGCTCGCCCTCACGCACAGTGACCCTTATTAAAAATGTGTCCCAAGCCGAACTCCCCATGTTGCCAACACGCCTCCCCCCCAAAGGGTAAGTGGGGCCAAAATAACATAGGGCCGAAGTACAGCCGTGTGACCCTCCGAGTCGCACCAACACAGGCCAACCACTCAAGCAGCTCTGTGCGGCACCCCCCAGCCCCGCAATAGCGGACCCCACAGGGGCCAGGAGTCACGAGGAAGGCCACGAAGAGGAGGAGAGAATCGTTTCGTCGGCATCAGTGTCGAGCAAGTCTCGAAGTCGATGTGGGCAGGCTCTCAGCAGGATCAGAGTGCAGGTCAGCTGTGGTCTCTGAGTAGAGATGTCCGCGGCCCAGCAGACGTGCAGAAGGTCTGGAAGCTCAGTGTCGTCACCGCAGACTCGCTGCTCAACTCTGGGAACAGGAGACTCAAAAGCACTAAATTAGCAATGAGAGTTTTCTCAGGAATCGTGATAGGAGGTCGGTGTGGAAGCCATAGCATGAAGCTGGCCCACATGCAAAACTTGGCACTTGACACAGTCCCAATATTTCCAGGAGACGATCAAAGAGTACTGGGAAAAACATCCAGTCTCTCCAAAATTCCCTCCGACAAGGCAAGGAGGGGGCCAAGTCTTTAAAAAAAAACCAAAAAAAAAACCACGATTCAATCGCAGCTGGGCACGAAGAGGTTAAAAACGAAACTTGAAATCCGCAGCCAGGCATGAAGAGGTTTAAAAACAGAACTTGAAAACGCAGCCTGGCATAAAAGGGGTTAAAAACCGAACTGCAAACCGCAGCGCCGCTGCAGGAGCCCGGGAACCACCCCCGCAGGAGCGTCCCGGAGCCGCGGCCGCGCCCGGGACCCAGGCGGGGCAGCGCCGCCGGGCAAGTGGCAAGATCGAACCAGCACAGAGCGGGGGGAGCAACCCCCGCTCAACACAGGCTGGGGGGGAAACAGCCGCAACAGAACCCAGGAGCGGCGCGGGTCCTGGCAGCCCCCCTGGTCCCAACGGCCGCGGGACGGCGGCGGGCGATGCCTCCGCCGCCGCCTCCTCCGTCTGACAGGCAGCTGAAGCCTCGGAAACAAGCCCCGCAGCCGCCAGCCAACTCGGCCGCGCGGCCAATTCAAACAAGTGCGGGGCAGGGCGCGGGCCGGGCACCGGCAGCTCGGAAAAACGCGGCGCGGGGCACGGGCCCGGCCCCGGCGCGGAACTGGGACGAGCCCCCCAGCTCCCGCTGCCTTCTCCCGAGCTTGGAATCCAGCGAATGCCTCCGCAAGCAAAAAACACTTCCAAAAATTGCAGTCCTCCAGAGACAGGCACCCCAGACGCCTCACAGGGGGCGTGGCTGGCCCATCAATCACAGAGGCGTGCAGGGGGGGCGAGGGGTCCGAGGAAAAAGCCTCCCAAAGCGCCCCACTCAGGCGAAGCCACCGTCCAAAATTAGGCAGTTCGCGTGAAAAACGGAAGTTTCCCTTATCTTGAAAGCACGGTAATAATTCATCGAGCAGAGCGTCCCCAGCTCGAACGGAGCCCCAAACATCCTGGCTAGAGTCCAGGGAAAGGCCCAACGCTTCAGCCGCAGGCAACATTGTCCCCAAACCCGGGCGGGCGGGCGGGGAACAAGGAAAGGAGGGCAGGGGGGGACTAGACCTACCCCAAAAACAGACACGCACACGTCGGCGGTCACCAACTATAGCAGCGGCCGAGGCCTTTTGTCGCGGAGGCTGGCTGAGAGACACCAAGCAGACCAAGGTATGGCGGAGAGAAGAAGGAGAAGGAAGAAGGGCAGTTTATTTACAGCAAAAGCTTTTTATACTCTTACACACTCCAATTACTACTGGTCAGTGAAAAGTCCACCTCCCAGGGTGATTGGTCACACCCGGTGTCAAACATAGAGATTAGAAAAGTGAAAGAATGCAACTTATCTATGTTCTCCGTGAGAAAGAACAGAAAGATTCCAAACAGTGCAACCACAGGCACTCCTTCTGTCCAAAGCTAACGTTGTGTTTATCTCAGGACAGGAGTGTCTGCAGGTGTCCCAGTTTGCAGGAAGAACACAGGCCTCCTTTGGCCAGCAATGGCAGGGAGCATGCTCTGGCCATGGCCTGCGCTGCTGTCCCTCCCTCTCCCTGTGGCCCAGTGTTGGCTCTCTTCTTCCCAGGAGCCGCTATGTCCAGGTGCGGAAGTGTGCAGCTGAACTCCTCCTGCCCGTGATGGAGAAAATCGGAGTCGCGAAGCTCGCAGGCACAGCCAGGGCTGAAAGGCTGGCGCACGTGGCAGGGACTCTTGCTCAGGACTGTCACAAGGACATAAGGTACTGATCTTCATTTCACCTCGTAAAATAGGAAAGCTGTTTGATGCCTGGCTATCAATGGTAAAAGCACAAAAGAGTGGAAGTTAAAGTAAACGTAAAGTTCCCTCACTGTGTGGATAAGATGGCTAGAGTCTCGGAGTACACTGAGCTGGAAGGGACCCATCAGGATCATGGAGTCCAGCTCCTGGCCTTGTGCAGGACACCCCAAGTGTCACTCCATGTGCCCAAGAGCATTGTCCAAATGCTTCTTGAGCTCTGTCAGGCTTGGTGCTGTGACCACTGCCCTGGGTTGTCTGGGGAAATGACTGTACTGGGTAACCTGAGGTTGTCTGGCAAGAAGGACCATTGCCACCTTCCTGTGACTTGAATGATTCTTTACTGAGATCAAAAGAGCTCTGATTAGGCAGTCAAAGAGTTCTGCTTGGTCGTATGTGCATAACACCAAGCCAAAATGTTGGCCACTGAAGGATCACTGAAGGATCCCAAGCATCTATTTGTTCTAAAGTTAAGGCTTTCCTAGAAATATTCCAGGGGTCTTTAGCCAATGTATTCCGTCTTTCTAAACCTCGCCTGCAGATTTCAATCATGCTGTTATTGGTGGCTGAATGACCTGTAAATTTCTTCTTGAAGAAAGTTGTGGTTTCCTAGTGGCAAAATCAAGCCAAAGCCCCAAAATGCCCTTACTTGGATGATTACATTCCCATTAAGAGATGCCAAGAGCACATGAGTAACTAGCTGCCCCTGTGCATAGATATAGTATGGCATAATCAATAGCAAGCGTGAGGTGTTTTGTCCTGGCTTCCCTGCCAGTTAAAGAAAGGCAAATTGTTGTGCAATGGCAGCAAGACACTGCTAATAAGCTCTGAAAACAAAGCAGATGCTCTTTGCTTTTTCCCTGGGAACTTTCAATGCCACAGAAGCACACTCACGGTTTCAGCATGAAATTGAGCTTTTCTGTTGCCCCATGTTCTCCTCTTGTCTCTTGTGTTCAGCTGACAGCGCTGTGCAGTGACAGGGGGAGGTAAATGTCTCTCTTTGCTGAGTAGGTAATGCCTTCTCATGCCAGTATTGAGTTTAAGGCATCAGCTTCTTTGGTTAACACTCTTATTTTGTTCACTTTTATCTCTCTCTCTCTCTTTCTTTCAATCTTTCAATCTTTCAATCTTTGAACCTTTCTTTCTTTCTTTCTTTTTTTCCTGTGTTAGGCATTATGGACAGGAGATGGTGAAAATGTTGCTGAATCATCAAAAATTCAAAAAGCTTTTGGAGCAATCTCTTTCCCCACATGACCTGGAAGATATTCTGAGAAGAATTAAGAAGCAAGTAAGTGCTTGGCAACAGCTGAAATGTCTCCTTTGTTCAAGTATTTCCATAGCTAATAGGAGATCAAACATATCTAATCAGTATTTATTTCATTCCTCTTCTACTGAGTCATTTTGCTTCTGCGAACGAAGTATCAATCCTCAGCCTGTTCATTTGCAGAAAACAAAGGAATTATTACTAATAGAAAAAAAGTGGGGGGTGGAATCTTTTGAATATTGGCCAGAAAGGGGAAAGGGAGAGAGGAGAAAATGGGTTTGCATTTAGGCATAACTCCCCCCCTCACCCCAGTATACTAGGATGTACTCTGCCGTACTCTGCCCGCAGAAAAGGAATTAAGTGGAGAACAGTGCTTCTGCGGATGATAGTGTCTTTGCAAAAGACACAGGAAGTAATAGTGCCAAGAAAATTTCCAAATCTACAAAAGATGTCCAAGGCAATCCTAATGTCTTCCGGGAATACTGCCCTGCTCTCTTGCCTTGTGGAGCTAGAAGGAGCTTGGTGAATTCAGCAGCATCCAGTGGAAAATCATCTGTTTGTTTTGGGGCTATTGTATTCCTTTTCATCTCCACTGTAGAGAGGAATGTGCCTTTGTTCCGGAGCAGGGAGAATGAGTGTTGAACCAAATCAACTTCCAACACAATGGGCCATTCTCCAAAGAGTCCAAATTTTTCTGCTGCTTCCTTCAAGCAGGCTTGTTCCCTCCCAGTTTGCATTATTCCCTCTAGGTACGCTCAAGACTCATGAATGTGGGATTTCATAGTGCTGCTGAGTATGGTAGCACCCATAACCTGCCTTGGGTTGTGGAAAACCACGAGTTGGCATCACTGAATCTCTGGCCTGTTTCCTTCTGTAAGTTAGGAGATGTTTCCCTAAGCCTTGGTAGCAGTGATCGTGGTTATAACTCGTGTTTGAAACAGGTAATTTTCCATTTCATCTTCTAAAGATTCATGGGGTTTCTTTGTGTCTGTGTAGGGGATGGAAAAGCAGAAAGGTGAAGGCCCATCTGTCAAGAGCCCTATGAAGAAGAGGAACGATGGCTCGATGAAGCCCCAGGCCGCGTTGCCTTCTCGTGAACGGTACTGAGCACTTTTGTCAGCTGCGACAAAGCCTAGGACAAGCTTTACAAGTGTCTTCCTCAGGAAAATCTTGCTGGTGGAGATGACCTGTGCCAGAGATTGTTTCCTTTCCCTACAAATGCTGTATGATAAAAAATGTCTACTTCTGCATGATGCTGGAAACAACTTCTCTGGAGGGGATTCCACAAAAATGAGGCAACAAAAAGACACCCATTGGTTGCAGCTCAGAAGATGGCGTGCAGGGGCAAGGACAGTGTTGTGGAGGCTATGAGAGGGTCCTGTCTCTGCTGCCTGTTTTGGGACAAATACATTCAATCAGGTTTTGTTTTCATCTGAGTGGAGTCTTTCTCAGATGGGTGTTTTGATGAGAAGTCCCAGTGTAGAAGCAAGAAGCCATTCCCCAAAATAGCACTTGCCATGCATGTGCTTTGGCCTGGCTGAATGATGGTTTTCTGCCCCTCAAACAGTACCAAGTTTGAGCAGTAAGTAGCAAGTCAATTCCTGAGCAGCTTTGGGCAACAGGTGTCTCAAGGTGGACTTTTTGTCTTGATATTCCTGTGCTTCCTCCTGTTTGCTTGATGGACAGCATGTTTGGTGTATTTCCCCCTGTGCTGCAATCAGCCTTTAAGCTAGCAATTTGGTCCTTGCTGTCTCTTCATGCCAGTGGCAGAGCTACTTGTGCCTGCTGCCTTGTGATAACAGAGGGGATTGATTTAGCTCTGTCATGCTCAGCGGTGGCAGGCAAGTGACCACATGCCTCAGTAGCATAGTTAGGATCTTCCCATGCTCATGGAAGAGGCACGTTGATCCAAGAGAATTGTTCCCAGTGCGTTTGTGAAGCTGTGGATCTAGTCTCTAGGGAAGCAATAACGTGAGCGTAGTGCTGGCATGTCTGGCTTCTGTTTTCATCTCTGCTGCTGATTTTCTGGATCCTTCACGTATGCCCCTATTCATCTGTTCCGATGCATCTGAGCTACTTTTCCAGATGCTCATGCCTGGTATAGAGACTTCTGCAGACTTGTGACTTTCCTTATTAGAAGACACACACTTCTTATAAATGCCTGCCATATGATGAGGCATTTAAACTTGGAAGTAGTGTCTCTCTTTCGGCATGAAGCAGAGCATCATGTGTAACTGGGCAGCCATCTGAAGAGAAATGACATGCAGCTCATCCTTGCTTTTCCTGTGGATGCACTGGTGACAATGTTACTTGCAGATTGTCTCCAGTGATGATTGTCATGAGGTCCATGTTGTTTTTCAGGTCAGGATTTTCTCGCTTGAAATCACATCATTAGGAATGCTCTTCAAGATGTTTTGCTCCCAGTTAACTGAAGGTATTATCACCAACAGGCTCTGTTTTGGTTTTATCTTCCAGGGCAAAGTCTGTCTCGGTTGGACACCACCTACACCATCCAAAAGTCCAGGTCATGTTACCTCCAGCGGTGGAAGAAACAGAGCCACTCCAGAAACTTTCAAGTCTCCTGCAAGCAAAGGCTACCTTTCTCTCTTTCTTTCTCTCTTTCCTTCTCTCTTTCTTTCTCTCTTTCTTTCTCTCTTTTTCCTCTCTTACTTTATCACTTTCTTTCTCTCTTTCTCTATTTCTTTCTTTCTGTCTTTTAATCTCTTTCTTTCTCTCTCTTTGTGTCTTTGTCTCTTTCTTTTGCACTTTCTTTCACACTTTCTTTTATGCTTCTGCGCTTTTGCGCTCTTTCTTGCTTTCTCACTTTCTTTCTTTTTCTTTTTCTCGTTTTCTTTCTATCCCGCTTTCTCCCCTTCTCCCCTCCCCTCCCCTCCCCTCCCCTCCCCTCCCCTCCCCTCCCCTCCCCTCCCCTCCCCTCCCCTCCCCTCTTGTCCCCCTTTTTTCTTTTTCTTCTTTTTCTTCCTTTTCTTCCTTTTCTTCCTTTTCTTCCTTTTCTTCCTTTTCTTCCTTTTCTTCCTTTTCTTCCTTTTCTTCCTTTTCTTCCTTTTCTTCCTTTTCTTCCTTTTCTTCCTTTTCTTCCTTTTCTTCCTTTTTTTTCTTCCTTTTCTTCCTTTTCTTCCTTTTCTTCCTTTTCTTTCTTTTCTTCCTTTTCTTCCTTTTTTCTCTTCTCTTCTCTTCTCTTCTCTTCTCTTCTCTTCTCTTCTCTTCTCTTCTCTTCTCTTCTCTTCTCTTCTTTTTCTTCCTCTTTCTCTCTCTCTTGCTTTCTCTTTTTCTCTTTTTCGCTCTACCTCTCTCTCTTGCCCTCTTGCCCTCCTTTCCTCTCTGCATCCCCTCAATAAACACATGCTCTTCACTTTCGCACCTGCTCTCCTCTGCACCTTACTTCACACACACCCACTGCACCTAGCAAATAACATTGGCCTTCAGCACCAAAGGATTACACAGGCAAACAAGGCAAATGCCTACTTTGGCTTCTCACTTGTTTTCAACCTCTGCCTTAGATGGCCTTGCTTGCTTCTCTGCCTTGCTCCTCTTGTTATAAGTTAAAAGTTCAAATAGATTGACAATAGTCAGGCCAATTAAAATAATTTGGTTTCTTGAGCAAGCAGCAGCAAACAAAACAGCGCTGGGCTGCCGGGGAGTCTCCGCTGCACCACGGCAAGCGATTTCCCCTCCCGTGGTCTCTGGCTTGATCCCCTTCTTCTTCCTGGTGTACGCAGATCTTCCTGCAGTACCCTGCGTCTGCGCGGCCTGTTGCTAGCGGGTCTTTTGCTGCCTTTTGGTGGTCGTGAGGCTGAAGGCTGAAGTCTTCCTCCGATGTTATTTTAGTAATCTTACACAATGGGGAGGGGGCTTTACATCACCGGATAGGTGGTCCTGGCATTGCTTAATTATCTGCTCCTTCTGAGGGTCTTGTGCTTCTGACATTTCTTAATCATCTGCTCCTTCTGACTTAGCTTAGGCAATCTCTGTTTCTTTTCTTGGCTTTTATTAGGCAAGCTTAGTTCCTCTTGGCTTTTATTAGGCAAAAGTCATAAGCTTTCTTAAGCAAAGTTCGATTAACAAACACAAGGCTATTGATTACAATTTGAACAAGATTTGATTAACAAACTCAAAACTATTTATAACACTCTGAAGTGTTGCTGGCAATGACTGAGGAGAAGCAGGGCAGAAGAAAAGCAGCCCCGAGAAAAGAAGGAGGACGAGAGGGGAGGGCAATGGAAGGAGGCGCTCCGGAGGCATTGGCAGCCTGCAGCCCGTCCAATGGCAACAGCCACAGGGATCACCCCTGGCCAGGAAAGGGCACCCACTGGGGCCCTTTGGACAAAGGGGAGCGTGCTCACCTCTGGGGGGACAGAGACACACCGCACTCAGCTGACCCCTTGATCCAAATCAACTCCTTTTGCTTCCCAGACTTCCTCACCTCTCCCTTCTGTCTAAAAGTCAGCTGTTTCTCACTATTTGGGCATTTCCCTAGGATCCGTAAGCTCTGGCCCTGCGGGGTGGGACATCAAGAGCGAGGGAAAGCACGCTCTGCTCAAGTTTGGCAGCCCTCGACTTGTTGTTGTGCCCTGTGGGAGCAGCAGCTGAGCCCTGCACGGGGACTCTGCAAGCAAAAAGGGGAAGGAAGGGAGGGAGAGAGCAGAGTTCCCTGTTGCGGTGCGGGTAAAAGCACCTTTACCCTTTACCCTTTTGAAGGTGGTCGGACTGGCCCCTATTAAAGTAATCCCATTGAAGGCACCGCACCGCAGTTGAAGAGGAGAATAAGCAATCCAGGATCGATGTGATCAATACAAGCTTTATTCCAACTACTTCTCTCGGTTTATAGACTTAAGTACATTTTCTCAGAAGGCTGCAGGTTTTACATGTCATAATGTCATTGGTTAGTAAGACTACTTGTCATACTATTATTGGTTCGTTTCCTACAGCTACATTGCTTGTCCCCTCCCAGCTCGTGGTCCCCTAATCTTGATGTTCTGTATTCTTTTGACGACAATTCCTCTTTCATAAGTTCGGTACTTTCCCAAAACGACCAAGGACTCTGTCCTTGCAGCTTTCTCTCAAGGTTTTGCTTGCAAAATGCCTACTCTGTGCTCTGTGGCAGCTTCTGCAAAAGCAGAGCATCTAGCATCTCACGGTCCTGCTCCTCGAGCCATCTCTCCACAGTTCCCATGTGCCTTTGGCCGCTGACTTTGAGCTGTGCACGGGAGCCAGGTGAGACAGTGACTGTCGAGGAATACCTGGGCCCAGCAGGACTGGCTGTGTGTGTGTGCTTGAGATGCAGAAGTGCCTGCGAAGCCAGCGTGGAGTCCTTGTCGCCGTGGTTCCCTTCCTGCGCCAGGGATGTGGCCAGTGAAGGGACCGAATGACAAGTTGGATCCTGGGCACGTTAGGACTGACACCAGCACTGTTAATAGCTAAAAACTGATTACAGATCTGCTTCTGCTAGCTGTTTGTAACCATGTGTAGTTACCTGCGAGAAATGGATCATTGTAAGAAAGTTTCTCAGCTGGCATGGAGAGGCTTCTTTTTAGAGCATGAGGGGAAAGCTCTGCCAGCCGAGCGAGGCCTGTGCTGTGGCCGAGCCCTGGCCCTGGCTGCTCAGGATGTGTGCGATCAGATCCGCAATTTTCTGTACTAATATATCTTGGTTTGAAAGACAGGTGTCTTGCTAAGGAAGGTGAGAGCCTCCCTTAGAATGGATAATGTGACCCCCTTCCCCTCCAAATTATAACTTCGGAATCAAGGGCTTTCAGACAAAGATATGGGAGAAGGAATAACAGTTTTTACACTAAAATTTAGAGCAAGGCAATAATACAATAACAACAGTTCAGATAGACAAAGTTAGAATGCAACCTGCACCCTGTTAGGGTGGTGCTAGCAGTCCAGTTAATGATGGTGGCTGCAGTCCCGTTGGAGTGATGGATGTATTCTTGTTGAAGTGGTGATCCTGTAGAAAAATCTCGTCAGTCTGTGGTGGTCCAGCGGTGGCTCTTGAGCTCTTCCCCTCTGGGAATCAGTGGGAAAGGTAGCCCAATGTTCCAGAGTCTCTCTCTTATATGCCAGTGAGAATGTTCAGTTCTTCCCCTCTGGGCAGGGCATCT
The DNA here is from genome assembly GCA_036630365.1 of Acanthiza pusilla. Classification (NCBI taxonomy): domain Eukaryota; kingdom Metazoa; phylum Chordata; class Aves; order Passeriformes; family Acanthizidae; genus Acanthiza; species Acanthiza pusilla. Next base: position 102,361 of record JAXCHO010000165.1, on the reverse strand, counting down.
CACAATGGCTGATGGAATCTGTGAGTCACTCCCAGAGTCCTCGATGGCCATGAGCAGAGATAGCCCCGATAGTGTTAGCAGGGCTGGGTCACTCCTGGGGACACTGATGGCCATAAGCAGAGTTAGCCCCAATGGTGTTAGCAGGGCTGGGTCACTCCTGGGGACATTGATGGCCATGAGCAGAGATAGCCCCAATGGTGTTAGCAGGGCTGGGTCACTCCTGGGGACATTGATGGCCATGAGCAGAGATAGCCCCGATGGTGTTAGTAGGGCTGGGTCACTCCTGGGGACATTGATGGCCGTGAGCAGAGATAGCCCCGATGGTGTTAGCAGGGCTGGGTCATGCTGAACACAAAGAGCACTGCCCCACCTGTTTGAACAGCTTATGGAGATGGGAATAGAATACAGACTTTTGGTTACACCTTCCATGTAACCTAGGACATAATAGTATAATCAAGTGACTGTGACTAGCTGATTTGGGCACATAAAAGCTGGTTCCACCTTTGGGGTGAATTTGCAGACTTCACACATCGGTGGATGCACCACCTGGGATATTTCTCCCTGCCGGGAAGATTTCTCCAGGTCCTTGCTGCTAAATGGGGCTCCCCAGCAGCAGGTGAACAGAGCCTCGGGGGCCACGGGGGGATCCCTGGGGCTGCTTTGTTGGAGGAGGCTACTCAGCAGCTGAAATAAATGTTTATACGGCCGCCCCACCACTTCCATCTGTCTTCTGCATCTTGTGGTTTTGCATTTCACTAGATCTCCATGACATTTCCTGGTTGTCTGGAGTCGATGTTTCATGCATATATGCATTATATATACATTATATAAAATACATAAAGAATGTTACATACTCGCTAGTAGTTATCCTTACACTTGAGTCTCCCTAGAGGAATTCCTGGATTTTGCCGATTTTCCAGGATTTTGAGCCCACTAGAGGGAGGTGTGCATAAAGTGCGTTTTAAACTGCACCAGTACCGTCAGAAGAGCACGAGCTTAGAAGAAATTAGCGCTGACGGCACATAAAAATAATTAATGAGCGCCATGTAAGAGCCAGGAAATAAAACCAGAAGGAATCAGTATGTCTTTTAAAAGTTAAAAATACATCCTTTGCTGATGTAGTTACAGCTCAACCACAGCATGACATCCCAGTTGCTCCTGCAACTTGCTTTGCTTTCTGCTCTGATGAAGTACTAAATGTACTAAATTCCTTTCCTTTCCAGCCTGGAATTTTGTGTGTGTGTGTGTGTATGTGTGTGTGTGTCTAGGCAGGATCAGCCACCCTTAAGATCCAGCATTGCAAGCAGTGGAAAATAATTTTATATAAGTTTAAATAATTTCTGGTAAATCAGTAAGACAGTATTTACTTCTATTGTCCCTTTTTTTCGCACTGGCCACACCTGATTAAGTTGGCACTGGTTTGGGTTTGTTCCAGGTTGACATTACTGGGCTGGGAGCTCACCTGTACCAGGTGAGTTACGAGAAAGACAACAGCAGTCCAAATAATTGTGAATTTCTTTTGAGTTTTCTTTTTCATATTTTCCTAAGAAACAGCAAATTGTCTGTCCTCAGCACAGTGTTCATATGTTCATAACCCTCATATCCCAAAAAGGAGATTTTGTCTGCTGAGGGGGTACCAGAAGCTTTGGCTGTACAAACACATAGCTGATGTTATCTTTGTTCACTCTCTTCTGCCTGGATGCTTTGAGTAGTTAATACTACTTGGCAGACTGTCAGGATGACATTTTCCTGGTTGTTTTAATTTGAAAATAAGCCTGGGGAGGGAAAGGAAAAATAGGGCCTGTTTTTGCCCTGAATTTCATTATGTCTGCGATATTGTGTACAGGTGGCTCACTTTGGTTCATTCTCCACAAGATGGACAGATTGCTTAGCATTTACTGCTCTGCTTTCTTGTCTGTGTTAAATGATTACCTGTCCTGTGTTTAATCTTAAATATTTATGGGTTTTGATTGCTACAGCCAAGGCAACATCCCCTTCAGTAAGCCTGCTCAGCTCCCCACCACTGGATGTTGTTTCCACCAGGCTGTGTTGCTCATGGCTTTGATTCTTTCAGGGTATTTAACAAGTGCTTAAATAAGTGGTCCAATCCACTTTTGTTGCTAGATCAACTCACATATTTAATGGTTTATATTCAGGCAGGTGTTGAAGTGCCTGGATGAGCTGAAGCCTTTGAAGGTTAAGGCCTGTGGGCAGCTATTTTACTGAGTTATTTTAGACTGCAAAGCTGCTGTTCGTTATTTCTGTATCAAAATGAAAATCTCAGAAACATGGCTCAAGTAGGAATGTCAGCCATGCACTGTGACGACAGCACAAGAATTTCCCTGGTGTTAGTTTTGGTGGCTGCCTGTTGAGGAAACGCTCTTTTCTCACAGGATAATGTAATTTTTGTTTTTTCAGAAACACACAGTGAGGAACTGTATGAATTTAAACTTGAATTCCACGGCACTTAAGCTTGTGCCTTCAGATCACAGAGAAAGTTGTAACTTGTAGGGCTGAGGATATGAAAGAGCAAAGAAAGGAAGAAGGGTTTATCCTCATGTGTTTGGATACAATGGCCTCTTCTGTAGTACTGGCTGTGCATTGAATAAAACTGCTCATTTCACAGAGAAAAGGAGAAACAGCAGGCTGAAACTGCAGGCAGCAGCACAGGAACAGATTCCTTGGGCAGAGTAATCAGCAAGGGAGAGTGCTCTGTCTTTTCAGTCTTAATAATTTCTTGCATTCCTGTCCATTAAGAAAAGGACAAAGTCCTTATTTCTGCAGAAAAAACAAACAAACAAACATACAGAAAAACCCCACAAACAAACAAACAAACCCAAAAAACAAACAAACAAACAAACAAAACCCAAAAAAACCCCCCAGAAACAGAAACAAAACCCAACCCCCCCAAAATAAAAAAAACCGACAAAAAAACCACAAGAAACCCACCCCCTCAAAAAAAAAAAAAAGCCAAAGAAACAAACGAAGAAGAAGAAGAAGAAGAAGAAGAAGAAGAAGAAGAAGAAGAAGAAGAGGAAGAAGAAGAGGAAGAAGAAGAAGAGGAAGAGGAAGAAGAAGAGGAAGAGGACGAAGAAGAGGAAGAGGAAGAAGAAGGGGAAGAGGAAGAAGAAGAGGAAGAGGAAGAAGAAGGGGAAGAGGAAGAAGAGGAAGAGGAAGAAGAATAAGAGGAAGAAGAAGAGGAAGAAGAAGAAGAAGGAGGAGGAGGAAGAAGAAGAAGGAAGAAGAAGAAGAAATAAGACCTGCCAGCAGTAATTCCTAAGGCCAAATGCTGGCTCAGAAAGCAGAGCACAAAACTGGAATGAGAGCCAAGACAGATACTTTCATAAAGGCATAGACTGAAAACTTCCAGTATTTTCAAATCAGAATGCACATAAAATGAGCTAAAAATTAACTGGCATAATTTATGAACTTTTTTTTTCCTCTCTGCTGGGTCCACTGGAGTTCCCTGAACAGTGGATAGATGAAATATTTTCATTACTCTACTGATAGACTTATTATTGTAATGTAACTGATATTTTCTCATTAGGAGCCCAATCTTTTTTCTGTAATAATTTAGACAGTGAATTAAAGGTGTAATAGCAATCATCAGCAGTAGGCTGGGCAGTAGGAGACTCTGTGCCCTCTTGGAAGATTTGTCCTGGTAGGATTTTTGTACCATATGCCACAGGCAATTTTGCAGGCAAAAGAAATGACTGTTTAAATCTTTAATCTTTTAATTAAACCTTAGGCTGAAGGCAAACTGTGAAAGGCATTGCAGGAGAAAGATGAGCATGCAGATCCTAAATTGCATTCCAACAAAGTAATTCTGCATACAAGTTTTAGCTGTAACTCATTGCTCATGTTGTCTGCTCCCTTTTGGTTTTGATGTTTCCAGAGAAATATTATGTCAGGTCTGCTCAGGTGTGCATTGATCTTTCAAGAGTGGCAGAGTCATGAACTTCCAGAGTCTGTCCTCAGTTTTCATTTAGGACAGCCAAGGATTTCAGGTGTGAAGTGTCACAAGTGAAATCAGTTACAACTATTGTAGTCACTAGAGACTTGACGTCCTGGTTTGGCTTGGGAGGGACTTCAAAGCCCATGCAGTGCCACCCCTGCCATGGCAGGGACACCTGCCACTGTCCCAGGCTGCTCCAAGCCCTGTCCAACCTGGCCTTGGGCACTGCCAGGGATCCAGGGGCAGCCACAGCTGCTCTGGGCACCTGTGCCAGGGCCTGCCCACCCTCCCAGGAACAATTCCTTCATAATATCTAAAGTGACCATTTTTGTCTTGTCTTGTAATAGCAAATTCCTGCCCCTTGTCACCCTGCGTGAGCTGCCTGATGGAGCACAGGTGGGCTTTGATGGATTTGGGTTTTGATGGAGCTTGACCTGGGAGATTATTTCTGCTGATCCCTGGTTGCTTTGTCAAGAGCATGACAGAAGTGCTTGAGGCATGGCACATAGTTCTTGGAGCACTTAATCAAATAAATTTCAAAGGTTTATAGACAATTAGTGTTTATGAGGAAAGAGTTTTATTGGCAGAAAAGGGTCTCAGCAGTGCAGTTCTTGTGGCATGGGGAAAATAAATACGAGAAACAAGAAATAACATTTTATGTCAGGAGTTAGTGCACTAACCCAGCTTTTGAACCTTTAATATTTTCTTACTGAATCATTATCGGTATGCTTTTCTTTCTTTGTTTGGGCACACAGCCATTCAGTTTTATTTCCTGTTATTTATTCATGTTCATTTCCTGCTGCAGCTATTCACCTGAGCATATCCTCTGGGAACAGTGCCGCTGCCTTTCAGCTGCCCCTGAAGGCACCGAGGGGCACAGACCCTCCTCCCCACACCTCAGCCCCAGGACGGACTCCACTCAGAGGAGAATGTGCTCCAAGCAAACAGAAAACTGTCCTGAGGATTGTCATGAGGGACAAGGACTGAGCAGAAGTGTCCTGCATAGAGTTAGTAGGTATGTCACTGTCCAAGTTTAATATAAAATATTAATTAGTGATGTGGAATGAAAAATGAAAGCACACAGTTCATATGAAGCAGCTGTATAGAGGTCATGGAGAGAGAGAAAGATCACAGAAGTGAAAAATGGAGGTGACATGTAACACGCCTTTGCAAAGCAATCCATGTGAGCAAGGGTGTTTTGGTTGTGAAAGATGTGCTTGGAAGCCAAGGATACAGAGAATGGCGCAGTTGTAGCAGAGCAGGCAGTGAGTCAGACCAGGGCATCCCTATTTTGTGCAGACTTACAATTCCCTGTCAGGCCAGAGCTCAGGATAACCAGGGCACTGCTCTGGGGTATTCGCTCATCTGCTGGCATTTTGCAGAGATTGATTCAGCCAAGGATCACAAATTTGTGTAGGCTGGGGGTCTGCAGGTGCTCTGTCCCAGCACACACCCATCTCACCCAGGCCCAATGCAGGGCCCGTGTGGATCAGATTATTCAGAACCTTGTTCCCTGGGTTTTTGGGTATCTCCAGGTCTGTTCCAACGTTTGACCACCCTCGTAGTGCAAAAGGCCTCCCTAATAAGTAACTGGAATTCCCAGTGTCCCAGCTTGAGTCTGTTGTCTCCCATCCTGTCACTCTGCACCTCCAGGGAGAGTCTTGAGCCTGGTTTCTCCTGATACAGACAGCGGTGGACATCACTGAGATACCTCCTTAGCCTTCCTTTCCCAGACTCTCCCTCTGCAGAGCCCCATGAGGTTTCCACCAGGCCACTCTCACTGTGAAATGCACTCTCTGAAGAGCAGCCCTGCTCTCCAGCTGGGCAGCTGCTCCCTTTGGTGTAGCACCAGCCATGGAGTGGCTCAGTGCTGCACCTCATCCTCCAGGTTGTTGGTAAAGGCACTAAAGCAGTCACCAGCTCCATGCCAACCCATACCTCAGCCAGCCGGACATCATGCTGCTGCCCATCAGCAGTTTTCAAGTCAGTGGGAAAAAGCAAAATAGAGGGTGAAATCTGAGGACATTTGGCCCACAGTTGGGGTTTGTGTTGAGCTGAGAGTTTTGGACAGCTAACAATGAAGTCTTTCCAGTTTTGCTTATTTGCCTTCTATGTCAGCAGAAGTCTCTTTTCCCTCCCCCAGAATTACTATTATTAACCACCATTTGGAAGGCCAGCAGCAAAATGCTGGGGAATGTGCCCAGCATAGATGAGGAAGAAACAGTAATCACATGGAAGCTCCAGCCTGCTTTACACTCAGCAGCTCTCCGTCTGAGCCAACACACCATGCTGCTGATTTTCAAGAGCAGCTAATTCACCATCTAGCTCTCAATTAGCTTCCAATTGTGATTTTTGAAGTCTGTAGCTGGTTATGGGCCGGCTATCCAGCCACATCTCTGCAGATATGACTCACCCAGGGACCTTCTTGAGAGCTGGAGTTCTGGCTGTGAAACACTGAGTGTTTCCGTACGCAAAACAGAAGCAATCAGTGGGATTGTCAGCGTTTGCTGGTTTTTTCCTTTCCACCGAGCTGCTCAGCACATGGCACCACGGTGAGCGTGGAGATGTCCCTCGGAGTGGCAGCACTTTGGGGCAGTGGCAGCTGAGCCAGGCCTCGTTACCTGGACCCTGAGAGCTGCAGGAGAGGACTGGAGCAGGCTGTGCTGGGCAGGTTCAGGTGGGATGCAGAAAATCAGCAAACTGCAGTGCAAGAACGCATGGCAGAATGATTAGGGTGTTTGTAGGAGACATTGTAAATATGTCCAGAAGTGCAGGTGCTGCACAGAATTAGAGATTTGTGCTTTTTGCACAGCTGAAGTAGCACTTTTCTTACCACCAACCACGAAAGGGAAGCAGTCCCCCCAAAGGAGTGTCCCAAGGTGGTGTATGGGTGCACCCCAGTAAAGCTGCAGCCACACCAGTTTGTGCTGGTGCAGCCAGGCATCGAGGAGACCTCAGGTATCAGGTAGTGTTTTATTACACAATGCATTTATACAGAGATGTGCAGGGGGGCCTTTCCACCAGGACGGCAGCCACCTCCACCATCAGTTGTGGCCATCAGCACAACTTCATCTCCTGCCAAACTGGGGCAGGGGGGGTGGCACCTTGATGTCTTGACCCCTTTCCAGTTTCTTCTCGCAGTCCACGAGGTAATTCACCCCGTCAATGACAATCTGGACTAGCTCCACCTACAAAAACAAGAAGAAAATTGTAGTAACACACGGTTCAGCTCATCTGTTAAAAGAAGGGTGGAAATTGGCTTGTGCTGTGACACAAAAGCTGTGACAAAGCTGTAAGTGAGGAGGGTCACAGACATCACACTCCCTCTGGCACAGGGAGTACGGCGTGTGCAAAGCCACAGTAATTCCCTTCTGTTTGCCATGAGTTTGGACCACCAGCCACAGGAATTTTCAGTTAGGTCCCTGAAGTTGTTTCCACCCAGCCCTGCTCCCACTGGAACAGCCCAACGAGGCAGAAGTCCCTATATAAAGTGTTCAAGCAGGAGCAGGGAGACCTGTTTCAAACATCCCCCAGGAGGGTGCAGGGTGCTCCCCAGGTGATGCTGAGCAGGGTGCCTGGCTCAGAGTGTCCCCCAAACTGCGCAGGGGTGAGGACACAAACCGACTGTGCTGTGGGTGATCAGCAGCTGCAGGCAGTGCTGGATGAAGAACTAAACTCCCTGGCTGTGTCTCCCCAGCTCCCAAACCCAAAACACCCCATGCTTGCAGGAACGTTTATGTGAGGACAGAGGCACGGAAATTAATGGGGAGGGATGCTGATGTGAGGAAAGGAAGGCAGAAGCTTGTGGCCCTGGTTCACGGAATGCTGCTGGAGGGAGGGCATGGGTGTCCTTCACATGGCTGGGGCTGGGAGGATGGCAGGAATGAATGCTAGGGACATCCACACCGCCTGAGAAACCTCATCAGGCAGAGCTGTGTCCTTCCCCTGGAGGTGACCGTGGCCCTGCTGGGATGATCCCTCAGCCATGGGAGCACCCTGTCCTTTCTGCCCCACTCAGCACACACAGATGGGGAGCAGAGCACTCTCTGACTCCTGCTGCCTCTGCAGCAGCCAGCACTCCTTTGTTCCCAGCTCTTGACTTGCACTGCCAGGGTGGGATTCACCCCAGGACCAAAGCAGCACCAAAATTTGTAATTCTCTATGGTGTGGGGATCGTGTCTCTGTAACCTGTTTCAAAATTGCTGAAGAATACCAGGGGCCTTGTCCCCAGCAGACAGGTGACATGTGAGGGCCACAGGCCCTGTGGCACTGATACTTCTTCATCTCCATGAAATGGTTCATTAGCAACCTTTAATGACTGGCTTGTTAAAACCTAGTGCAGAGACTGAATCCCAGTGTCCCTTTATTGTAACAGCTGCTGATTTTCAAGGGGTTAGTTTTTACTATAAAGCATTTCAGTGGCTTAGCATTTTATTTTATTTTCTTTTACAGACCAGCTGTGTTGGGAATTCAGAGGTCTGAATTTGCAGCCTCCTTAAGAAAACAAATTTCATATTAAGTTTGCATTGACCACTAACTGAAACAGAGCAGAAATACAAATGGTTTTATTTTGCACCTTTGGGAACATAATTCAGTTCTGCAAACACATTTACCACATAATAGAATTTATTTAATTATGTACTGAAAAGAATTTATCTTCTAATAAAACTTTTCTTATCCCCTTGAGTATGTCTTGTCTTATTTAAATTTCAGAATCTCCAAGGTAGGGCTTGTATCGTATCTATTGCCTTAATCCTTTGGATCCTTGCTGTAGGAGGCATCACTGACTTCAGTGGAAGTCTTCATATAAACAAAAATTTGTAGGCTTAGCCTGTCAGTAGGACGCAATTAATCACGCTGTGTAATCCTTTTTTTTATTAATGTTGCTTCAATATAAAGCACACCTGATGATGTGTCAGGTATTGATAGATGTGTGTGTCACAGGCTCTTTTGCAAATTATACAGCTTGATAGTATTTCACTCTTATTTATTTTGTTCGCTGCTACTTATTTCATTATAGATCAAAAGGAGCACAGGTGCCTACATCGAACTTCAATATTTAAAGTTTCCAGTGCTCTGTGGGGACATTGAAAGGCACCCCTGGATCAGAAAGCACAGGATGCCAGGCTGGGCTCTGTCCCAGGGGCAGGTGAGCCAGGAGGGGAAGGCACCGTGGGCTGGTTCAATATTGTTGTCACCCAGGTACATTCTGCCAGGGTTATATTTCTATTATGAAAACCTACCTAGAGTCAGGCTGCCCCAGGTCTCGGGCTGCAACTCCAGGACCAAACTGGTCCATATCCAGACTGCCACGGCCTCGGGGCCTGGCTCAGTCAGAGCTGTGGGAGGAGGCTGCAGCTCCTGGGCATGGCTGTTTCTCCCCAATCCATTAACTCTGCTCCTAGGAACTGCTCTGCCTTTTCAAATGGTTAAACATGAGGCTGGATGAGTATAGCAGCGGCCGAGGCCTTTTCACGTGGAGGCTGGCTGAGAGACACCAAGCAGACCAAGGTGTGAGAGAGAAGAAGGGAAGTTTATTTACAGCAAAAGCTTTTTATACTCTTACACACTCCAACCACCACTGGTCAGTGAAAAGTCCACCTCCCAGGGTGATTGGTCACACCCGGTGTCAAACACAGAGATTAGAAAAGTGAAAGAATGCAACTTATCTATGTTCTCCGTGAGAAAGAACAGAAAGATTCCAAACAGTGCAACCACAATTCCCCCTTATTTGTTTTATAAAAAGAAAAGCAAAACAAAGGTATTGCTTGCAGTCTCCATTTGTTCCCTAAGAAGGGAAGAGGAACTCAGCATGAGGGATCTGCTTGGCGGTGGCCAGCCACCAAGGAGATCCCGAGCTAAATACTGATAAGGGGTCTGTCAGTACTGGCCAGCCACTGACAGGGCCCAAACCAGCCACTGATTAGAGATGGACAGGGAGACTTTCAAGCAATGCCATAAATGACATATCTATTAAACTTAGTTCTACTGAAGGTTCTTAAGTTTCTGACTCCACAATAAGATGAAATTCAGTCTCTGCTTGTTGAAGGACCATCTGGCTGATGGTCAGTGTCTTGATCATTGTTTTGAGGTTGCTGGTTCTGCTTCTGAAGTCGCAGATCAGGACGAACGCATCTCGCAGGCAGCCACTGCACTCCAGTATCTGTGGAAATGCAAGCATACCCACGGCCCCAAGTAATAAGCTCATGGGGGCCTTCCCAGGTGTTAGTGAGTAGGTTTCGAATCCAAACCTTCGCCCGGGGCAAATGCGACTCGCCTGACTGCAATGAGAGAAAATGGTTCAAAATGACAGGATTATTCGAATTTGGTGGTACAGTGAGATGATTGATTGTATACAAAGCTTTTTCCAATCGGCTCTGTGGAGACTCCCCATGCATTCCCCCTTTTTGTTTTTCCAGAACGCGCTTCAGAGTACCATGCGCACGTTCCACAATCGCCTGACCAGTTGGGGAGTGTGGAATACCAAAGTTATGATCCACACCCCATAGATGTAAGAACTGGAGTGTTTTCTGGGAGGCGTAGGCAGGGCCGTTGTCGGTTTTCACCACAGATGGCACGCCCAGGACCGAGAAGGCCAATCTCCAATGGGCAATGACATCGCGGCCCTTTTCTCCAGTGTGAGCAGTTGCCCACATGGCTGAGGAGAAGGTGTCAATAGACACGTGCACATACTTAAATCGGCCAAATTCAGGGATGTGTGTCACATCCGTCTGCCAAAGCTGCAAGGCCCTTAGGCCTCTGGGGTTTACCCCCGATGGCAGAGGTGCAGCGAGTCCGTGGCAATCAGCACAAGCGCCGACAATGTTACGAGCCTCGGTTGGCGTCAGTTGGAACTGCTTTTGCAGAGTATGTGCACTCTGGTGGAAGAAATCATGGGAAGCTTTGGCTTGTGCAATTTTGTCAGGCTGAGGCGCCATCCATGCAGGATTGGCTAGCATATCAGCCCTGGCATTGCCTTCAGTTATAAAACCTGGCAATTTGGTGTGGCTCCGGATGTGCAAAATGTAATATGGGTGTTTTCGAGCCTGAATTGCATTCCACAAAGCTTGTAATAATGAAAACAGAGCCTCATTATTGACTTCCTTTAGAAGTGAACAATCTAGACGTTTGGTTATATCTGCTACATAAGCAGAATCTGTGACCAAATTCAAAGGCACCTGAGAGAACCGCTGAAAGGCCAAGGCGACTGCCCTTAGTTCAACCAGTTGGGCAGAGCCTGACTCATGGCCTTCCAGTACCTGCCACTCGGATCCCTCCTTCCAGGTAACAATGGCTTTTCCCGTTTTCCCAGAACCATCCGTAAAAACGGTGGGACCTTGCACAGGCACCCGACTGTTCTTTGGTCGCAAGGCAAGATTAGTAAGCGTTGCCAATTGTAATAATTTGTGACTGGGCAGGTGATAAGCAATCTGCCCTGAAAAGTTCTGCAGTGCACTTTGCAAAGGAGCGCTGTTAGCAAAGCTCCATTCAAAGATGTCTCTTGTGATTGGAACAATGATGGTGGCTGGATCCGCAGCCATCAACTGCAGACACCGATGACGGCATCTAATTATCAAACACGCGATCAATTCGAACAGTGTGGGTGCTGTCTTTTTTGGCTGATGGGGCAAAAAGACCCATTCCAAAACGTGCAGAGGATCGGCCCATTGCTTGTTCCATTGGCCGATGATACCTGTGGGATAGAGATCTGGAGTGGTAATGAAAACAGTGACATCAACAGAGGGATCTATTCGATAGACCTGACGAGCAGAAACAGCTTGTTGCACCTCATTCAGCGCTCGACGCGCCTCCGGGGTCAATTTTCGAGGCGAATTCAGATCAGGGTCCCCCCTCAAAATCTTAAAAAGAGGGTCAAGCTGCGAGGCGGGTAGTCCCAAATAAGGACGTAACCAATTAATAACACCAAGCAACTTCTGGGCATCATTCAAAGTTTTGATAGTGTCTGAAAATTGCACCTCTTGATGTTGTACAGTCCGATCCAAAATTTTGACCCCCAAATACTTCCAAGGAGGCTCTCGTTGAACCTTGTCCGGGGCCACTTGCAACCCATAAGAATGCAGGGCAGCAAGCAGTCGAGGCTGTAATATCTGCAACTCATCCTGGGTGGACGCTGCCACCAGGATATCATCCATATAATGGTAGCAGAGCGCCTCAGGAAACTGCTCGCGGACACCAGACAAAGCCCGAGCGACATACCATTGACAGATCGTGGGGCTATTTTTCATACCCTGAGGTAACACCTTCCATTGAAACCTCCTCATAGGCTCAGCATTATTAATCGCTGGCACTGTGAAGGCAAATTTTGGTCTGTCGTCGGGGTGCAAAGGGATCGTAAAAAAGCAATCCTTCAAATCAATGATCAGGATCACCCACTCTGTGGGAATCATCACAGGTGAGGGCATTCCAGGCTGCAAGGCTCCCATACTTTCCATGACTGCATTAACTTTCCGAAGATCATGGAGCAGCCTCCACTTCCCTGACTTTTTCTTAACTACGAAGACGGGAGTATTCCAGGGACTAGTGGAAGGCCCAATGTGCCCCTGCTGCAACTGCTCCTGAACCAACTGACAAAGGGCGAATAACTTCTCTCTGGGCAGGGGCCACTGTGGTACCCATACAGGTCTATCAGTCAGCCATCGCAAGGACAGCGTGAGGCATGGCTCGCCCTCACACACAGTGACCCCTATTAAAAATTTGTCCCGATCCGGACTCCCCATGTTGCCAACACGTCCCTCCCCCAAAGGTTAAGTGGGGCCGAAGTAATATAGGGCCGAATTACAGCCGTGTGACCCTCTGGGTCTCGCACCAACACAGGCCGTCCACTTAAGCAGCTCTGTATGGCACCCCCTAGCCCCGCAATAGCTGACCCCACAGGGGCTAGAGGCCACGAGGAAGGCCACGAAGAGGAGGAGAGGATCGTCACGTCGGCACCAGTGTCGAGCAAGCCTCGAAGTCGAACTCGACGTGGGCGGGCTCCCGGCAGGATCAGAGTGCAGGTCAGCTGTGGCCTCTGATTAGAGACGTCCGCGGCCCAGCAGACTTGCGGAAGGTCTGGAAGCCCAGTGTCGTCACTGCCACTGCAGACTTGCTGCTCAGGCCTGGGAACAGAAGTCTCAAAAAGCACCAAGTTAGCAATGAGTGTTTTCTCAGGGATCGTGATAGGGGGGCTCGGTGTGGAGACCATAGCATGAAGCTGGCCCACAGAATCCCCATCTATAACATCTGGATGAACAAAGATCCCCTGGTGGGTGACCTCAGGCCTCCCCACCAGGAGAGCACCACACCCTGGGGTCAGGGGCCCGGGCACATCCAGGGGGACACTGTGAAGGCTACCAGAGTCTAGGACGACTGTCCTGGCTGTGTAGACGTCGACTCGGGTTGGCCCGTGGGCTTCGTCTCCACGCTGGCCACAGGAGCCAGAGCTGGCGACGGTGGCCCGGGCTGACTCTGGGGCACCACACTGACTGGGTAAGCCAGTGTTCGCAGCCCATTTTGGGGGAAGGTCTGGGATGGAGGGCAACTCCCCCGTTTTGCGCCCCCCTTCCCGTTTCCCGGCAATGGTCGGCCATCTACATGGAACCTGGCTCTGCAGCATCTCGCAGAATGCCCTGGTCTACCACACCTGCTACACTGAGAAACCGCACCCCCTGCATTCCCCTTCTTCTGCGACTTAGAGCGTCGCTGCCTGTTCCCAGGCTTGGGCCGCTTGCGCCCACCGCCAGGATTAACCTGAGCAGGTGGCACAAACGCAGCCAAAGCAGGCTTCTGTGGACTCAACGGTATCACCTGGGAGCAAGCAGCAGCCATCTCAGCAGCGGAGACATCACCTTGCAGCGTCTGTATGATTCTCTTGCAGTCATTGTTGGCATTGTCCCTTGCCAGCTGTTTGCACAACACATCTCTCACAGTCTCATCTTCCACTTGTTTTTCCAAAGCAGCCGCTAAACGTTCAATGAAGTTGAGGAACGGCTCAGACTCGCCCTGTCGTATCATAGTGTACGATTCCACTTGGTCTGCCATGTTGAATGTCTTAAGAAGGGCACTGAAGCCGATTTTCTGGGCCTGCTCCAATACTTCGGGATCCCATCTGGCCTGCATGTCAGGATTATCGTAGGGCTTAAGCCCCATCAAGGCTTCCACCCCAGCCCCCTGCCTAGGGTTGGTAGGAGGCAGGCGGGAGTTCTCCTCTGCCGCCTTCCGGGCAGCTTGCCTCCAGTTCCTCTCAAAAACAGCAAGCTGCATAGGGTGAAGCAGAACCTGAGCCAAGTGCCTAACATCATAAGGCGCGAGCAGATCACTGTTAACTGCTCGGAGAAGCAGCATGACCTCAGGAGATCCAAGCCCATATTGGGCTACTTTGGACTGCAGATCTTGGACCACCTTCCAAGCTATGACATCATGGTGGTCCGTTTGGCCTGTGTTCGGGGCCGGCTTAAACACTGGAAAAGCTTGAACATCCCCTTGCAAGGCAGGAGCAGCAGCAGCTCCAGCCGGGACCACAGCCCCAGCTGTCGAAGGCACCACGGCTGCCACGTCAGCGTCCAAGGCGTCTGGCAGAGGCTGGGGCATCCCCATGCGGGCTAACAGGTCCCAATCTCCCGCCTGCAAAGCTTCGTATTTGACACAGTCCCAATATTTCCTCGAGTTCCGTGTCCTCAGAGTGGGACATCCGGGAATTGGCCACTGATGAGCTTGCAACAGCCTCCTTCTCCTCCTCCGCGTCAACTCTCTCCCTTTCCCACGGCCAGAGGTACCGTCCAAATCAGCATCGGAGTCTTCCATGCGGGCATCGTCCCCTGCCCCTATCACAAAGGACGGAGGACCAGTGAGCACGGGCATGGGCTGGGGACAGAAGACTTGCACCGAGGGCAGGCTAGGAGGAGCGGAGGAGCGAGGAAAAGCAGCAACACTCGCAGGACCAGAAAAAGGCACAGAGTGCCCGGATCCCGCAGGGGCCGCAGGTGCAGGAACAGAAGGGTGACCATCCGAGGAATGCCAGTCCGCCGGAGAAGCAGCCCCGGAGGCAGAGGATTGGTCACTGAGCCTGCCCTGACGAGTCACATGAAGCAATTCCAAGAGAGTCCCGGAGACCCCCTCAAAGCTGTGCAAGAGACGATCAAATAACACTGGGAAAACATCCAGTTTCACCAACATTCGCTCCAGCGAAGCAGGGAGGGAGTCAACCCTCTGAAAAATACGGTCCAGAACCGAAGCCGGGCATGAAGGGGTTAAAGGCGGAACTGCTGACTGCAGTCCTGCCGCAGGAACACGGGAACTGCCCTGCAGGAGCCAAGCCGGGTCCAGCTCCGCCCCCGCCAGCGTCCCGGAGCTGGGGCCGCTGCCGAGACCGAAGGGAGGCGGCCCCGCCGGCCCAGGGGGAAAGGACAAGCCAGCACGGAGCGGGGGGGGCAGCCCTTGCCCAACACAGGCCGGGCGGGAAGCAGAGTCAATAAAATCCAGGAGCTGCGCGGCCGCTACTGGCGGGTCCGGCCCCGCCGGCCCTGGCGACCGCCCGGCGGCAGTGCGCGGGGTCTCCACCGACCCCTCCTCCGTCTGACAAGCGGCCGAAGCCGTAGGGACAACCCCCGCAGCCGCCAGTCGACCCGGTCGGCCGGCCAACGTGGACAAGCGCGGAGCGGGACACGGACCGGCCACCGGCGGCTCCACAGGCGGCATAGCGCCTGGCGCGGCGCGGGGTGGGGGGGCAGCAGCCGCAGCCGGTGCCCGCGCAGCAGGAGGGGACCGGGCAGCCGCCGCCGGCGCGCGCCGGGTGACGTCATCATCCGAAGACGCAGAACCCGAACTGGAATGGCGCGCACCACGTCCACGCGTTCCCGGAGACGCTGGTAGCGAACTCGGGCCGGATCCAGGAACCGGGACGGCCGCCCCAGGACCCGCTGCCTTCTCTCGGGCCCGAAACTCAGCGAGCGCCTCCGCAGGAGAAGGATACTTGCGGAATTCGCAATCCTTCACGGAGAGATACCGCCGAGGCCTCACAGGGGGCGTGGCCGGCCCGTCAATCACGGAAGCGCGCGAGGGGGCCGCGGGGGGCGGGGGAGCCGAGGAAGCGGCGCCGGCAAACTCCGCGGTGCCATCCCGTAAAAAATCCAGGACTCGCCTCCACACAGGGCAGAAGCGTAGAACCCGTTCGTCCCCGTAAGAAAATTCCTCCCACAGCGCCGCACCCAGGCGGAGCCACGCCCTAAAATTAGGGAGTTCGCGCGAAAGACGAAAGTTCCCCTTATCTTGGAACCACGTTAATAAATCATCGAACAGAGCGTCTGCAACCCTAGATCGAACAGGGCCCCACACATCCTGGCCAGAGTCCAGGGAAGGGGCCAACGCCCCAGCCGCAGGCAACATTGTCCCCAAACCCGGGCGGGCAGGCGGGGAACGAGGAAAGGAGGGCAGGGGGGGACTAGACCTACCCCAAAAACAGACAAACACACGGCGGCGTCACCAACTATAGCAGCGGCCGAGGCCTTTTCACGCGGAGGCTGGCTGAGAGACACCAAGCAGACCAAGGTGTGAGAGAGAAGAAGGGAAGTTTATTTACAGCAAAAGCTTTTTATACTCTTACACACTCCAACCACCACTGGTCAGTGAAAAGTCCACCTCCCAGGGTGATTGGTCACACCCGGTGTCAAACACAGAGATTAGAAAAGTGAAAGAATGCAACTTATCTATGTTCTCCGTGAGAACGAACAGAAAGATTCCAAACAGTGCAACCACAGATGAGGTGCAGGAGGGCAGCAGCAGCACCAGGCTGCAGTGTCATTTCCACGCTGTGGCACAGCAAATGTTCCTTGGCACCGAAATGGCTTTGCAGCAAATGTCTGAGATGAGCCCACCTCACTGCAGCCTGTGCCCTGCGGGGAGGGCTCAGGGCTGACTGTTAAATCTCTGCCTGATTTAAATCTGACTCTGATTCAAATCCAGCTCTCTTGTGTCCTCTGCTGAGGGCCACGCAGGACACGTGAGAATGGCACCAGCTCCTCGGTGGCTCTGAAAGCCTTGTCCTGCCTCTAACTGTGCAGGAAGGGAGTGGCTCAGTGGTGAGAGGAGCACAGCATCCTAGCCAAGCCTTGCCTGATTCCCCCGTGGGGCAGGACTCTGTGCCTGCCTCCTTCCAGCACCTGCATTTCCTCACAGAGATCCTCAGCACGAGGTCCCATTTGTGAAGTTTGCTCGGGGCTGGGGTTTCTCACTGCCATGACAGGAGTATTTATCAAACACTTCATGCACCTTAACAGTTTTTCTTTAAGTGAGCATTTCCACTGGCCCAGATTTGCCAGGAGTAAAAACTGCAGTGGATCCATTGAGGTCAGCGGAGGGAAACTGATTCGTGTCAGTACAGATCTCAGCTAAAAAGCAAGGGGGAAACACAGGAAAAAAACCGAAAAAAGAGCAGTTTACCTCTGAGCGCCCGAGGCAGTCCAGGTTGGAGATGTCATACACATCGGCCACAGCCGCCGTGTCCATCCCGCCGGTGCCACGCTTCTGCAGGCGCAGGTTCTCCAGGATTTTGGAAAACCTGGGGTCCTGTCAGGAGAAACAGCTCTGAGCTTATTGCCTTTCACTGCGTGTGTTGTGCAGAGTCACTGCAGTGCTGTGATCCGTGGGTTAAGAGCTCTGCTAGAAGGACGGGCAGAGGTGGAGACTCTTTTTGATCACAGCCCATCTTTGTGGCTTCCAGCTAAGCAGATTAATTTCCATAACCAATACAGTAATTTGCAGAATTAAAGCATGCTTGTTTAGTCGTGCATTATTCCCGGGCCCTGGTTACACACATCCTGTTAATGTGCAGCTGCTGTAAGCTGTCATTTCTCATCTGTTCCTCTGCAGGCGAGGAGAGGTGGCCTGTGCCAGCTCTAAAACCATGTGTACCTTGCTGAGCCTTGCCTTGTCTTCCCGCTTCCCTTCCCTTCCCCTTTCCCAGTCCCCCTTCCCCTTTTCCCCTTCCCCTTTCCCTTTCCACTTTTCCCCTTCTCTCTTTCTTCCTTTCTTCCTTTCTTCCTTTCTTTCTCTCTTTCTCTCTCTCTCTCCCTCTCTCTCCTTTTTTTAAGGGAGGAGAGAGGAGAGGATGGGAGGAGAGAGGAGGGGAGGGGAGAGGAGGGGAGAGGAAGGGAGGGAAGGGAGGGGAGGGGAGGGAGGGGAGGGAGGGGAGGGGAGGGGAGGGAGGGGAGGGAGGGGAGGGGAATAGTGGGGATGGGAGAGAAGGGGAGGGAGGGGAGAGGTGGCAAAGCAGGATGCAGCAAAGCAAAATGCTTTTTATTTCTCCTTTCATTTCTTTCTTTCTTTCTTTCTTTCTTTCTTTCTTTCTTTCTTTCTTTCTTTCTTTCTTTCTCTTTCTTTCTTTCTTTCTTTCTTTCTTTCTTTCTTTATTTCTTTCTTTCTTTCTTTCTTTCTGCTTTGCCTTTTGCTTTGCTTTTTCCTTTGCTTTTTGCTTTGCTTTCTCTTTTGCTTTGCTTTTTACTTTGCTTTGCCTTTTCCTTTTCTTTTTGCTTTACTTTTTTCTTTGCTTTGCATTTTGTTTTGCCTTTTGCTTTGCCTTTTGCTTTGTCTTGCCGGTGATTAGCACCGTGTAATATACCTTTGGTTTACAACGTCACGTCCGCCTGCTTACATCATAAAACTAATTTCTATTGGCTACCTGGGGAGGGGGTCTTATCTTTCCGTACAGCGCGGTTTCTTCCGATCGCCAGGCCCTAACTGCCCACATTTCCCCCCTCCCTATGCTAATCTAAGAGAGCTAACAAACGTATAAAAGGCATTAACGAGGTAAAGCATAAGGCACCTTGAACTAATAAACGTATAAAAGGTATTGACGAGGTAAAGTATAAGGCACTTTAAACTAGTGGTGACTAGGGGGCATAAGGGGACAGGATATAAATTGGGGTAACTAGGGAGAACTAGGGATAATACTGCATAAGGAATTAGGGATAACTGGGGATAACACTACAGAAGTACATTCTTAACACAGTTGTTTGTTTTTTACTAACAGAATGTTGACCTTGCTTAGTCGGTTCTGGACAGATGACACGAGCTTGCTCAGTATGCAGGGCCCGAAGGCCAATGCCAGTATGATCATTGCGATCAGACCCAGCAAAGTAGATATCAGGGTGGTTAGCCATGGCGAATGGTCGAACCAGGATTTGAACCAACTCTGCTGTGCTTCTCGCTCTCTTCTTCTTTCTTTTTTCTTTTTCTTTTTCTGCCTTGCTCTTTTCAGCAGCAGCTTGCAGGGAAGGAGAAGATGCTAAAGGCTGAGCAGCACCAGATGATATATGAGTAGGAGGTACTGTAGCTGGTGGTAAAGGATTAGAGATCATTGGGTTAAAGATATTTAGGTTATTATTCAGTGTTGTGACAGTAGCAGTGTTTTTAATTCGTGAGAGGGATTGGACTCTCTAACGGCCTCTCCTTATTCTGGGTTTTAATTCTGTTTGCTCTCATCTCTTTCCATTCTGAGTCTGAATCAGTGGAAAGCCACTCGCTCCAGCTTGTGTCTGACTCGGAGCCGGAAGTTAACTGGCTAGCTACTTCTTGGTTTCAGTACTTTTTGGTAGGGCTCCGGCCTCGCCCACCTCCCTTGCGGGCGGGCCGTTCCCTCCCTCTTGCCTCGCCCTGCCTTCTGCTCGGCGGGGGGTTGAGCTTATAGGGGGAGTGTTTAAAACAGGCGGTTTGGTTAACTCTCCGCCCCTCACTCGCGCTCCCCTCCCCCTTTTGGTTGCTCTCACAGTTTCTCTCCTTATCACATTCTTTATCACTTTCCTCTCCCACTCGTTTACTTGCGCATGTTGGATTCGGCACTATCTCTCTGTTCCCGCCGGGCACATCTCCGTCCCGGTCCCGCCCACCTTCTTTGTTCCCGGCACCATGCTGGGATGCATAGGGAGGTGGTCTGGGCCAGCTCTCTTCGGGCCCCCCTCCCCCCGCGGCGATCTTAGCTTCTCGGGCTAATTCGTTCGAAAAAGCCTCTGCCTGCCTTGGCTCCCCCGCAAAGGAGCCTGGATTCGGGGATTGCGGGGGTGCAGCACCCCCCCGCGAGTCCCTAGGCTTAGCCAAATCGCCATCGTTTGGGGGGTGCAGAGTCTGGGTAGCCGCCCCAACCCCCAGCTTTGGGACGGCCATCAAACAGTTTTTTGCTGCCTTCCAGGTCTCCTGCTCTTGGATAGCTTTTTGCAGGGCCTGCACAACTCTACCCCACGATTTAAGATGTTTTCCGCTACCTGAGGACATCGTCTCCTCAGCAAAAGCCTTAGTACATTTATCCCACGCCTCAGGGTGGAGTATATCTGCCGGTTGGTCTATGACCCCGATCTGCATAAGTCTCGCAACAGCGAGCGTAAAATCTTTGGGTTTACAATCTACCCGCCACTGTCTCTGAATTTCATATACGACCTTCACAAGAGCCTCCATCCTCCTTGTGGGTCCCGGAGCGTCCTCCGTCGCCAGAGACAGTCCAGCTGCTCTGGCCGCTGTTCACCTGGTCTCAGGCGATCTCCCGAAGTCCCCAGTTGTGTCCCGGGTTGTTCGGCACCACTTTGTTGCATTCGACACGCAGCGCGGTGGCCTGAGTCAAGAACAGCACGATGGCCACTCTCTGGCCATTCGGGCCATAGCTCACAGACACCAATGTGGTGGACGGCAAATGGCGTTTATTGGTGATTAGCACCGTGTAATATACCTTTGGTTTACAACGTCACGTCCGCCTGCTTACATCATAAAACTAATTACTATTGGCTACCTGGGGAGGGGGTCTTATCTTTCCGTACAGCGCGGTTTCTTCCGATCGCCAGGCCCTAACTGCCCACATTTTCCTTTGCTTTTTGCTTTGCTTTCTCTTTTGCTTTGCTTTTTACTTTGCTTTGCCTTTTCCTTTTCTTTTTGCTTTACTTTTTTCTTTGCTTTGCATTTTGTTTTGCCTTTTGCTTTGCCTTTTGCTTTGTCTTGCCTTTTGCCTTTTGTTTTGCCTTTTGTTTGCTTTGTCTTTTGCTTTGCTTTTTGCTTTGCTTTGCCTTTTGCTTTGCTGCGCCCTGCTTTGCCACCTCTCCACTCCCCTCCCCCTCCTCCCCCTCCTCCCCCTTTTTCAAGGTCATTTTCCCTTGTCTTGCCTTTTGTTTTGCCTTTTGTTTTGCCTTGCCTTTTTCCTTTATCCTTGGCTTACCTGTGGTTTTTCCTTTTGCCGTGCCTTCCCTTTTGCTATGCCTTGCCTTTTGCCTTGACTTTTCCCTTTTGCTTTGACTTTTGCTTTGCCTTTTTGCTTTGACTTTTGCTTTGCCTTTTTGCTTTGCCTTTTTGCTTTGCCTTTTGCTTTACCTTTTGCTTTGCCTTTTGCTTTGCCTTTTGCTTTGCCTTTTGCTTTCCTCTTTGCTTTGCCTTTTGCTTCTCCTTTTGCTTTCCCTTTTGCTTTGCTTTGCCTTTTGCTTTGCCTTTTACTCTGCTTTGCCTTTTGCTTTGCTTTTTTGATTTGCCTTTTGCTTTGCTTTTTGCTTTGCATTTTGCTTTGTGTTTTGCTTTGCTTTTTGCTTTGCTTTTTGCTTTGCCTTTTGCTTTGCCTTTTGCTTTGCCTTTTGCTTTGCTTTTTGCTTTGCCTTTTTGCTTTGCTTTGCCTTTTGCTTTGTGTTTTACTTTGCTTTTTGCTTTGCGTTTTGCTTTGCTTTTTGCTTTGCTGTTTTGCTTTGCGTTTTCCTTTGTTTTTTGCTTTGCTTTTTTGCTTTGCTTTTTTGCTTTGCTTTTTTGCTTTGCTTTTTTGCTTTGCTGCGCCCTGCTATGCCACCTCTCCCCTCCCCTTGTCTCCCATCCCCTCTCTCCCCTCCCCTCACTCCCCTCTCCCACTTTTCCCCTCCCCTCTCTCCCCTCTCTCACACCCTTCCCCCACTCTTCCCCTCCCCCTCTCCCCTCCCTCCCCTTCCCCACTCTTCCCATCCCTTCTCTCCCCTCCCTTCCATCCCCTCCCCTCCTATCATCTCCCCTCCCCTCCCCCTTTTTTCTTTTTCTTCTTTTTCTTCTTTTTCTTCCTTTTCTTCCTTTTCTTCCTTTTCTTCCTTCTCTTCTCTTCTCTTCTCTTCTCTTCTCTTCTCTTCTCTTCTCTTCTCTTCTCTTCTCTTCTCTTCTCTTCTCTTCTCTTCTCTTCTCTTCTCTTCTCTTCTCTTTCTTTTCTTCCTCTTTCTCTCTCTCTTTCTTTCTCTCTTTCTCTTTTTCGCTCTCCCTCTCTCTCTTGCCCTCTTGCCCTCCTTTCCTCTCTGCATCCCCTCAATAAACACATGCTCTTCACTTTCACACATGCTCTCCTCTGCACCTTACTTCACACACACCCACTGCACCTAGCAAACAACATTGGCCTTCAGCACCAAGGGATTACACAGGCAAACAAGGCAAATGCCTCAGCAGAAATTCGTGCCACAGACAAACAGAAAATTCCTGTCCTTGAACCTCCGTCTAGAAGAGCCATTTGCAGAGGAGGAGTAGTTCTGGGATGTGGAATGTCCATGGGCAAGGGGATTTTCTTCATGAACTTGTGATAAAGGAACATATGTGATGGGCTTGTGATGGTAGCTGAACATAACGGGATGTGTAAGGAACATTGCAATCTCTTAACTCTTTTTTATTTCCATATATTATATGTGTATAATATATGGAAATAAAAGGATTTAACACTTTACTCTCTTGTTAGGGCTATTCAAAGATGAAACTCTCAGAGGATTAAAATTATGTTGAAGCATCAAAGATTTTGGTAGCATTACTTTTTAGTAAGACTACTTGATTAGTTGCAAACACGACCTAGATAGTCATTATTTGGTTTTGTAGACTGTATTCCCATTGATTATGAGGGTCACATTCAGTTGCTTCTCTTTGGAAATCCCCTTGTTGCTGTTTCCAAAGATGTTGGCAGACCCTGCTATTGGCTGGAGTCACAAACAGGATCAGGTGTAATTTCCTCAGACCCTTTGCTGCTGTCACTAACACCACT
Organism: Acanthiza pusilla; assembly: GCA_036630365.1. Taxonomy (NCBI): domain Eukaryota; kingdom Metazoa; phylum Chordata; class Aves; order Passeriformes; family Acanthizidae; genus Acanthiza; species Acanthiza pusilla. Next base: position 79,409 of record JAXCHO010000165.1, on the reverse strand, counting down.
GCTGTGTCCCCAGTACACCCTGAGTCTGGCTGTCCTTGCAGCCTGTGTTTGCCACCTGTGTTACCTGTGGTGGCCTTCCAGGGACCTGAGGACTCTTTCCTGCCCCATTTCAGTCAGATGATGTCACTGCTCGTGGGCTAAGGTAGATGGGAGCAGTGCCTCAGGTGCCACAGCACATTCCCCAGGTGAGTGAGCTGTTGGGCTCCTTGGAAGGATGGAAGTCTGAACATTAAACCTCTGCATGGAATTGCTGACACAGATTGGATGTTGTTACCAAAGCATGTTATCCTCATTTTTATACAAGAGCGTAACATCCTTTCAGGCACGAGATTTAGTGGCTGTGTCCTGCGTTTCTCACACCCACGTAGCCCCACAGACAGCAGCTGATGTCACTAACGCTTTGTCCAAGGCTGTCCCCAGCCTCAGCCAGGCTTCTGGAGAGGCCAGGCTCTGCAGCTGAACCATTAGAAAACAATCTTATGTGCTAATTACTCAACTTCAAAATTACACCTTTGGATTATTTTTTTCTTGATGTGCACAGGGCTTTTTGCTTGTTTGTTTTTCTTCCTTTTGCTTACAAATCATTGTAGGATTCCGTGATATCTGGAGTATCAATATGGGAAGAAACACTATTTCCAAGCACTCGGTTTTTGTTCCCTCTTACATTTCTTATGCTCCAGATACCAGGAGCAATTAACTGCTGTTTGTTTCTGTCCTTGTGCAGCAGCATCGTTGATAATGTCAGAACTTGTCCAGCTCTGGGAGGAATTTTGTTTCAAGTGGTGCAGGATACTTCTTCTCACACTGGGTTTTTAGATAGATCTTGCTCTTTAATATAGAAGTAAATAGATGGTGATTCTGGACATGGGTCTTTCAGGCAAGGTTGAAGTAAAGCCTTTTTAAAAACAGAACTTATTAAATCTTAGAGTAGCAGAAATGGGGAGTAAGGGATCTCTTATACTGTGAGAACTCTGGCAAATATTCTGGCTTTGTAGAAATCAGCTGCAAGTGGATTCACTTGTGAACTTCACAGTGAAACTGGTGTCTTAGCTGCTGCTTAAACCTTTGGAAAGGAGCACTCAGATCCAGTTTATCTCCACGTCACCCAGATTTTATCACCATGCCCAGGTCTTGTGTAGGCAGGAACAGGGTTTGGGCAAGGAAGAAGCTGTCTGAATCACAGGTAAAGCATGTGGCCTGGCGTGCATTAATGAAATACCTGGATATTTGCATGTAGGGATTGAGCTATTTTCCTAATTGCCTGAGAATGAGGAAAAACTGCAGTTGCACTCCCCCAAAAAAGTTCTGTTTTTTATTGGGAAGGCCTCTGGTTGCAGAGCCTCGGCCACCCAACAGTTCATGTGTTCAGAGCCAGTGATAACTTCCAGGCTTTCAGCCTAAGGTAATGTAAGATTAAATGTTCTGTGTCCCAGGACTTCCAGCAGTTCCTTTCCCTGCTAAGGGAATACCCTACAAGAAATGCATAGGCTAATTATTTATTTTAAATAATTCCAGTTGGGAAGAAGTGAATAGAAACTTGCTTCTTTAAGGATGCATCAAAGGACAGCTTCTTGAGCTGCCTAAAACCATTTGAATTTCCCTCTGTTCTGTGGCTAGCAAATGCTACACTGCCTGTGCAGATGATTTGGAACTGCATTTAATGAGGGACCAGCTGTTCCATTATTCAGTGTTGATCATTTTACTCAATATGACTTTTCAGCTGGTACATGTTGCATGGATTTCTGTTTCTGTATCAGTTAATTATTAAGTGTTTTCCCCTGTTTCTAGTCAGCTGTGACTGAGCTCTGACAACACTAATTGTTGTTGTTGTTTGGGTGGCTAAGTATGGACTGGATCCTTCAATATTTGACCCTATGCATTTGCATTTCAAATGCAAAATTAAAAAATGTAAAGTATACCACAATGATTTTAAAAGTACAGGTAAATGTATTTTTCTTTAATTCACTGTAAGTGAATTGATATTGCTGTGGGTCCTGTCCCAGACACACTTGAGTTTTCTTGGGCCTTAAGGATGGGAATCCTGACAAAGCACATCTTTCAAATAAACCCCTAAAAGCTATTTCAACACTGACATCTCACATTGAGGATCCAATTCATGATTTAGTGATCCAAAACAACTAAAAATTCAGACATAAATTAGTTAGATTTAAATTTTACTGTATGCAGCTCTCTCTACTTTTCAGATGTTATTGGCACAGTCCTGTAAGCTGCTGCTCATGCTTGTGCTGAAACTGTGATGAAACCACTCACATAAGTTCATTTTTTGGATAGGATTTCACCCTAGTCTGGGTCAAATATATAACTTACCTGTGGTGTGGCATTATTTGGCAGATGTAAAAACTGAGTACATAGAGCAAAATACAGAGGGTCTGTTGAAATTACCGAAACAACGTTTCAACCTGAAAAATGAGAAAAGATAATTTAAAATACTGATTTGAGTGCATTCCTGAATTGTGTCTACGTATTGGAAACAAATTAGACTACCAAATCTAGGAAAAAGATATGGATCCTCAGCACATTAAAACTCTGATCTGGCCAACACCTTTGCCTTGTTTTGAAATTGAGCCTGCACGTAGTTTATTTTAAACAGATCTAAGAACACAGGTAGCATCCTTCAGGAAATTTAAAAAATAGGACTGTAATAATCTGAACCTGTGCTTGAACATGGACAGTCTAGAGCTCAAATTCTTTCCTAAGCAGACTTATTTTACAGATTTTACCAGTGCAGGAGCATGTTTATATATTGATAGTACTGACATGTGGAGCAGATTTGGCTTTCTTCTGTTTCTTACTTTATTAGAGCTTTGTTCACTATTACATGAACTATTTCTGTGAATTTGTTCTTCCATCTTGTTTTCAATTGTGCAGCCATAGTTTCCCTCAACACAGCCAACAGCTTTGCAGTTTTAGTCCAAACTTCTGTTTGGTCGCTGTTCTTCATTTAAGCTTAAAATGTGTAAGAAAGCCTCTCATGTAATGGGAAAACTTGCCATAAAAATGTATAAAGGTTTTCTTGGGTACATGTTTTCAAATTTAATAAATGCAGTTTTCGGTTATAATTTGAAATGGTCACTTTCTAGCCACTATTTCAGTTTTGTGTGCAAAAGAAACAGAGAGAGAGAAAAAAAATCACGTTCTTTTTTTCCTTATTTGAATTCAGCATTGTAAATATTTGCTGAAAGACATGATTTTGGGGGAAATCAGATCAAAAAGAGATTTGCTGCCTAGCTGCTATAAATAATACAGCTGGACTTCACATTGAAAGCTCCTTCCACATCCCCAAAAGTGTCCCGCTTGACATCGGATTTGTGTGCCCTTGTACAAAGCCTAAGGCACAAATAGTGGTTTAATTTGCCTGTTCTGTGTTTTCAGTCAGAAGAGTGACCGAGTGGTCGAGCAGGCTTGTTCCCAGGCTCAGGTGGCTCAGGACTGGGTGATTGTCCACCAGAAACAAGGTGTTCGTTCGCTACCTCGCTGTTCTCTTGAGAACTTGCACAACTCTTCTTGCTGTTAGGTTCTGGGGATCCTTTTCAGATTTTACAATGCTGAGACAAGAGGCTGAACTTTGCTAAGAGAAAATGCTGGCAGTTTTAGCATCAGTTTTCGTAGGGAAACAGCACAAAACATGGGGATTTTGAAAGGTGATGTGTTCTCAATGCCCTGGGTGAACTAGGAAAAAGACTGTACAACTTAGGAATTTGGGCTATTGCAGAGATATTGAAATCATCAGTAATTGCTTTTGATGGGAAAAGTTATTGCTGTGGAACAACTGCTCTGATCCTTGATGAGTCAAACTGTCACCTGGATGAACTGGATATTTTAGGCTTTATTTCTGTTGCTTTAATCTTCCTGTTTTACCCTCTCTCGCCTGGACTTCCCCATTAAATGTACCATGCACAAAAATAAGAGCGTTTTTGCCCAATAAACATGCAGGAAGTTGTTCACATCTGTAACTAGAGCCCTGCTGTAGAGAGTTTATTTCATTACAGAGAAATTGAGCGTAACAACAGATAAGGAGTGGCAGTGCAGCATCCTGAGAGCTCTCAATGCTCACGATCAGAAAAGTTAGCATCCCAAATTAATCACAAATTAGACGAGATGGTTCCTAACAATGATATAAAATAGCTTGAAAGAAAAGCTGATTCTTGTCGTGCAGATTGGAGGAAAATAAAGTCCCAAACACAGGATGTATTTAATTGAGGTAGAAATTTACTAAGGCTCTCTGTAACAGAAGCACAGGGCACATCCAGTGGTTTAGTGGGAAAGCAAAGTGGAGTTAATAAATTGTTGTCGATAAACACAACATCCAAAAGCAGGTATAAGCTGTTTTCATTTTTCTACTCGCTTTCATTTTTTCTGATTATGTTGTAGTTTTGGTTTGATTTGCATTTACTTTAATGGATAAGGAAGAGAACACAAGTTCCCAAAGTAGGGCTGGAATGAATTAGGGCTGGAATTAGATACACGGAACAGTGGTGTGAGTAAAGCTGGAGTTTTCTGTTAGTCAAAAATCAAGTAAATTTTTATATTGTTATTTCTCCAGGACAAAAAGCATCCATACAATGAACTTTGGCTCTGTTATGGCTGTTTGAGAAGTATGAATCCAATTGCTCTGTGTGCTTGAGGAGACCAGTTTTGAGGGATTTTTTTGTTTTTTGTATTTTTTGCAAGTATCCCCTTGCAGTACATCTGTTTTGTGCATGTTTGGCTAAAACCACAAAAACCACTTTTTTAATGGATTGCTGTACACGCATCTTTTTCTAGTGGGAAGAGGAGGACGATTTGATAGCTGGTGGGTTAGCATATTTCTGTGAATTACTTACAGCATTGGTAAACTATTGTCAACTTTGTTCACATTGCACAAGATACTCTGTGTTGTCTACTGCTGGTGTTATAACCTTGGTGATCCATGCATATCCTGTAAATTCCTGTAGGTTTTGTGTAAGAAATCTTGTCACCGCTGCTTGCTACTGTAAATTCTTGTTTTGAAGCAAGCAAGAGGTGGCACCTGACTGTACAGCCATGTGTATTATATACCGCAGCAGTCCTCGTTCTGTCCTCTGAACTCGCTGTCCACATAGAGTTGAAGCTCTGTTAAGCACGCTTAGTGGTTTCAGAATTTATGTCAAACAGCAGATCTATAAGCCATTTACAGGAATATTAAATGTAATGTAAGAGAATTCAACCCAGCTGATACCCTTTTCTGAGAGTTTGGGGTTGAATTTGAGCAGGCAGCTGCAAGTTCTGTGGCACCCCAGGTGCATGTGGCTCCGCACCTGAGAGGTGCCACACCTGTGCAGGTGTCCCCTGGCAAAGGGGTGCCCCTGGCACGGCACCTGGGTGGGCTCTGCTGCCTTACAAAGACATGTGAGCTGGTGTCTCTCCACTCCCCAAAAACCACATCAGTGCCAAGACAGAAGCCGATCTCTGTGGGCGTACAGGAGGCACAGCACTGCCTCTGCACTGTGTCCTCATCCCCACCCACCACAGGCTTTACCTGAGGTGGTGTTTTAAGGAGATTTGAACTCTCTGTCTGTTTACCAAGAGAGAAAAATAACCTGAATTCTGGGACTCTGGATTCTTTTTTACAGTATTTTATGATATAAAACAAAGACCTGAAAATATCTGTGCTCTTTGCTGATTTCTGACATCAGAAGTTCAAGTCCTGTCTAGTCTGAAAGACAATGATGGGAAAACTGAAGAAGCTTGGAAAGTTGAAGGGGATTATTACTTGGATTATTTTAAATTCTGTGTTTCTATTGATAGTTTAATTAAATGACTAGGCTAATCTTTAGAATCAAGGCAGTCTTAATGACTTTGCACCTTCACCCTTTCATGTAAGACTTTGAGAACTTGCAATAAGCGTTCCTCATGCTTACAGTCCGATTTGTAGATAAATTCCCATATTTCTAAGATCAAAAAATATTTCTACAGTTACTTCAGCCCTTTACAGAGAACAACAGGGCAATCCCAGTCCCATAGTCCTAAGTATTTGTAGGTGTATTTTAGACAAAGAATGACTTTCAACATCATAAATGAAACTAATGTTCAATGTTCCAGTCTCTGGAAGTAAAGGAAACCTCAGTAATTTTGCAAACCAGCAAGAATGAAACTTGTCTATATAAATATTAATGTAGAAAGTGCATGCAAAACTTGATACTGCCTCTGACCTTAAGCATTACTATTGATACTATTGGGGATCTCAGCGTTTCAAAACGCTGTATTTCTCCTCAGTGTGTACTTCATCCTCATTACTGACAGCTCCTGCAAAGAGTCAGTCCATGCCGTAGCCAAGGCGTGGGGATGCAGAACTCCCACAGCACCATGAGTACGTGGACATGTGTGCGTGTTGTGTTAGGATGAGTAACCACTGCAGCCGCAAACCCCTCCAGACCTTGGTGTCACTCCGGGGCAGCCTCTGGGATGTTTTGGGAGGGCAGCAGTCCCTGTGGACCAGAGTTGCCTGGCAGCGCTCCCATCCCCGGTGGCTCCGGGTCTTGCTTTGGGGGATCGTCATGAACTCAAGCCTCACGGTTTAACCTGTGACAAGCTCCTTGCCAGGCTGTGGGCAGCAAAGGCACGGATGGCATGGGTCACTGACCCCAAGCATGTCCGGCTTGGAGCCCCATACAGGGCTGTGACAGACAGGATTGTCATGGTGATACTGTGCCACCACATCAGACTTGTTTCCGCTCCATGCTGTGGCCTGATTCACCCTGCCCTAATTTCAGCTGGCTATAAACTACCAGCCCGGGTCTCGTGTGTAAGTCAGAGGAGGGACACGAGAGGAGATGCCTCTGGAAGATTGCATTATGGCATCGGTTGCCCTCACCACTGATGGACAGCCGGAATTAGGTGGGATGAATCCAAGTGTTTACAATTGGCTTCTCACACCTCTACACAAAAGTGTATTTATTTGAGCTTGGAATGGACAAGAATAATGCAGCTCCTTTGAACCTGAATCCGAGTGACTTACAGATGACTTTCTGAATTCAATCTCAAACATGAGATTTCTGCCCTGTAGTTGCTATTTTCTTTATTTTTACTTCCATTTTTTATGAATAGGTGTAGCTTGAACTTGCAACTTGCTGGAACATTTTTAGAGGGATTACCACTGCCTAGGAGTCTTCACCTTTACTTGTTAAGTTGGCTTCCTCGTTACCTGCACTGATTTTCACTTCATGGAAGCAACACATGAAGAAACCATTGCACAGAGCATTCAACACCAGCGATAGCATATGCAGCTTTTAAATTCAGCTGTGAGCTTGTAACTAAGGTATTAATGGTCATACTTCCCAGGTGTGGCTAAAGATTCCTTTCCTGAGAGCTTTAAGGAATAAATCTAGGAGGTCCTGATTGAGGATTGTGAGAATTCATGTACTAATGGCAGTTTATGACAGGTTTTTCTGGGGGAAACTTGAGATAGTGTTGGGATTTGATGTGCTGGTTTGGAGATGAGGGAATGTCCTGTGCCAGACAGAGCAGATCCCTGCAGGCAGTGTTGCTGTGGGTTAGCAGAGCCTGCTTCCAGCAGGTTCCACCTCTGAGTTCCCCTTGATACCTTCCTCCGTTACCTGCCGGTATGAAATCCTGACAGCAGTTGTGCCGGTGCTTGTTGTGAGCTGAGGAGCAGCTCAAGCGTAAAAATGCAAGTGTTGTAGCTGCACCTTTCACTTTCATCAAGTGTCCACATTCTCAGAGCTGGGCTGGAGCAGCAGCCGCCTCCACAGTTGCCCTGTAACTTCATCACACAAACGTGGGTGTCACTTCTGATGAGTTTAACAGGAGCAGTATTGATCCATTCACTTCATTTCCTAAGTTGTGAGTCACTCACTGTTGGAAATGATACATATCTTGTGTAGCTATGAATAGAAAAATTGAGATTTGTTTCCTGTGATGAGCTGGTACAATCCCTGCTCTGCTGTTCAATATTTTGAGTGCTGAAGTTATCTGAAATGCTACCTTCACGGATTATCTCAGCCTCAGCTCTGCATGAAAATGGGTATGAATTTCCAGTTGCTGTTCCTGGTTTCTCTGTGAATTCTGAGCCAAAGGTAAAGCAGTGGGAAAGATCATTGAGGCAGCCACTCACTGACAGCTTTTCAGATGCATAAAGCCATTCCCTCTGACTGTGTTCCAGTTTTTTCACTGGGTCACCGTGTTGTTGTCAGCCTGTGGAGGAAAGGTGGGTGAGCTCACCCACCCAGTGAGGGTAGAAATGTAGCAAGTAATGAGCTGTCTTCTCCAACAGTCCTTTATTTGTAGAGCTTCACTTTCAATTAACATTTGTACCTTCAGTTATTATTGTACCGTTCACTATCTTGAGATGGTATGAGCAGAAATATATGAATATATATAATTTACCAGAAATATAGGCTTGTATTGTGCCTTTGTAATTCTCTTCAGCTTCAGTATATATATGCTACGAGCAAACTTCCTCCCTCTTTTAGGGTGTTCTTTGCTACAAGAGTAGCTGATGGCTTCATTAATACTGGCTCTTCTAGTCTTCTGGGGCTAACATTTCTGTTTTTCTGAGTGAAAATGCCATAGTGCCCTCAGCAGACATAAGCACAATGACATAACACTGCAGTGCATGCCGTCTCTTAGCTTCTCTCTACACGTGCTTGCATGTTGGAAATTCTGAAGAGCTGCTGTGTAAATTGCTACATTATTTACCCAATACAGGTGGTTTTCTGCATCCCTTTTTTGCTCAAAACTCCCATTAACTCAAAAGTTAGTGATGGCTCAAAGGGGGGTTTTGGAAGCACAAAGGATGCAGGGAGCAACTCTTCAGTAGTTTACAGGCTGCTATAAATGTCTTTTCAGCAAAGAAATGTAGCATTTTAGCAGTAATTTCCTAGTGAAAACACTGAGCGTGCTTATCACTTAAGATTTTAAGGAAAAAAAGTGTCAGACTGTGTAATTGTATCTCATATAATTTTGACACTTAGCCGGTTTTATCTACGTGTTCATGCTATACCAACCAACACAGACCTGAAAGGTGACAGCCATGTTTTAATTACACAAGAAGTCACAGTTTTCCAGAGGTTCTGTTGTGATTTTTTTTCTTTCTTTACCACATTTTCACTGCAGAGGTATTTTTCTATATAGTTACCTGAGGCTTCCTTTCACCAACCAAAAGAGTCTGTAGCCCTCTGCACTGTGAAAGGCAAAGCCCTGTGGAGAGACACAGGCTTCGCACTTGCCCAGCAAATTAGCAGAAATTTCACCCAAGCCATAAAAGCCTCTTATGTTAATCTCTGTTTATGTAATTAAAGCAATTAGGGATAGGAGCTTCAGGAATAATGAGGTCTCTCTATCCTCCATTTACTCTCTCTGTACTTCATAGGGATTTAAGGGTTCTTTTTTCAAGGCTCAGTTGTGTCTCTTCAAACCAGTGCAGTCTAAGCATCGTGTGAGATGCAGTTTATGGAGATAGCATTGGAGTGTGAAAGATTTACTTCTGGTAGCAAGGAAAAACGTGTGTCCCTGTGGACATGGACACTTGCAAACAAGTCTGATACCAAGAATTAAAACAAATACATTCAAGATGGTACCAGTACATCAGACTCTGTTCTACAGTGGGGTTTTTAGCTTTTGTCATTTGTATTTTATTTTGTGAAAAAAGGAGTTGGGGGGATCTCAGATCACATGGGGAATATTAGAAGTATATCACTCAACAATCATTTTATAAAGTCTAACTTCAAAATGCACTATGATTTACTACAAAAGTATATTTTCTTCTGTTTGCCGACATGGTGGTTCCATTTTGTGATAAGTTAAACTCAGCAGTTAATTTGTTGCACTGCCTGGCTGCATGAATTCATCCAGTGTACATACGTACCTGTGCAGCATTACTTTTGGGGTATGTATTTGAATTTGCAGTATTGATTATTATTTTTGTATTTTACTTTGCCTCTGTTATTGGAATTGTAGTAAACATAATTTATACATATGATTTTACAACTGTTTTGCAACTGAAAAGTCTCCTTTAAATTGTAAAGTTTTATTGATGGATACTCATTAAAATGGTATAAGAATTATATTAACAATTGTTTTGTGTTTTGATGCTCTCTGTACATAAATATATGTCTATTTATCTGTTTAATGGTGCTTGTGTCTTGCAATTTTGGATACATTTTAGAATAAAGTTTCATTTTACAAGAAGTAGTTGTATTTTCACAAGCTGTGTCCCAAAAAAACCCCACAACCAAACACCTTTTTTTCATAAATAGCTAGGGTTATGAAAGAAGCATACATAAAACATTTATAATATCAGGCAGTAATACATTTGTTTCTAGAATATACAAGTATGCTGCCTAGAGAAATGCACAGCCTCTATACTGCAGTTGATTTACTGCAGCAACTGACATCTGTATTTAAAATGTTACAAAATTTACACATTTTGGAGCACTTTGTGCTAGTTGTAATGGCTTTACTTTACAGAAGATTTATTCACATCTAAGACTGAGCTCATCTTTCATTAACAGCTTCCACAAAGGCTGCCTTACGTCCAGCTACCGTGGTGATGATGCCACAGGCGCTGCTGTAGCTGTGCCCCAGAAAGTATTTTTCAAGTGGGAAGCAATTGAAAAGCACAGATCTCCTCTCAGAACTGGGGCCAGCAGTTTAATTTCTCTTTCTCAGCAGTGAAAAGAGAACAGCACTGACTTGGCAGGTATTACCTGAGCATAAGTGCACCAAAAGCTGTAAAACACTCTGTTAGTCCAATAGAGACTGTGCTAGAAGCTACAGGAGTCAGCTTCAGTGCTTCCTTTGCAGTCCATTACGCTCCTTTAGTTTCTTAGCTGGAGGGCAGAAGAAATGCAGCTTGTGAAAGCAGAGAATTGTTTGGGAAAGCTCGGGGTAGGCTGTGGGTTCCCTGGCCTCACCGCGCAGGTGCGTCTGTGCAGTGGAAGCCGTGGGCATTGCTCATTTGGATCCCCATTCCCCAAAGAACACCCTTCCCCAAAGGCCTGGAGCTGTGCACAGCTCGGAGCTGTGTTTCTCAAACACCCTTTCCCTTCCTCCAGCTGCCTCTCTCAAACCCCTCACCCGAGCACATGCTCCCCCACACACTGCAGGTTTTCAACTGAGCAGATTTCGATTTTCCTTTGCCCCCCTGTGATTCCAGCAACTTTGTAGCTCCTCACAGCAGACAAGAGATCTATAGTAGGCCAGACACCTGAGCCCTGGGACTGTGTTTAACAGAGGTGAAAAAAGCTACCCATGGAAGAACAACAAATCAGCATTATCTTAGAGAATGCCTGAGCGTGACAAGGTAAACCTGAAAACAAATTTACAAATTACTGGCCTAGGCAGGCAAAACATAACTTAATGGTTTTTTTTAAATAGGAAAATGTTCAGTTCTGTTTGCAGACACTTCCTTCTGGCATTTAGGATCTGCATTGTGAAAAACTGCTAATTTGAGTTTTTGTCGTCTGCACTGAGCAGTTGAGGAAGGGGAAACACTGGGTGCAAACCTTTTACAAACCCTGAACCCTGTTCAGGCAGCAAGACCAAGACAGGCTGTTTTTTCCCTTCACAGAGACCAAAGAAGGAGAGAGATACTGGTATTTTAATTTTTTTTCCTGAAGCAACAGAACAAAAATAAATGTAGGGAATAGCACACCATGATGATTTTCAGAGCCAAGATATTCTGAAATGTAACAAGTGAGATGATACAGCCATGGTGTTGCTTGATAAAAAGAGTATGTGCACAGAAACACAGATAGTGCTATGGCAGTGCAGTGACAGTAACAGACCGTGTGGGAAGAGAATCCCTACTGTAGTGAGAAACTCTGTCTTGCTTGGTTAAAATTCAAATTTTCCTGGCTGTTATAGGTTAAAGCTGGATCTTTAACAATGTTTAAATGAACAAGTGTTCACGATATAAACTCGTGGATGTATGTTTCTGAGAAACATGGGAAGCCCTCACTGGAATAGTAACTACCAAGAGGAAAGGTTCTAAGGAAGGGCTACAGAAAAGAGTTTTGAAACCATGCAGTAGCACAGAGTCAAATACAAGCCTTGCGGTCTTTCCTAAAAACCATTTACAGTTTATACCCTCTGCTACAGTGCTGTAACACATCTGCCTCACCAACAGCTGACAAGCACAGGCGCTGAGCATTCCCAAACTGGCTGAGCCTTCAGTGGCAGTAACACTGTGGCAATAGTAAAACTTTGACCCTCCTGACAGATTCAGCAGTGGTTGCTGTGCTCTTCCTCAGCAGTGCTTGTATTTTCACAGTGTGCAAGAGCAGCAGTATCCTTACCAGTGGTGTGAGAAGGAGCAGGTAAGAGAAGGAATTCTCTGTGAACTCTCCAGCTGTTAACTCTTCAGCAATACGTGACTGGGGCCGTGGCCAGAGGTGGGAATCAAAACATCTGTGCCAGAAGTGCTGGTGGTTCTGCTGCCACTGCAATTGGGAACGTGTCTGCCCTGGACACATCTGCCAGGCTGTCAATTGATGACAACGTGAGAGGGCAAGGCTTCAAAAAATAAATAAAAATGAAATTATGAGCCAGATTGGAGACATTTCAGAGGCAGTGCACACACCAAACCTAGCAGTGGCCGGTGCCAGGCCATGAGGTGACCTCGGGACTCCTGGGGCAGGAGTGGAGGGACTATGGTACACACCAGCACCCCCATCACTGGAGCTGTTCAGCTGGGAGAGATGAAAGCTGGGGAGAGACCTTAGAGCACCATCCAGTACCTAAGGAGAGCTGGAGAGAGACTTTGTACCAGGGTATGCAGTGGCAGAACAAAGAGGAATGGCTTCAAACTGAGAGTAGGTGTAGATGGGATATTGGGGAGGAATTGTTCCCTGGCAGGGTGGGCAGGCTCTGGCACAGGTGCCCAGAGCAGCTGTGGCTGCCCCTGGATCCCTGGCAGTGTCCAAGGCCAGGCTGGACATTGGGGCTTGGAGCAGCATGGGACAGTGGCAGGTGTCCCTGCCATGGCAGGGGTGGCACTGGATGGGCTTTGAGGTGCCTTCCAACCCAAAGCATTCCATGATTCCCCTCAGCACTGGCACCCCATCCTCTCATTCCCAACACCCCCTTACTCTCATCCGTTTCCCCTCACCCCTGCTGCCTCCATTCCCTCAGCCCCAGGCACTCCTTTCCCCTCATTCCAAGCACCCTCTTCCCCCCAGCACCTCTTCCCTCTCCCCACATCCTCACATGCCCTTTCTCCTCATCCCCGGCCCTCCTTTCCCCTCAGCTCCATCCCCCTCTTTCCTTCATCCCAGGCACTCCTTTATTCCTCAGGCCGGGCTGCCTCTCCCCTCACCCTGGGCACCCCTTTGACCTCATCCTGGGCTCCCTTTCCCCTCAGCCGGGGTTCCCTTTCACCAGACTTGGGTTCCCTCTCCCTCACCCTGTGCCCGCGTTCCCCTCAGCGCGGGCTTCCTACCCCTCACCCTGGGCACCCTTTATCCCTCAGCCCGGGTTCCCTCTCCTTCACCCTGGGCACCCCTTTCCCCCCCTCCTGGGCCCCCTTTCCCCTCAGCCCGGGTTCCCTTTCCCCGCACCCCTGTGCCCCCCGTTCCCCGCACCCCAGGCTCCCTTTATCCCTCATGCTGTGCCCCCCGGTCCCCTCAGCCCGTGCTCGGTTTCCCTCAGCCCGGGCTCCCTTTCCCCTCACAGTGGGTTCCCTTTCCCCTCAGCGCAGGCTCCCTACCCCTCACCCTGGGCACCCTTTCCCCTCACCCCGGGCTCCCTCTCCCTCACCCTGTGCCCCCCGGTCCCCTCAGCCCGGGCTCGGTCCCCTCAGCCGTGCCGCCCCGCCAAGGCCGCAGGAGGCGGTTCGGGCCATGCCCGGGCCGGGGCGGGCCGGTCCCCTCAGCCCCGCAGCTGAGGCTGAGGCTGAGGCGGCCGGCACTGGCCGCGGTGCCGGGCGGAGCAGGACTGGGGCTCCATGGCTGTGTGCATGTGCCAGGCCGTGCTGCCGGCCCACGCCGGGCCCCGCGGCGAGCTGGGCGCGGGGCCGCTGCTGCGATGGATGGACGCCGCCGCCTGCCTCGCAGGTACCGCCGCGGGCCCGGCCGGGCTGGCCCGGGAGCAGGGGGACAGTCCCTGCTTGGGGCAGCGGGAGGCTGGAGGGAAGGTTCCATCCCGTGGAGGGCGGAAAGGGTGCTGGAGGTTGTAGCGGGTCACAGGGTGGGTAAGGTGGAAGGGGCCGCAGTGGTCATCCTGTCGCGCCGCGGGGTCACCGCAGAGCACGGGGCTCGGGATCGCCTACAGACACTGCTCCGGTGAGGGACACTGCACACCCTCTCTGGGCAGTCTGTTCCAGTGTGCTCTGAAGAAGTTCTTCTTCATAGAATCACAGGATACCCTGAGCTGGAAGTTACCCACAGGGATCATCCAGTCCATGGCACTGGCCCTGTCCAGACCCCCAACAATCTCACCCAGTCCCTCCCTGGCAGCGCTGTCCAAGCACTCCTGGAGCTGTGGCAGCCTCGGGGCCGTGCCCATTCCCTGGGCAGCCTGGGCAGTGCCCAGCACCTCTGGGGGAAGAACCTTTCCCTGATCTCCATCCTCACCCACCCCTACACAGCTCCATGTTCAAGGGGAGCTTCCTGGGCATCCTTTTCTACCACTTGCCTCATGTCCCACTGCTGGGCACCACCAAGCAGAGCCTGATCCATGCTCTGACACCCCTCTTTGGGTATTTATACACATGGCTGAGGTCCCCTCTCACCCATCTCTTCCCGAGGCTGAACAGACCCAACTCCCTCAGCCTTCCCTTGTGAGGAAGATGCTCCAGTCCCCCACTCATCCTCGCAGCCTCCGCTGGACCTGCTCCAGGAGCTCCACGTCTCTGTCTCAGAGCCCAGGAGATTTGGGGGTCCATTTAGGAACAGACACCACGAGGGTGAGGCGTCAGATGGCACAGGAGAGCGAGGAAGGTGTTGGGAATGTGAGGATGAGGAGAATTTTAAAAAAGGAGCAGCAGAGGGGGAAAAAGAGGTGGGAAAAGATAAGGGAAGAAAGAAAAGTCCTAATTTAAGATTACATGAGTGCCAAAAAGAAGGAAAGGTGCCACTGCCTTGGCAGGGGGTTGGACTAGACGGTCTCCAGAGGGCCCTTCCAGCCCTAGCTATTCTGGGATTCCGTGGTTCTGTGAAAACAGCCACGAATCGAAGCAGCGTTCGGAGCACTCCGTGTCTGACGTAGCTCGGCTTCGAAAGCTTCTGAAGCCTCCTCGCTAACTCGTGGAACCGCCTTGTGAGTGAGTGCCTGCTGCGAGCGCAGGCTGCACGGGAAGCGCGGCGGATCCCGCGGCCGCTGCCAGGAGCTGCGCTCCCGTGCATGCATTAGCAGCCCATAATCCCTGGCGGGTTTTGGGAGCTCCTGCCGGGATGGAGGGACGGGGGAATGCAGGGATGCAGGAAGGAGGGGTGCAGGGATGCAGGGATGGAGGGGTGCAGGGAAGGAGGGATGCAGAGATGGAGGGAAGGAGGGGTGCAGGGATGCAGGAAGGAGGGGTGCAGGGATGGAGGGGTGCAGGGAAGGAGGGGTGCAGGGAAGGAGGGGTGCAGGGATGCAGGGATGGAGGGGTGCAGAGATGGAGGGAAGGAGGGGTGCAGGGATGGAGGGGTGCAGGGATGCAGGAAGGAGGGGTGCGGGAATGGAGGGGTGCGGGGATGGAGGGGTGCGGGGATGGAGGGGTGCAGGGAAGGAGGGATGGAGGGATGGAGGGGTGCAGGGATGGAGGGATGGAGGGGTGCAGGGATGCAGGAAGGAAGGGTGCGGGGATGGAGGGGTGCGGGGATGGAGGGATGCAGGGAAGGAGGGGTGCAGGAAGGAGGGGTGCAGGGATGCAGGGATGGAGGGGTGCAGGGATGGAGGGAAGGAGGGGTGCAGGGAAGGAGGGGTGCAGGGATACAGGGAAGGAGGGGTGCAGGGATACAGGGATGGAGGGGTGCAGGGATGGATGGGTGCAGGGGTGCAGGGATGGAGGGATGCAGAGATGGAGGGAAGGAGGGGTGCAGGGATGCAGGGATGGAGGGGTGCAGGGATGCAGGGATGGAGGGGTGCAGGGATGCAGGGACAGAGGGATGCAGGGATGCAGGGAAGGAGGGGTGCAGGGATGGAGGGGTGCAGGGATGCAGGGGTGGCTGTCCCCAGCGTGGTGTGCCCATGCGGGGATCACACAGGACCATCTTGTGTGGGGCAGCTTCCCCAAACGAGCACACTTCTTTTTTGAGGTTTGTGAAGGAGTGATTCCATTCCAGCCCTTTTGCTCCTCAGCAGTGCTTTTTGGAGGAGACACTGTGGTTTCCCCTCATTTTCAAAGGGAACTCCTCAGATACTGATAAAAATGGTCTGATTTCTCCGAGCTCCTCTTGTGATGCTCACTAAAAATACAGGGCTGCTGGGGAGTGAGAACTCCTGCCTGTTGTGCAGGGCTATTTTCCAGGATGCCTGCTAGTCTCCTTTCTTGCCTCTGTCACTCAGGACTTCGGAGCAGAGGTTCCCTGTATTTATACAGCTCCTAGTTCACTGGAGATTTACCTTCTGACTGGAAGTTCCAGGTGCTGTGGTCAAATAAATAATATATCATATTAACTTGCTATAAAAACTATCAGACTATTAAATATTAGCAGTAAAGAAGATGTTTACCTTTTTTAGATTGACTTTCATAATTAATACAAAAAGGGTGTAGCGTTGGTTCAAGCCCAGAGAGTTCCTTCCCCCCTGAGGAACCTCTGGAGGCCTAGAGAATAAGACCCCCCTGGAGCAGAGTAGAAAGTGGATTGCCCCAGAGAGGGGTCAAGGTTCCCCCCCTGTCCCTCAGTTCATAATGGTATTCATATCTCCCTCTCTCCTCCCTTCCTCGTTCCCGAGTGGTCCGAGTCCCTTGTCCCTCCCTGGTCCTCCCCTGCGCGGTTCCATTATTGGTTGTTACCCTCTGAATAAAAGTCTGATGCCCGTCTGGGTCGAGGTCTTTCGCCCTAGACGGAAGCTGCCTACCACCAAAGGACTCCGTGTCTGCTTCTAGTCCGGGCGGGAGAACCCTCTCTCTCTACAGCACTCCGGCTCACGCGGCATGGCTGCATTCTGGGACGGTACAGCCCCCGGCCAGGAGATCTGTCTCTAACTGCAGCGAACCTAGACATTAGGAACGCTAGCAGACACAGCTGCCGGGCTGTGACCGTTCCCAGGTGGCCAGCGAGACCAGCGCGCTCCCGCTGCGTCATCGTGGCGCCCGAACACGGACTCCAGCATTGCATGGGATCCCTGAAGAGTGGCCCTGAGTTCAGGTGCACCTTCGGCGCAGCCACCGCCCTGACGAACGAGTCCCCATTCTACGGAAGTCGTTCAGAAGGGAAACCAAGCCTGCCCTCCTCCGAAAAGGAGAGAGAACCTTGGAAAGCCGGAGTTAACCCGAGGAATTTTCGTCCGAGCAAGGAGGAGCGGTTTCGCAGCTGGAAACCAGAGGTGCCGCACTTAGAATCGTAGTTTGGTGAGTGCGGGGCTCCCCTTGCAAACCCCCCCCTTTTCTTCCTGCCCCTTCCTCGGGTTTAAATCGTCTGCCTGCAGCTGGGGTACTACGAGAGCGCATAGTACCTCTAGTTCGCAGAGAGAGAGGTTATTCCTTTCCCTCACCCTCCTTCTTAACGGCAAAACCTCAGCCAGCCCAGCCGCGTGTGTACAAGATGGCGCCGGCCACATGGCCGGCCATGCGGTGCTTACAAGATGGCGCCGGCCACGTGGATAGCCATGCGGTGCTTACAAGATGGCGCCAGCCACGAGTTAAGCCGCACGGTGCAGCATTTTCCCTACTCCTCAAATTTTCCCGGGCTAGCGACGGCCCCGCTCCCTTGCGTCATCGCGTGCCTCTGCGTCGGCCCCGCCTCCCGCGGTACCGCGTGTGTCTCCGCGGGCCGGGTCGGCCCCCCCCCCGCCGCTCCCGCGGGACTCCCGGCCCGGCGGGGGCTGCGGCTCCCAGCCCGCCCCCGGCGGGGGCGTGTTCCTCCGCCGCGCCCCCCCACCACGGGATGTTCCCTCCCGGGCGCGGGCCCCTGCCCTGCTCGCTGCTAGCCCTACCCCTGCCAGTCATCGGCGGAGACCTGCGTAAGCCGCGTTTTGCCCTAACAACACCGTTTTCCATACTTTCCCAAGTCCTGTGTGCTCCTGTGCCCCCAAAAAGAAGAATTTGCAGGTTCAATTCCTGAAGCAAATTCTGGAAGTTATCCCACGTAGCCAACATAGCTGCAGTTTGGCAGGGCTAACCCTGAAGCCAATAACAGCTGCTGCCTTGTACCCCTATACCAGGAGCCTTCTTCTCTGTTGTTCCCCCTTGTTGGGGAAGGAGCAGAAAGCTCTCCTACATATTATTACTCAGCAAAAGAAAGAATAGAATTAAAAACTGAGTTTGAGCTAGAGAAAAAATAAGCATACCAGCTGATTGAAATACAAACTGGAAAAACCAGTCTTTGCAAAGATCCAAACTTGGAGCTGCTATGGTAATCTGAGAACTCTCATAGGCTATACACAAATGACGTAGAACTTGTATCTCCTCCCTGATTGGTTAATAGAGATTAGCATATTCATGATGGAATCTGTTATCCCTGGAGGAGAGCGGGATTTTCGCTCTCTCGCTTCTCTCCCTCTCCCCGTCCACACCATCTCCTCTGAGGTCCCCGCGTGACTGCGAAAAGCGGCCACGTGGTGGACCTCTCTTCTACCCTACCTCACCTTTTCTCCCCAAGAAATAAACCCTGATGTTTTGGAACTAAATGCAGAGACTCCGTCTACTTTACTGCAGAAGAAAGCTGGAGGAATAAATCCTTCTCCTGGCGCCCAACGTGAGAAAGAAGCCGAAAACTCTGCCCTCCTTCTGCACCATCTCTGCATTACGGTAACTACCTGAGACAACTCAATCCCATCCCTACTATGCCGCGAGCACAATAGTCTGCTTTGAGCAGTTTTTAGACTGTTGGAGCTCTTAAAATCTGTACTAGGGGATTACCTCGACCGCAGCTGAGCTGAAGTTCTTATGAGGTCATTTTTTTTTCTGTCCTGCCGTGGTAACCACGGGCACTGAGCACAGCGCCACGCTTAGAACAGCGTGACGCCAGGAGCTCTCTGTGCGAGACTTCCCCCCCGCGTGTGTCTCGAGCACATTTATTGCTCTTAAGACGCGATACGCGAATTCCTGAGCACGTGGTTTTTGTTTTTTTTTTCTTTTCCATTTTTTTTTTTTGGGTTTTTTCTTTTTTTTTGGGGGCCCGGCCAGCCTCCCCACCACGGAGCTCTAAGGAAAACCGATTGCAGCATAAGAGGTGAGCACCTTTTCACATGATGGGACAAACTCACTCCGTTACCGAGAAACAACTTTATAAAGACCTGAAACATCTTTTAACCTCCTCTTCTAATAATTTACCTAAGCAAGAACTTAAAAACCTCTTAGAGTGGACCTCCTTCCACTTTCCTAACACCGACCGCTCCGTGGTTTTCTCTAAGACTTTTTGGGAACGGGTTGGAAATAAGCTTTTTAACGAAATATCACGAAGGAATATCGCCCTTGCGGAATTAGTCCCTGCTTGCAGGACGTTAGTAGAACTATTTTCTGAAGATGTTCCCTGCGCCTCCCCCCCCACCGCGTGCGGTCCTATTGCGCAATCGCCACGTGGCGTCCCCGGTACCCCCCCAACGCGCCATGCGGTCTCCGTAGCGGAGAAACCCCTGCCCCCTCCCCCCCCCTCCTCCCCCTCCCCCCCCACCACCACCGCGGTGTCCGCCCCCTCTTCCCTCCGCGCGGCCGCCGGTCCCGCGCGCCCCGCCGTCGTCCTTGAACTCCCCTCCGTTGACTCCGCGGTTCCTACTTCCGGTGTCCCGACTTCCGGTGTCCCGGGAGACTCCCCGGCCGTCATAGCCGACGCTCCGCCCAGCGTCACGACGGGCTGTCCCCCTGGCTTCACTCCAATCCCGCCCCCAACCCTGGCGGGCCCCTCCCATTCTCCTGACATCACCACAACCCCGCCCCTCACCATTAGAAGCCCCTCCCACCCGCCACGCGCCACCGCGGCCCCGCCCCCCATACCTGCCTGCCCCCCGCCCGATGACGTCACCCCGCTTCCCACCCCTGCCCCCGCCCACTCCCAACCCGACGTCACCCCGCTTCCCGCCCCTGCCCCCGCCCACTCCCGACCCGACGTCACCCCGCTTCCCGCCCCTGCCCCCGCCCACTCCCAACCCGACGTCACCCCGCTTCCCGCCCCTGCCCCCGCCCACTCCCAACCCGACGTCACCCCGCTTCCCGCCCCTGCCCCCGCCCACTCCCGACCCGACGTCACCCCGCTTCCCGCCCCTGCCCCCGCCCACTCCCAACCCGACTCCACTCCGCCCACCACCCCTGCCCCCCCCCACCCCGCCGGTACTGGCACTGCCCCCTCGCCCGCGCTCCCGCCCGCCCACTCCCGCCCACACTCCCCCCCCTCCCCCGCGGTTTCGCCCCCCCTCTCGCAGCCAGACCCCACAGCCGCCCCACCCCCACCCACGTGTACTCCGTCCGCCTTCCCCGTAATGGCGGCCAGCGTGATACCTAGTCCCATTGTCCCCCTGTCCCCTGCGGCTCCTGCCGCCGTAGTTTCCCGGCCCCAACCGTCCCTTCCGCGCTCTGCCGTCCTAGTCTCTTCCTTTCCCGGCGAAACCTCGTCACGGGTCCCCTGCACTGCCGTTCTGCACGCAGCCGAGGGACCCCTGTTTTCACAACCCCCCACCGCGGCGCCGATGGCTTCTGCCGGTGCCAGCAGCCTGCAGCAGCCGTTTCTACACGCCGATCCAGTTCCAGCTTTCAGCGCAACCCCCGTACCACAGCCCCGCCCGACCCCAGCCGTGCCGCCGTTCTCCCTCTTCGCAGCAGACGTCCGGACGCCCCCCCCGCCCGATACAAGCCCGCTCACACCCCTCCCGGCTCGCCAGACCTCCCTCGCCTCTCCGCCACTCCACGCAGCCCTGCCCACACCCCCCGCTGATGCGACGCTGCCGCCACAGACGCCGCGACAGCCGCAGCCCTGCTCTCCGCCGCTGCCAGCATCGGGACCCTCTTCCGCCATCACGTCTGCCTCGCCGGACCCGATGACGCAACCCGCGCATGCGCAGTATGCGCCTTCGCCAGCCCAGCCCAGCTCCGCCGCTCCAGCACACACCGTGCCAGCACCGACCACGCCCACACAGCGCCCCGCTGACCTCCCTGGACTACCGACGCAGCGAGAATACACAGTACCCGCACACATTCCGCCTGCTCATTGGATTACTTCAAACACTCCCCACACCTCCTGTCCAGAGGGGGGAGCGTGGAATATTCCACCGGCTTTCACAAATACTGACCAATACAAAAGTTCTTCTCATTGTTTTCAATTAACAGACTGGCAAGAAATAAAACGCCAAATTTGCAAAGATGATTCAGTTAACGCCATAGCTATGCCTGTCATATTCGGACAACAGGCTGGTGAACCCAGGACATGGACTCCTATCCCAGCACAAGAAATAAAAGAATTGAGAAAGGCGTTGAGAGACAATGGACTCTGTTCGCCATATTTTAAACAACTGCTAAAAAGTACCCTTGAAGGACACACTTTCACACCAAATGACTGCAAAAACCTAGCTGGTGTTATTCTCACAGACTCACAATACATGTTATGGGAACTCAAATGGAGAAGATTGCTTACAGGAGTATTGACGACATACAGGCAAAGCACTGATCCAGACTTACGTACACTTGTGCTCTCAAAGCTTGTCGGAGATGCACCTCATGATCAAAATGATGCTCAAATTAATTTACCCAGAATAGCATTAGATGATATAAAAAAGAACGCTCGCAAAGCTTTCTTGCAAATCCAACCTGCAGGAAGCTTTGAAAAAGCATATAATCTTATCAGTCAAGACATCTCTGAGCCCTTCACATCATTCGTCGACCGGGTAATACAAGCAGCAGAAAGACAGTGTGCTGACGATATTGCTCGGCCAATAATGATACGAGACATTATCGAAAACAATGCCAATGTAGCATGCAAGAAAGCTATTAAAGCCCTTGCAAAAGAAAGACCCACAGTGCCTGAAATGATAGAAACATGTAACAAAATTGGCAGTCCACAAGAAGTAGCAGCGATCCAAGCAACTGAACTTGGAAAAGCCCTAGGAGAAAAAATTGAAAAAGCCATTACAGCTCAAGCAGCGAATGCAGAGGCACGAGACCAAAAACTCACTGAAATCCTAGCCGCCCTGCATCTCAACTCACAACAAGCCAATGCCAAGGCGATCACGCAACCTGCCACTCCAGGCCCTGGCTACTTTTACAAAAAACCCAACTTCAGCATGAAAAACTACACAGACACCAGAAGACATATGCAAGCACCAGACCGCTGCTCTATCTGCCAAAAAGGCAAGCATCTCCCCTGGCAATGCCGCTCCAAACAAACCGCAAGTGGGAGACACATTCCAAAAAACTTCATCAAGAACGCGAATTGTCACCGCGTGCAGAAACAAATTGTGACGTACCAGACGCCCGAGGTAAAATATATAAACACTCCAGCTTCGAACCGCCTCGCTCTGCCACCAACAGAATCACAGGTGATGCCCCAGATCTCTTACCCCCAGGGTACTGGTGCACTTTGGCAGCCGCCAAGCCAGAGACACTTTTAAAGGACAATAACTATACCTATATTTCCACAGGGGTTGCTGGACCCTCACAATATAAACAGGACTTTCTAATAGTTGGCAAAGAAAGAAATAACATCCTTGGACTGTTTGTTTTACCTTGTGTAATGTCTGTTAATTGCAATGAGGAACTGTTAGTACTAGCCAAGGCCTGCTATCCTCCACTACATATCCCACCCAATACACCTATAGCCATTGCTGTAACACTACCTATGAACATTGCAAGCCACACACCGCCAGGCTGTCTTTCAGCTGCTCCTGAAAACCCTGAGATTCTATGGGTTCAACATATAAGCCAGCAACGCCCTATGCTAACATGTGAACTGTCACATGGTGGAGTTCAAGTCCATATCACGGGAATGGTGGATACAGGAGCAGATGTTTCAATTATCTCCCATCATAGCTGGCCGACTACCTGGAGACTGCTAACTCCCCTAGGTACTCTCGCAGGCATTGGAGGTGTTACTCCGTGCTTGCAAAGCGAATCCGCAATCAATGTTACAGGGCCGCAAGGCAAAAGGGCATTTATCCATCCATATGTAATACAAAGACCTATTACTGTATGGGGACGGGATTTACTTTCCCAATGGGGAGCAAAAATCGAACTGGGTTTTTGACAGGGGCCACTAAAGCACTCAGCGCCACAAAACTGACCTGGAAAACTGACACACCTGTCTGGATAGATCAGTGGCCCCTACCTGAGAATAAGCTGAGTGCCCTCAAAAACCTCGTGGCCGATCAACTACAAAAAGGCCATATCACGCCTACGACTAGCCCTTAGAATTCCCCTGTGTTTGTAATCCACAAAAAAGCTTCAGACACTTGGAGATTGCTACATGACCTTAGAAAAATCAATGCCGTAATTGAAGACATGGGCCCTCTCCAGCCTGGCCTTCCAAACCTCTCTATGATCCCGAGAAATTGGCCGCTTGTAGTTATTGACATAAAGGACTGTTTTTTCAACATCGCACTGCATCCAGACGATGCTCCTCGATTTGCGTTTTCCGTCCCAAGTACAAACCTACAAGAACCACTTCAAAGGTACCACTAGCTGGTTCTACCACAAGGCATGAAAAATTCACCGACTATCTGCCAGCATTTTGTATCCTGTGCATTATCCCCAGTCCGTGAACAATTCCAGCGATCGCTCATTCTCCACTACATGGACGATCTACTCATAGCTGCACCGACACAGACACAGATGGAAGAAACTCGTGACAGTGTTATCGCTGAGATCAGAAAAGCTGGACTGGTGATCTCAGAATCAAAAATACAAGAAACTGCTCCCTGGAAGTATTTGGGTTGGAAACTAACAGAACAGTCTATCTCACCTCAAAAAATACAAATCCGAACTGATATTCATACGCTGAACGACTTACAACAACTCTTGGGAGAAATTAACTGAGTCAGACCTGCGTTAGGGATAACAACTGATGAACTATCTCCACTTTTTGATTTATTGCGCGGTGACAGTAACATAAAGTCTCCCAGGTCTCTCACTCCCGAGGCCAGCAAAGCCTTAGAAATAATTACTGATGCCCTGCAAAACAGACAAGCACATCGCTGTATACCTGATAAACCTTTTTTTCTTGCAGTGCTAGGACAAGAACTGAGATTGTGCGGTTTAATTTTCCAATGGGATTCCTCTCAAAATGATCCGTTGTTAATAATTGAATGGGTTTTTCTCCCTTACAGGTCGCCAAAGACAATTGTCACATCTTTGGAAATGATGTCTCAAATCATCATAAAAGGCAGAGCAAGGCTTATTTCCATACCAGGCTGCGAATTCGCAATCATCTATTTACCCATAGTTAAAGTCTATTTTGATTGGGCAATGCAAAACTCAGAAGACTTGTTGTATGCCTTGCTCAATTTTCCAGGAACTTGCTCTATTCATTATCCTGCACACATATTGTTCAAAGCTAAATTATGCTATAGAGAAAAGCCCCTGATCAGTGCAGAGCCTTTAGATGCAGTCACTATCTTCACTGATGGGTCAGGGCGAACCCACAATTCAGTGGTTACATGGCAGGATAAAGAAACCAAAGCCTGGAAACAAGATGTCCAAAAAGTCGAAGGCTCACCACAGGTTACAGAACTGGCAGCAGTTGTGAGAGCTTTTCAGCTCTTTCCCGAGCCTTTCAACCTAATAACTGATTCGGCATACGTTGCTAATATTATTAAAAGAATTGAAGGATCAGTTCTAAAAGATGTGAACAACGACAAACTGTGCCTTTGGCTCACCTGTCTTTTTCAACTTCTGTCACACAGAACTAACCCTTATTTTGTTTCCCATATTAGATCTCATTCTGGCCTCCCAGGGTTTATGGCAGAAGGAAATGCACGAGCTGACGCCTTGGCATCAGCAGAATCAGATGAAAAAGTTGCAGCAGGCATTGGCAACCCTGCCTCTGTGCTTACTGCAACTACTTTACCTAACACTATTGAACAAGCCAAATTGAGCCATGCGTTTTTTCATCAAAATGCACAGGCAATCAAACGAGATTTCCACATTACGTTGGAGCAAGCACGAAGTATCGTACGAGCCTGCCCAAACTGTCAGCTTGTTCAACCTCTTCCTTCCTCAGGTGCAACCAACCCACGAGGGTTGGAGAGTTTGCAGAAATGGCAAACAGATGTTACCAAGTATCCCTCTTTTGGGAAATTTAAAAATATCCATGTCTCTGTCGATACATTCTCTAATGCAGTTTTTGCTTCTGTTCACACAGGAGAAACAGCCAACCATGTTTGCCAGCATTTCTCACAAGCCTTTTGCTACCTGGGTGTCCCTCAAGAAATTAGAACTGATAACGGTCCTTCGTATACTTCACAAGAATTAGCCACATTCCTAAATGACTGGGGTATTCATCACACCTTTGGGATTCCTTATTCCCCCACAAGTCAGGGAATAATAGAAAGGACACACCAAACTTTAAAGCGCATTTTAGATCAACAAAAAGGGGGAGACGTACAGGCCACACCTCAAAGGAGATTGTATAAAGCCCTGTACGTTTACAATTTTCTAAATAGTTCTGCAGAAGAGCCTGATCCTCCTATATATAGACACTTCTTAAACAACAAAAGAGCCAAACTGAAAGAAAACCCCCCAGTGCTGATTAAAAACATTGAATCAGGACAAATAGAGGGCCCGTATAACCTTATAACTTGGGGGAAGGGTTTTGCGTGTGTTTCTACAGGTGAAGGCCTCAAGTGGATTCCAGCTAAGAACGTGAAGCCGTATCACCCACCAGAGCCAGCAGACGCCTCCACGTCAGCCAGCTGCTCCCAGAGTGAAACGCACGAAGCAAGCGACCGGGCCTGAGTTGGCAGAACTCCCAGGAGGAAGTGACCTGCCAAAAGCATCTCGAGAACAGAATGGAGTTTTATCATTTGCATAAATGCATGTTATTCTTGTTTCTTTATTTTAGTTTTAGTAGTGAAGCTTTACCTGTAAACCAACCCAAGACAAATGTCTGGGTTGCTTTAGCCAAGACTGCAGGTTCTGATACTATTTGTCTATCTAACACCAGCCCTGAAAAGCCCTTTTCTACCTGTTTAGTTGGAGTACCTTTTCCAAAAGGTTTTGATAACGTAACTCTTGAAAAATACTGGCCATATGACCATCATCATGTATCTCCAACCCCTAGCCATAAATATCAAACCTACATTGATAATTCTAAAGTTGACAACTCTGACCTTCAAGAGCTAGAAATCCTAGGTTCACTAACCATGGACACCTGCTACTTCTTTCATTTCCTAGGAGAAGATGGCCCTCAGCTGAATGTCACCCCAAGTCATCCAGTTTATAGCAATGTAACTTCTTGGTGTAATCAAACTAAGCTTCTCAGATATTTTGAACCTCATGAAGACAGTTTAAACAAACTCCCCATTCGATTCCCTAAAGGAATCTGGCTCATCTGTGGAGATAGAGCCTGGCAAGGTATACCTTCAAAAATAGAAGGTGGTCCCTGTGCCCTGGGACAACTTACAATAATCGCTCCCAGGGTCAAAGAAGTAGCAAAAAAGAAAAGCAGAAGAATTAGATCCTCCTGGGGACACCAGTATGAAAGCAACTGCGATAGTGAGTTCCACCCTTAGAATTCTGGCAGATCAATTGTTACAGGTATTTTTTTACCCCAATTAGGCTCCATAATTGCATTAAAACAGTTGAACAAGCTGGGCTGTTGGCTCAGCAAAGAAGTTAATGCCACCTCTACAATGATCAGTGAGTTGTTAACTGATGAGGAAGCGGTTAAACATGCCACCTTGCAAAACAGAGCTGCCATAGATTTTCTTTTATTAGCACATGGGCATGGTTGTGAAGATTTTGAAGGGTTATGTTGCATGAACTTATCTGACCATTCTGTTTCAATTCATAAACAACTACAAAACTTAAGAGATTTGGCCAACCAAATTACAGTAAATGACCCATCTTGGCTAGACAATTTGTTTGATGGCTGGAACTTCACATCTTGGCTAAAGGAACTCTTTAAAATAGGTTTAATTGTGTTTATAGTAATAATTGTAGTGTTAATAGCAATTCCCTGTATACTTCAATGTGTAAAAAAGCTTATGAGTAAGACGATAGCTAATATTTTAGTGGTTCATCAAAACGGGGGAGATGTTGGGGAAGGAGCAGAAAGCTCTCCTACATATTATTACTCAGCAAAAGAAAGAATAGAATTAAAAACTGAGTTTGAGCTAGAGAAAAAATAAGCATACCAGCTGATTGAAATACAAACTGGAAAAACCAGTCTTTGCAAAGATCCAAACTTGGAGCTGCTATGGTAATCTGAGAACTCTCATAGGCTATACACAAATGACGTAGAACTTGTATCTCCTCCCTGATTGGTTAATAGAGATTAGCATATTCATGATGGAATCTGTTATCCCTGGAGGAGAGCGGGATTTTCGCTCTCTCGCTTCTCTCCCTCTCCCCGTCCACACCATCTCCTCTGAGGTCCCCGCGTGACTGCGAAAAGCGGCCACGTGGTGGACCTCTCTTCTACCCTACCTCACCTTTTCTCCCCAAGAAATAAACCCTGATGTTTTGGAACTAAATGCAGAGACTCCGTCTACTTTACTGCAGAAGAAAGCTGGAGGAATAAATCCTTCACCCCCTCTACCCCTAAACTAGTTAAAGAAAGAAAAAAAAAATAGTAAAAGTAACTAACATGCCTAATTCGCAGACTGCAACTCTTGTAACCTTTTTAAAAACAAAACCGTAACTCCACCTAAGAAATTAACTTGTAACACTCAGGCATTTATTGCCGGAGAAGCTTCTTTATTATCTGTTCTAGGAATACTAACTGCTGAGATTAGATAAAGGAAAACCCATTGTTCAAACATCTCGGGCTGAAAGACACCAATTAGCCCACCTGTGAAACCCCCAGCTCCACAAGCTACACCCATGAGACCTTCATGTAAGAAGCAAGCAACTGTTCTGCAAGAGACTGTCCCTGCCCTAGAGGAACATGCCTAGACATTGTCACCTCTCCTGAATGTGTATTAACCCATGAGATCCAGTACTGTTCGGGGGAGCCACCACCACCAAAAAAAAAAAACAAAACAAAAAAAAAAACAAAAAAAAAAAAAAAAAAAAAAAAACCAAAAAAAAAACCAGTGCTGCTTAGACAAAGTTTCAGCGCAACATGTAAACATCAAATTGTGCTTTCTTCAAGCAGTTCCCCAAACTCCCAAAAAATCCCTTACCTGTTACCTCAAGTGTTTCCCTAACCTACAGCCCCATTACATGTGTGTTATAAGAGAAAAGGGGAGGACTGTACACTAGGCAGGCTTTCTGTACTAGCATCAAACAATCCAAATTCGATATTAAAGAAACTCAATTGGCCCACCAAAAGAGGAAAATACAGCAATTAGAGCCAAATTGTTATAGCCAAATTATTAATTAGTCATTGTTTAACAGAACTCACGTTAAGTGCTAGCTCGGAAAGCATGCTAACCTGACCATGAATGCCCAATGAACTGTGTTGTATTAGTCGGTCATTTCATAGCCAAAATGCTTTGTGAATTTTCATTGTAATTTTTATTGTATTGCTCATGTTCTCATGTTTTTATGCCGCCTTAAAAAGCTGTTTAGAAAATGTTCTTAGTAAGAAAAGAAGAAGAAAGAAGGACCCTCAGCCAAGACGGAGGAAAAGACAGTGAGAACCTCCAGAAAACCTGTGAAAGAACTGACCTGATTGAAGAAAAAGAAGAACCCCCTTCCCTGGTCTTCTCCCCCCTGCCTCCCCTCATGTGTTTTCCCTTACCCCTTTGTTCCCACCCCATGCCCCTAAGGAGGTAAGGGGAGAGAGAGAGTTTATCCTTAATCTTAGATTATCTCGTTTCAGTAAAAATCCCACCGGAAAAACCCCAGAAAATGCAGCCACAACTCCTCGTCGTCCTGCACCTGATCCTGCTGGTCCCAAGAGCGAACCCGTGGCTCGTGCAGCAGCCAAAAGAGAACGTCTGGGTTAACTTTGGCAAAGTCGCTCAGACAAAATCAAGTGGCCATCGACTTCTTGTTGCTTGTGCACAGCCACGGGTGTGAAGAATTTGAAGGACTTTGCTGTTTTAACTTATCTTCACACGCCCAAAGCATCCACCAGACAATTAAGCAAATGCAAGACCAGATTCATCAACTACGCACCGAAGGCAATGACTGGCTGCAGGACGTTTTTCACGGATGGGGCATCTCCGGTTGGGTGGCGCAAACTTTAAGAACTTTACTTTAGACTGTGTTTACAATCCTCATTGTGTTATGTTCCCTCAGTTGTCTTAAAAGTTTCATTATGTCCCTAGCTAGTAAAACTTTCTCTTTTTATAATAGAGAAGGGGGAGATGTAGCGTTGGTTCAAGCCCAGAGAGTTCCTTCCCCCCTGAGGAACCTCTGGAGGCCTAGAGAATAAGACCCCCCTGGAGCAGAGTAGAAAGTGGATTGCCCCAGAGAGGGGTCAAGGTTCCCCCCCTGTCCCTCAGTTCATAATGGTATTCATATCTCCCTCTCTCCTCCCTTCCTCGTTCCCGAGTGGTCCGAGTCCCTTGTCCCTCCCTGGTCCTCCCCTGCGCGGTTCCATTATTGGTTGTTACCCTCTGAATAAAAGTCTGATGCCCGTCTGGGTCGAGGTCTTTCGCCCTAGACGGAAGCTGCCTACCACCAAAGGACTCCGTGTCTGCTTCTAGTCCGGGCGGGAGAACCCTCTCTCTCTACAGCACTCCGGCTCACGCGGCGTGGCTGCATTCTGGGACGGTACAGCCCCCGGCCAGGAGATCTGTCTCTAACTGCAGCGAACCTAGACATTAGGAACGCTAGCAGACACAGCTGCCGGGCTGTGACCATTCCCAGGTGGCCAGCGAGACCAGCGCGCTCCCGCTGCGTCAAAAGGGTGCATTCTTTTTCACAAGAAATGCATCCCAGGGAGATGAAGAACAGCTCAAATTTAGGTAAAAATATTTCACAGTAGTTGAATTCTGGTTTTAGATTTTCTAAATCTTGTTTGTTTTTAATTCCTGCATTTTTGGTACAGCACTAAGGACACCACTTAGCTGCTTTCCCCTGTTGTGACACCTTAATGAGCCAGGAAGTTTTCCTCCTGTATCTCAGAATCCTCAGCTGACATAAAACTTCCACACTGAATTACCCTAGCTGATGTTTGTGACACTCAGTTTTGAGGGAGAATGATGAGCTTCCTGTGAGCTCTGTCACTCTTTCTGTCCTTCAACATGCTTGTTAATGCTCTCTTACCAGAATGTTCATTTTTAGAGAAAGATCTTAGATAGAGGTTTTCAAACTGAGTAGGATAGTTGCTATCATCTAGTCTCATCTCCTGATGGTACCCTTAAATATGAACACTCTTTACCACAAAATCATGATAAATATTAACTTTAATCTTATTTAGCTTCTCTTTTTTCCAAAGGGGCCTACTGCAAACTTGCATTATGGTGCTCATGGGAAGAAGTGGGACCTGCTGTGTGCCACCTGTGTCTGTCAGAGCCCACAGGTGAATAGCTCCGTGCAGGTGCAGTGTGGTAACTGTGTGCCCCTGTGTCTCTTTTGAAGCTGAGAAACATGCTGGGGTGTCCTGCGTGACAGCGTCCATGGATGACATACAGTTTGAAGAGGCTGCCAGGTACAGACCAGCTAACGACAGTCAGGTGTTTTCATTCTGGAGATTCTTATTTGGCAGAGATAAACTGAGGCATTATAAAATGGGAGAAAGCAGACCCATGAACTCACGAGAGTCACAGGGCTAAGTCTCAACATTGCTCTTTTCTACCTGTGGTAGCCTGACCCACCCAGAAAGCAGAGCCATTTCACAGGGCAAAAATAAACTGTTGTTACTTTGGCTTGTCAGTCAAGGTGCCTGGTGAAAAACTGATGTCCCAGTGGTCTCTGGTTCTAGTGAAAGTGAATGCTGCAGGCCATTGCTTATCTCTGTTAAATAAGGAATACGTACCACCAGTAAAAGTTCTTGTATTACTGTTTTTATTGTTGCAAGTTCTCTTTTGGTTTATTTCTAAACATATTTTTCTTTCAGCTCTTTTAGAAAAAAGAGAAATGTTTTGCATTCATTGAGCACTCAATCGACTGAGTCTACAAGCTATTATAGGACTGAACTTGTTTTGACCATTTTTATGGTTTTCAGAGGGATAAAAGACACCCTAAGAGGAAATAGGACCTTTATTCCAAAGCATGTATTTACAGAAACTTAAAGCCATTACTTGGTGGATTTTGTGTGGTTTTATGCCACACACTACTTTTAGAGTAGTGTCCATTAGAGTAAGGACTAGAACCAGTGACAAAGAAGAGAACATGATTATACTGAATCTGGAACTCAAAAAAATAATTTCTTGGTCTGTTTTCCAATATTGAAGTGTTTGTCCTGCCTGGAATTGCTCTGTGTTTTTAATTTTGTCCTTAGAAAAAAATCCTGTCTGTGAAAACTAATCAGAGTCAGGGTAATGTTTCCTGTTCAGGTGTAATACTTCAAACTTAGTAGCTTCAGAGCACTTTTCTGTCTTGTTTCTTGAGAGCAGAACAGAGATTCTAGAATATAATGAAAATATTTGTCCTTCCAACTTTGTTTCCAAATGTCTCTAGTTCTTCTTTTACTTGTAATACCAATGTTCCATTTGTAACAAGATTTTAGGGTACAAATCTAGTAACTGTGAAAGAAATTATTCAAGAAATTATTTTTCAGTGTCAGGTCCCTAACGTCCTGCTTGTAGTTTACTGTGCAATTTCCTAAATTTTTGCCAGATCTAGTTCATTATACAAATACCTTGCTCTTGCTGCTCCATGTGGTAAATTATTATGATGTTTCTTAAGTCAGTGACTTACTGTAAGGTTTGCTTACCTAAACCAGGTTACAAAATCTTCTGTAAGGATTAAGTCTTCTGTGCTTATTTCAGCTGAGATGGAAACAGAAATTTTAAAAATTGTTACAAATCTATATAGTCCAAAACTTAGTTTTATAACATGACACCCTCTTCCTTGTCTTGTAATATATAGCAGTTCAGTGGTACTGACTTTCTGTTACATCTGATTTAAAATTACATTTATTTAAATTTTATTAGTGTTCCAAATGTGAATCATAGCCACTTCATTCTGTTAAGTTTCTGACAGTTTTAAGTGCAAGTGTGGTGCTGTGTGAGCTCTGCCCCGCATATCTGTAGTTCTGAACACTCTCTGGAAAGGATCCAGTGGCTCCCTTGGCTGTGCAGTTGAGAACTATGGCCTTAATGGTTGTGCTTTTTCTTTGCAATGAATAATGGAAAAACTGTTTTTGAGCATCTTCTTCAAAAGCTAATGAGGGCTGTGTACCTGCACGGGGTCTGGGTTCTTCCCACTGACCATTTTCCCTGCCCCATCCACCCAAAGGATTCCACTTCTGTTCCTGGATGTGAACAAGAAAGAGAAAATTACTGTGTAGTTTGCTGTTCCTGTCTGGTCCTGCGAAGGAGCAGGTTTCATATTTCGTATTTCCCATTCTACTCCTGCGGTGGAATAAGCAATTTAAGTAAGCCTTACCTTTAAACGGCAAAACCCTCTTCATTTAAATTAAGAAGATTTTTTTTTTTTAAATAAACTTGGGTAATAACTGTGTGAAATCCTTCGCTGTGTTTTGTTGGTACCCAAGGGCTCTGAGTTATATTTTACTTCAGTCTTGGCTGTGATTAGCTCTGCTTTGCCTGCCCAGGACTGATCTTTAGCATTTGTAACTCAGTTTGAATTCCCTGGAGGCAGTGGCCTGACACCCTTCTGCTTTGGCTGCGGCTTTGACTTACCCTGCACATTGTGTCCTTTTGCTTCCTGCTCAACGGGAAAGCTTCAGGGCAAACTGCCTTCCTTCCACCCTATCAGCACTGCTTAGTGTTGGGGTTTTAGGGGTTTGGAAACAACGTTTGCTCCGGCTATCAACACAGAACAGGTACTTGAGGAATTCCAGAGGGAAAGAAAATATTTCCTCATTTAAATTTGATCTGATGATATGATAAAGAGAATTTAAAAGATAATGACTAAAAAAAAAATAAAACAATAATAGCAAATAAAATAAAAATTCTGATTAGGTATCTTATGTAGGTAAATGTGGAAGAGTAGTTTTCAGAGGGATGGTGTTGGCACAGAAGGGACATGCAGCCCTGTTCTTGGCCAGGACTTGGAACATGACCTCTTTGCCCATCCTTTAAAGTCAAAGAGCACTTTTTGTCCTGGGGTTACCTCCTCATGTGCAAGTGTCTGTATGCCAGAGGTGCATGCAGAGTGTGCCTGAGTGCTTTTGCAACTGCATGTACTCGGTGATTTGGTGCAAGATGTGCTTTTGAGCAAAAGCCAGAATTTCTGGGTGTACCTGAGGCCTGGGGCACACCTGGCATCACACAGACACCAGCAGGGAGGAGGAATGTTGGCATTAAGGTTTTGGAGTTCTCTGGGTGACTGTGATTTTACTGAGCATGAGGGAGGTCTGACTGGTGAATAACAGTGTTAAAACAAAAACAGTGAAAAATTCACCTCTTTCAGTGAATTTCCAGTGCAGTGTGGAAGACACAGACTGAT
Source organism: Acanthiza pusilla (assembly GCA_036630365.1). NCBI lineage: Eukaryota > Metazoa > Chordata > Aves > Passeriformes > Acanthizidae > Acanthiza > Acanthiza pusilla. Next base: position 45,652 of record JAXCHO010000165.1, on the reverse strand, counting down.
TAATGAGATTTTCTTCACTACTTTTAGGAGTACCTGGAGAGGCAGATTCAAGCCCTTATAAAGCTGCATGTTTGCATTCTGTAAGGTCTTACTCTTCTTAACAGGGTTGGACAAATTATTGTCATCAGAACAAAGGTGAACAGAGCATTCAAAACCAGCATGGAGGTAAGAGATCATCACTCTTATTCCTAATGATACTGCAGGAGTAGAGCAGAGGTATGAGCAGTAGGGGAACACAGCATGAGCCCAGATTTATTTGTTCCAGATATTTGCAGATATCTGAACAATAACACTGCCTAGTGAAACTGCTTCCACCGTGTTGAAATTGCACGTTTCCTGTAAAATAATCCATGTCAGAGTAGACACTGGGCCCTGAAGAGTTAAAGCCTTTGGCAGGTGTAGTGGGCAGGATGGGACAGGTAGTGTTGGTCCAGGCTAGATCCACTGAACAGGCTGAGTTCTAAGTATTTTTGAAACTTCTGATACAGAAATATGTATCTCAGGTGTATACATGTTCTTAATCTTCATATTGTAACAAGTATGCAATACCTTGCCCAATCACTTAAAATCAGAATTGTATCTTGGGGGTGCTTTGTGTGCATTGTGCCTGTGTCCAATTCCCATTATTATTAATGGAGTGATGCATCTCACACATAATGTATTCCTAAAGATTCTAAAAATTAGAAAAAATCAGAAGTTTGATGTATGTCAGGTCTATCCCACAGGATCAAATCCAGTGTTTCAAATTCAGGTGGTTCATTGTACTTTGCACCTCTAAATACACTTTTTTGCATTTACAGATCTTAGAAATATTCAGATGGGGACTCCAAATGTCACACAAGTGAAAGGAAGGAAATATCCATAAAACTACATCTTAATATCTTTCCTGTTTTTGTAATTTTACCCTACAAGTGATACTAAACATACTTGTACTAAAAAAACTTTGAGAGCTCAGTGAATATTGCGATGTTCTGATGTGTTCAGAGATGTATTAGTGATTACAGCAGGTTTTTTACCTTTTTCCTTTTAGGTGTAAGGGAAAGTAACAGGATTACTTTGATAAAAACTATGCTGTTTTGTCTCAAATCAGTTGACAATGATGTAAATACCTTTTTTGTCTCCTTTCTCCACCACCTTCTTCCTTGTAGGTTGGCATCAAGGTGACAGTACAGGATGTTTTGACTAATGCTGAAAAAATTGTGAGTGTGGCATATGCAACATATGTGGCCAAACCAGTTGGTGTTGAAAAGGTATTTTTCCCGTTTTCTTCTAGGCTTGGAGTGACTGAGTTTCTGTGAAATAATCCAAGTTTCCTAGTTGTGAAACACAGCAGAAACACTGTGTATTCTGATCAGTGACAGGAAAAAAGCATAAAGTCCCAACTTTATAACATAGAGTTTTGGGATTTTTTTCCAGTTCTCTGCTCTGAAATGGTTAGTTGGGGGGGGGTTGTTATTATTGTTATTATTGTTATTATTGTTATTATTGTTATTATTGTTATTATTATTTCATCTTTCCATTTTCTTTTGCACATTTGTTCATAATAGTGTGGTCTTTGTAAGGGCTGCAGTATTGACAGAGGCAAAGGGGAAAGAGAGTCCTTGTGAAGCTCCTTGTGAGTCTCTCTCCTCTTCAAAAGCTGATTGCAGGCTGGGGGGTTTTATCCTTCACCTCCCCTTTTGAGGAGGCTGTTCGGACATCACCGTTCAGACAGAAGACACTATTTTTAAGCCAGCTTCCAATCTAAATTGATTCTTTGCCATTTATGTTAATTCGTTTTCACGCCAGTGCTGTTTCTTCCCCCCAGTGTTTGGCTCTCTGGAGGTGTTTAGGAATCAGGCACGGTACCGCTGGCCTGCACAGTCTTTTTAGAGTTTTCTCATGAGAGAGGCCAAATACTCCTCAGATTCTCTGATTAAGCTTCCTTTGTATGTGGAATTCTACTTTCTTGAATGAGACTAGAATCATGGGTCTGACTTTCCTGTCTCACTGAACATCTGCCTGTTCAGCATCCACTGCAGATTAGCAGAGTCATCCCGTGAGCGGTTAATATATCCAATCACTCCTGCTTTCTCTTATCCGATGTTGTGGCTCAGTTTGGAGAGGAAGGAGATTTGGTTTTACCAAAAATAAAGCCCAACTTGTTTCTGAAAGGCTAATGGCTAAATTGCTACCCTGATAGCACTGGAATGGTATGAAGTAGGAATTGTTTATTATTGGTTTTATATCATACTCATGAAACCTGTTTACCTTTTGCCCAAATTTCCAGGGAGATTAATTCAGGATTAAATTGGTGATTATTAACTAAGATTAGGCTTAAGACAGGAATGTCCCAGAGGGAGTTTGAGAGTTCAGTTCAAATTCCATCACGAACTAAAGTCTCAAAAAAGTTGAAGAATATTTTTTTCAAATCCCCTGTTCTGAACAACTGTTTCTAAAGTTGTACAGAGAGAAACTCGATACACCCACCATTTAAATTTTTTAGCTGGGCCATCTGGGAAGATCTAGGAAGCTCTTGTATAGGACTGGAAAGGAGGCAATGAATCTGCAAGAGCATTTGAGGGAAGAGTCAAAAGCTGAGAAACATCAGTGGAACCACTGCAAGACACAAAGTGTCAAATATGTCTGTGGTGCACTGCTTTGTGCATTATTTTAATGTTTCTGAGGCTAGGCCTTCTAGACAAATCACACAAATGATTGTTCAGTAACACCTCTGCTGTAATTATCCAAATGTAGCAATTTTCCTAAGCCCATACAGGTTTGGAGTCACATACATAGGAATTGACATACACAGGAATTTGCACTGACACCACTGATCAGTGCAACTGGTTTATTTTTCTAGTTCAGAAATTCAATACTGAAACCTTCATATTAAATTAATATTTTTCTCTCATTTTTCTTTGTTATTTTTCTTAAATGAGAATTGTCTGAAACACTGTGTGCTCTCACGAATGTTTGTATTTAAAAGCTAAAAGCACTTTGTCATTGAGTTTTAATGAATGATTCTGAAAAGATAATGGAGGATCTCTTGAACTTTAAACTGTGTGCTTGTTCATGTTAATAAACCTGTCATCTTGGACAGTTGATAGGGAAAGGTTGTAGAAAATGCTGATGCCTGTTTCAGTTTAAAGTGCACTTTGTTGTGGTTATGAAATTCAGAACTGTTGTGGTTTTTTTTATTTGCACAGGTTGAGTTAAAACCTGTACAGCTTCTGTCTCCAGAAGACCACCTGGAGCACAGCCTGGCTATTGAGAGGAGAAGAATCCGCCTGGGCTATGTCCAGGTCTTTCAGAAGATAATGCAGGAGAGCAATAAGGAAGGTGATTTCTGTACTCAGTGTAGCATGTGGAACAAAGGACTTGTGGGCAGCTGGAAGGAAGGAAAAAAGCAGACAAAACATGTAGATCTCCTTGGGGTCAAGTAGAAATGTCTGTGCCGCATTTGAGGGGTGTGTTAGACAGTTATTCTAATAAAATGGTATTTCTTTGTCTTTCAGAAGTTCCAGGGTTAAAATGCAGAGTTGAAGGCCAAGCATGCATTAAATAGATGTGAAATGCTGGTCTTGTAGGTTGTGTGTGTAAGGCTTCACAGGTCACACAGAGCTCTGCACTGCAGTTATAAAGCTCTGTGACAGTAGATGTGATGGAGATAGAAGGATAATATTCACTCAGGCCAGAAAGCAAAGTAAGAGCTCTGATTATACCCTGAGATGGTTCCCAACAAGCAGGAGAAGTTTCACTACATGGAGGTCAAAACAGGTAAAAAAGTTAGAAAAACTGAGCGAAGAAACAGGTTCTTCTTTATTTATGATAGTAATTTCTGTTCTTAAAGAAAGGTGTGCTCAAAAGTTGTTGTGTTCCCACAAAAGAAATAACTCAGAGCAGTTAAGAAAATATGCTGGTATTTGGAAAATCTGAGCTGTAGCTCCACGTATAAATAACAGGCATTATGTGGTTTTTACTGAGGAGAGATTAAACCTGTTATAAACAAACAGTCTTAACAATTTAGTAAGACTTCATAGAACTGGAGAGTCTTGTTTGGTACAAGAAAAAAAGCTATTTGTCTTCCTGGTAACTGTCTCACAGGGTACAGTTTAATAACCTGAGTGACAAATCAGAGGTCGATGGGTTTTGTCTCCACTGCCTTTCCTGGAATCTTCTTTGAAGGATATTGTTGTGGCACTGATTCATCTCCGTAAGGAGACAGAGCAAGCAAAGTGGGGGAAGAGAGGAGAGAGCATTGCATGTAAAGGCTGCTAGGTAGCAAAATACGTACAAATCATACCCTGAAAGTGAAGTTTGTTTGATGAGTGGATCTTAGGGAACAACAGGTGGGTCCTGTTAAAGTACAAGTTAGTCATATGTTTCCACATGCTCATACAATCAAAAAGTTAGTTAATTATGGCACAAGTCAAAAGTACCATTCAGGTCAAGCAACTCCTAACACAGATAAGCATTTTTAAAATTATTTGATGTAATTTCATCCCTAAATCTGTTCCTTCAAAATAGCACTGAGAGGAACAGAGATTAGAGTGAGGATGCATGGCTAAACACTTGAAAGTGACATCAGAAATGCTCAGGTGATACAAAGGTGATCACTGATTCAGGACCTCATTTCTCTCATCTGGTGTTCTGTCAGGTAATCACAAGATTAGTAACAGATTATGAAATAATCAAGTCCTGCTCTAACCTTAATTAAACACGTGTGCAGGTGCCCATCACACCCAGCAGCAAGGTGTTTGGAGTCAGTGCTGAGCTGCTGTGTGAGCTGCGGCTGGAGGCCGTGCCTGGCAGCCCTGGGCACTCCCAGCCCGTGCTGGCACTGTCAGCTCCCTGCTCCTGTCACAGGCCATGGCCTTGCACTGAGGGCTGGCAGCAGCAGCTCCCAGGAGAACACAGCAAATGCTCAGCCTCTTGCTTCCCTTGCAAGCAGCAAGGCTCTTGTGTGCCTTTCTGTTTTTCTTCTTTTCACCGGGTCTGAAGCAAACTGCATGCTTCACTGGGTGTATTCTCTTCTGAAAGAATCATTGATGCATTGCTGCTGTGTTTCAGATACTTGTGAAGAGCAAGATGCAGTTTCAACTGAGCATACCCATGTACAGAGCACTGAGCTTGTCCTGCCTCCTCATGCAAACCATCATGGAAACACTTTTGGTGGCCAGATCATGGCTTGGATGGAGACAGTGGCAAGCATTTCAGCAAGGTACTTTCATACAGTATTGTCTCTGCATGCAGTTCTAAATGGATGTGCTTTTAATGTTAAAGGTTTCACAGGGATTTATTTTATGGAGAGCACAGACCCAGGCCTTTGTGACTTTTCTTCCTGCTCACATTACAGGAGGCCTTTGAACTATTTATGTGGTACATCTCACACAGCATGCCATGCCACTGAGAGTCAGACGTTACTCTGTTACACATACAGACCCTAAGGCAAAAGAGGCTGTGATATCTTCCTGGGAATCTCTGCAGAGAGCCAACACTGGATAGAGAAACTTGCCCTCCTTGTTCAAGAGCACAAACTTGCACTCCCTGTGGTTGGTCCAGTGTTTTAAAAACAAAGTTAGTTTTTAAATCAGAATAAAACCAATACTGACCCTCTATCGAGTGGCATCCAAAAATGAACAGCCTTCTAGAACTTAGTCTGCAGATCCTCATAATGCCAGAAGAAAAATAAGTCAGAGAAGAAGGATCCACATAAACAGGTTCTGTTTTGTTGGTGTGCACACAGAATGGGTGCACAGCCTCAGCAAGTCACTTGACCTTTCAGTCCCTCCGAGTTGCACATCCTATGGGTTGCAACAATTCTAGCACTTTAAAGAGCTCTGACATCTTCAGGTTAGAAGAACAAGGTATGTTTTGTGGTGCTGCTTGTCAGTATGACCCAGACATAAAATCATTTAATTCCTCTCCCCTGGAGTCAAACCATTGTTTGTCTCCCTTCCTGTTCCTGGACACTGTACAAAGCTTCTTTGTAAGCAGCACTCAAGTTTCAGTTTGAATTCTCCTTGCATACTGAGTGACCTAATTCACTGTAGATATGTTTTCCCTTTTTAACTTTAATAATTAAATGACTTCTCCATTCATTATTCATATGGTTTTGATTTGTAGCCAGTGGTTTTACTGATAACAACAGATTTTCTGTAGTGGTTGGATAAACAACTTGTTTTAGCAACATCAGAGTGCACCGACCTTACCCCAGTGTGCAATTCCAATGGCTTGAAGCGACTGTTGCAGATTTTTGCCATAATATAACTCAAAATATTTACCTGTTTTCATATGATGAATTCTACCTAGTGTGAGTCACATTTAGATTTAAAAAAGGAAGGGAACAATCAGCAAACGGAGTATTGAACAAATTTGCTTTGAACTAATTAATGTCAGACATGATTACTGGTGTTGAAAATTTCAGGAATAATAGCTAGCGTCAGAAATTGGTTGCAAATAGAGATGCTGTAGTTTTTGCTTGAGAAATAACTACTCTCACTATGAACCTTTTGTGAGGCCACTCAGGGTTAGACCTGACCTTTGAAAATGCCAGGTTGGAGTTTCTATGGCCACAGACTGGAGGAACAGAAGAGGAGGGATAACCCTGGAAAAATAAATTTCTAAGGGCATTCTAAAGGTTACTCACTCTCCCTCTGGCCACTCACCTCCCCACCACCTTTTTTTTTTTTTGGCTGGCCAATACATGAAAGGCTTACAGATAGCAATAAAACCATTTGAATATTAGTAATAATGGCTTGAACTTGATATATACTTTCTTATTTCCTACGCTTGTGATAAACGCATTCAGGGCATACTTTTCCAGGAAGAAATGAATATTTAAGCCCGAGTTCTGGTTTGTTCCTCTCCTCAGCATTATTGTGTTTGCATCTTTAGAGTGAACATTGTAGACAAAATCAAGGCTTAGCATTTTAAATCAGAAGAGCAAATTATTTTAATTTAATTACAAAGTAATTCAAATGTATTAGACTGTTAAGGAGATGTACCAGTCAGTTAATTAGTTGCAGATAATTGTGTGCATTTAACAATACCGGTACATTAGTTTTCCAAGTGCGGTTGAGTTAAAAGCTAGGAGTGCTACAGAACTGTGTTTTCAAATTTAAAATCTTCTTCATGGAAAAATCTACCCTCAGATGTGCACATGGGCTCCTTACTGCGAGTACTGTGTTGTTTCAGGGTTTAAAAATAAATGGCATGTATTGTGTATTCTCCCCTCTTCCTGTGATGCACAGACATTCCAGCAGAAAGTGAGGGGCTTTGCCTACATGTAGAACTGATGAAGAAACCTAATTTTTGCCTGCTCCAGAGAGCTTAGAAACGAGATCCTGTTACACAGACTGCATCTGGCAGCCATGTGAGGGGTTTTTTATTCTCATTTCACATCACACCAGCAGAAAGCACCAAAAACCAAGCAAAAACGTACAAATACTAAACCTAAACAGCTGACATGGTGTTGCTTGGACACTGTCCCTGGTGTTCGGCCTTTCTGCTCAGGTTTCCTTTAATTGTTTAAAGGCTTTAAGGTCTGGCATTTTTACACTCTGCGCAGGAACCTGCTCCCCACACAGTCCTACAGAAATTAATGAAACTGTGAGGTAAGTGGTTACTCTGTAGGTAAGGGATTCATGGTCTGGCTCTAAAAGAAGGTAGTCTCAAGCAGCGAGAATTAATTGGTGTTTGTAAAATGTGTTGAAAAGGAAACAGCATGACATAAGTGGTATTATGATGGTTGCAGCTCGAGTTACATGCTCTTGGAGCTGAACATGCCAAATGTATTTCAGTGGGGTATGGAGTAAATCAGTGTAATTTAGTGACCTCCCAGGTCGTGCAAACCTTGTTTTGGCCGTGACTCCCCCCCGGTTGTGTTTTTTAGCACAACTGTGTGTTTTATTCTCTCTCTCTCTGCCTTTCTGTCTCAGCCGCCTCTGCCGCTCACATCCTGTGCTGAAGTCAGTCAACATGTTCAAATTCTGGGGGCCGTCCTTTGTGGGTGACCGCCTTGTCTTCAACGCCATCGTCAACAACACATTTCACAACAGGTAAAGCTCCTCATCTGTTGTCAGCCTTGCCATCTCCAGCGCCACCCTAAATACCCTAAACTGCGTATTTCATGTTTCAGCCAGCAGCAGGATTTGCATTAGTGAATGGATTATTTTTCAGGTGGAACTTTGAGGGATATATCTATATCTGTAATTGTTTTATCAGTGCAAGTCGTAATAAAAATTTATTCTCTGACTTTCAGTTCAAAGATCATTTGTCACCACATCCCACTCCTGCAAACACAGACAATAAATATTCCTCTGAAATTCAGGGATTCTCAAGGCTTGAGTTGCTCCCAGAGATCTGATTCTTCAGAAGATGTCAGTTTGCTGCCAAGATCTTCCCATCTTGGCATTTTGTTGACAGATCTGGGTTCCATTTATTGCTTATTTTTGTTAATGCTATTTAGGTACTGCCACCTTTTATTTCGGAAGTGTTTGCATCCAGGTTGAGTGATTTATTTGCTATGCTACAGAAGGTATTTGAATCAGGCTTCCTGCACACCTGGAGATACAGAAGTCCTTTTTAGGATATCTCAGGGCTGCTTCTGCATCCCTTGAAGCAGTTCAGTAATTAATTCACACTTTCCTTTCAGCGTGGAGGTTGGTGTCCGTGTCGAGGCTTACAACTGTGAGGAGTGGATCAAGGACGAGCCACGGCACATTAACAGTGCATTCCTCATTTTCAACGCTGTGAATGACAAAGGGGAGCTGCTCACCTTCCCCAGAGTCAAACCTACAACACAGGTGAGCTCTCAGGAGCAGGCTGTGCATGTGGTCCATGCCAGCACGGCCTGTGTGTCACAGCTTGTCACCACAGCCTTCCTGGGGAGGCAGGGACCAAGCAGGGCACTGCAATGCATCTTCTTGCAGGAGAGAAAACCTCCAAAGGAAATGTTTGCCCTCAAGGGAGAGGTTTGTTATTGTTAGCTTTAGTCTTCCAAAACTGAGAGACTCAGTGGAGGGTACTCACGACTAGAGATTCTGTGGTTGGTGGGCAGGAAAGAAGAATCTGATGCGTTCGGAGATTTTTCCACTTGTCTACGTCTTGTGCAATTTCCACTGACTGTAGATAAAATGTGTAAGTATTCAGTGAATAGTTATTTTTATAAACCCTTAACAAAGATGAGGAACAGAGTGAATAAAGATGTCTGTAGGAATCAAATCCCATGACGTGGGTGGGCTTCTCAGTTCCTTTGAGATGGAGATGTCAGTTTGTGTTTCCCTGAAAGTGGTTCATGAAGCACTGGAAGCAGTTTGAATGCTGCTACTTTTGAATCATTTGCTGTGATGACACCTGTCACTAACCTTCCTTCTCCAGTTACAAGAATTTTACAGAGCTGGTGTAGGCAGAAATGAAATGATTTTTTAACATCAGGGACCTTATTTTTTATAGGATGGCAACTAGACAAATAAATCGATGTGTCTCATGTACTCAGTGGGGAAGTAAGGTTCACTACCGCCCATTGCAGGCTGTCCTGAGAGGAAAAACTGGCTAAAAAAAAAAAAAAATTTACATTTGTGCTTTGAACACCAGATGATGATAAATTCAGTTAATAGTTTATTTGGTGGGTGATACATTTAGAAAGAGTGGAACGTGTGTGGTGCACTTCCCAGCTGCCACTGCTTTAGGACCAAAAAGCACTGGGAAGATGCTACAATGATACAACTGTCACATTGGTTTTTTTCAAATTTCAGGGAATAGTGCTAAGGCAAAAAGTAACTGACTTGGATTAGTCTGTGGGAAGCTCACTGCCCAAAGTACTGTTCTTTTTTTGCCTGTATTGCTTCTCTGAATTTGCCTATGTGTAGTAAATAATTTTTAGTTGTCTTTTTTCAGACTTTGTTGTAAAATAAGGAGATGCGTTACTGTCTGGTTCACTTTTCACACAGGATGGTGTGAGGAGGTACCACGGAGCGATTGCCCGGAGGAGCATTCGACTCACCAGGTAAAGTTGGGCCGTTAGAAAATCTTGATTTTGAAAATTACAAATTTTAAATTTTATTTAAATTTTTTAAATTCTTAATTTTACAGTCCTCTAAGTAAAGTAATTGAACATACAACATACATAACTCCTTAACATACATATGACTGTTATATGGCCTAAATTTCTGAATAATTTTGTGTCAGTGGCACTGAAATTATTAGATGCTGCTTGCCTCAAAATTACTTTGCTCTGTAGGTTATTTCGCTTCACCATCTTTCTGAAAGAAAAAGCAGTTATTGCAAAGCAAAAATTGGTGAAGTACCTGTATTTAGAAGACACTTAAGCCTATAGAAAGTTGTTGTTCCTAGTATGTATAGAAGTGTGAAGAGCCAATTCATGCTTCTGTGTCTCGTTTTAATTAAAACCATTAATATGTTTTAGAAAATGCATGCTGTGTGCTAAAGGGGACAAACCTTCTGATGCCTGGGAGAGTGGCAACCAGGTAATCTGTGGGTGCATCAAAAGCTGTATTTGTGCCCCTTGAGGGGTGTGTGAAGCACTTCTCAGGCTGGGGCAGTACAGGTGGACCCTCTGTGCTGCAGTGTTGTGGTAGTCAGGAGAAACAGATGGATGTGTAACAGTGAAATTCTTCTGAAAAAAGAGAGTAGGTGATTCACTATTGATGTAAGAGTAAGTTCAATATGAAGGATTTTAAAAAGTCTTTAAAATAGACGCGTACAAGTGGCCCCTGAAGGTCTCCTGCAGATTTACCCCTCAGAGTCTCAGCTGTGAGAAAAGCTAAATTCTCCTGTGGAGGAAGTAGTTTGGGGTTTTGTTTTCTGTCTTTATCCACCCACTGAACATCTGAAAAATTTCAGTAGGAAATAATTTGTTAAATACTGGAAGTGTGGGGAGAGATTGCAACAGAGAGATGAACACTGGAATAGCACGAAGTTAGTTTCTGTGGACAGAGAGGTGAAATCAGTGTTCATTCCCAGGTACCCTGCACCAAGGGACTCGTGTCTCTGGTTTGGACCTGCTGGGCCATGGACTGTGCCTGTGTTGTGCAGTGAATGCTGTTGAACCTCAGTTTAGGTGGATTTGTAGATAAGATAAATGTTGTTTCAGTGTCCAGTTTTTGTGGCTAAAATGCCTTTTTTTTTTTTCTGCAAAACAATGAATGTAAATATGCATACAGTGATAAAAAAATGTCTTGCTTAAGATTTATTTGCTATGAAATTGAAACCTGTCAGCAAAGACTCCAAGGCTGTATTCTCTTTATACAGTGGTTAAATGAGAACTCCATCCACTGTAGCCAAGCATAAATAATGGATATATTTGCACTTTCTTTGCCGTGAGCCTGCTGTGTAAAGCAATTGCCAAGACGGACCACAGCTTGATAGCAGCGAAGAGGTTAATTTTCTAGTAGATTCTAATTACTTAAGAGGAGGATGGACAAAACCATTTATTGAGTGATCTGACAGGTTATCTGTATTATCTCCCTGGTGGTCAAAGTTGCTCTGCACAGCTTTATAACCGGAGAAGCTGTTTTGTTGTCCTTTAATTAAGATTGTTTTGCCAACAGCCTTGTGAGTGTATAAGGAAGCCACTGGAAGTGTTTTAATTCAGAAACTACTGGACTGTGTTTTCATTTACAAGGAAAACAAACATTTGTTTGCAGTTGAAGGGGAATGATAGAAAAAAGAACACCTAATTTCTGCAATGTTCAGTGAAACGTACCTTTTCCCCTCCATTTTCAGACGTGTATCTTGTGTTTCAGGCATATTTGAGTTACAGCAACATAGCTGCACTGACAGACCTGGCAACAAAACCGGGCTGGGACATAACCAGGACCCTGGATAATGTAAGTAGAGAAAAAAATCATAGAAGTTTGAAAGCAAAACACCTCTCTGTTCATGACTTGGTGTTATAAACCCAAAATCAGCAAGGGAGCTTGTGTAAAGCAGTTCTAGCAGAGGCAGATGGTGATAGAAAAGCCAGTAGAAAGCCAAGGGAAAAGCTGGTGTTGACCAGCTGTAGTGCATGTTTTCCAGAGCATGGGCAGACATCAGGCACCTGTCAAGGCTGGATTTCTGAAATGTGGGCAGTGACTGGCAGTTTGCTCTCACATGGTGTCCATCCAAAAGAGCTGTGGGACAAAAAGAAACATTTTAGTCTGACCTCCTGCACATCATCAGGCTATGAAATGTTGTTTAGTGACTCTTGCATGTAGACAATAAGATACTTGAGTAGGAGCAGATATAAATCATAAGGAAATCCAGCGATGGCAGATCTGCCAGTTCCATGTGTAAGGTATTCCAGTGGTTAAAGACTGTCAGTAAATCCTGCTGTGCCAAATAAACATCAGACAGCACTGCTGCTGGGAGAAGCAAGCTTGAGCCAGCTCGTGGAGACAGGCAGAGAGAGCTGGGGTTGTTCATCCTGGGGAGGAGAAGGCTCTGGGGACACCTTGAAGCACCTCCCAGTACTTAACAGGGACTTGCTAGAAGTCTGGAGATGGACAGCACAAGGGGGAATGACCTTAAGCTGCAGAGATTTGTTCCCTTTTCCCTGGAATTGGAATGACCCCAAGCTGACTGACAATTTTTGAAGGTAAAAAATGGCACTGTGATGTCTTTGACACAAAACCACAAGACTTGTAAGCCTGTAGTGATAATCCAACCTTGCCAATGTTCACTTAGCAGAGAGGTGTTTTGACAGCTGCACCTCCTGCTCTGTTTTGTGATTTCTCAGGTCTAGGAGACTCCTAGAACAACTGATTTCTCTTCTGTGCCTTAGAGGAATATTGATGCAGACCTCTTGTAGATGGTTTTTAAAGCTCTTGAGCCTTTAGTTTTATACCAAAATTTACTTCAGCAAGGTGCTTGCTGGATTGTGTTGGGGCTTATTTCCTCTTCCAAGACAGGAAGATACAGAAACATACAAAATCTGTGTTGTTGCACAAATGGACCATAACCAAAAGATTGCTCAGTTTTGATACAGCAAAAAAACCTCAACAAAACCTGAACAATGATGAGGAAGCCTAGGAATTTTGTATCACTTGGAAATGAAGACCTGTTAAAACTTTCTAGGATTTGAGAAGCAATAAAGCATGTGAATTTGGAATAAAATGCACTAATTCTAAGCATTCTTTTGTACCCATCTTCCATTATATGGTGTTTGTGGGAGATGCTAAACCCTTCTTTTCTGTGTGTTGTGATGTACAGACTATTTCTTCTGAATTCTCTGTGTTAGGATTTCGGCCTACGAGTAGAAATAAACCCAAAATAATCAAGACAAGATATTACAGGTGTGGAATAAGAGACACAAAAGTATGTTTCTAAGTAGTTTTTCAACACATCATTAGTTGTGGGAGCTCTGCTTCACAGAAAAGAAAAAGGGAGAAAAGTAAGGATATTTTGGAAAGGGAAGTGTTATAGGGGCGGGGGGCGTAGGCCAAGGTGTGGCTGATTTGCCTGGACAAAGGCATCTGGAATTTCACAGGAGCTCCTGAGGAAATCTGCTCATGTGCTAAATGTGTAACATTTCTGCAACTTAATATGTTTACAGTAATCATTCCTTGTTTTTAATACGTGCTGGCTTGTTTTTTCAGGTAAAAATCTGGACCCATGAGGAGGGTGCTGTGCTGTCATTCAAGGTGGAGATGCAGGTGAAGGTTCCATCCCACGTCGCCTTCTCCCTCCTGTCCGACTTCAGGCTCCGCCAGCAGTGGGACAGACATTTCCAGTGAGAACCTGCCCTTCCATGGGGCTCTGAACCACCTGACCGCTCATCTCTCCTCACACAGACACCCCTGATGTGCTGGCACTTTGCTGCCTAGTTAGGAAGAAATCGTTGTAAGAATTTGACATCAAAGGTTCATTAGTCAAAGTGTGGATTTTGGTTTTTTACTGTAGGAATAAAGTTTGAGTTGTGCCTAGTCTGGTTCCAAAATACAGAGTGCTCTGGACTGTCAAAAGAGAGGGATGGGACAGAGGTCATCTTTTCCTAAAATGAGCACAGTTCTAATCCTAGACGTGTGTATGTTAGCAGTGATAAAAAACCAAAATAAGTAAAAGGAAAGAAAGTTCAAAGAAAGAACTGAGTTCGATATATTGTGCATGCTAACTTTAAAAATTAGGGAAAACCTGGATTCCTTCATGTTTGGGCTGTTTGGGACACTGATGCTCAGCTTAGCTGTACAGTCAAAGTGAGAAATCAAGAAATGGGGCTCTTAAAAATGCATATTTTCAGAAAAATACCGTGTTTTGAAGTGTATCTGATTGGAAATGGGTTTTGAAATTGCTGTCAGAGGTGTTTGAGGTTTCTTATTTACCTTATATGGTGTAGAACAGTGATTAGAGACAGTTGAATTGAAATTTTGCTGATTTGATTTGGTGAGGCATTTTCAGTTAGTAATTCCATTCTGAAAGATTTTCATCAGAAGGTGGAAGTTTAGGGATATTTGAAAATTTTCAGTCTCTACTGAATTTGTGGCCTGTAACAAACAAAATCTGCAGAGATACTGTTGATGAAGTGTTGCAGAAAACCTAAATTTTTCACTCCCTCTGCCTTGCTGATGAAAATCAAAGTATTGGGAGGAGCCTGTATGCACTGTCTTTGTTGAAGGAGACGCTGTTGCACACACCAGGGCCTGAGTGTGTGTTAAATGTATTTACAGGACTTGCAAGGTCCTGCAGGCTGTGAGTGAAGAGGAGAAAATCTATCACGTTACATCTCCCGCCATGATGGGCCACAAGCCCCAAGATTTTGTGATCCTCGTGTCGCTGAGGCAGCCCTGCAGGCCACAGTGAGTATGCTCTGATTAAAATGGGAGCACTTTAGGACAGTCTGAGGTGTCCTGGGTGACAGAGATGGCATTTCACTTTCTAAGGAGTGAGATTGCTATGTCGATTGATGCCTGAGTTTGTACAACCAGATTTGCTTTGCAGTGTGAAGGTGCAATGAAGTAAATCCAGATCATCCTAAATTTGTAGAATGGTGCCTTATTGATTCTTTGATAGTGACTCTTTGGGAGTGGCTTACCAGAATTTCAAATGGGCAAATTGGGAAAAAAATCATGTCCCAGAGCGCCTGTCAGTGGGCTGAAGAACATAGCTAGGAGTTTTGCGTGTTTATTTGAAGTGACTTTGTAATCCCATTCAATGTAATTACAGAGTTTTTACTTAGTCAAGGAAGTGTTTGAAACCACAGACATTTATTTTATCTGTAAGTTCTGCCAAGTCCCTTGATCACTTTAACATACAATGCTTTTCTAAATCTTATTATTTCTTATTAGATTTCCTTTTGGTCTGACATGGTGAAACATGGGCAAATATGACCATTTGGTGTATCTTACCCTCTTTATGTTGTTTCTTTCTTTACGTTCAGTAGTTCTTCAAGCTAACCCTAAAAGGCAGTATTCTGTACTGTGCTTCCTCCCCCCTCATCGGGGATTGCGTGAATTTGGATACCTTTACTGGGGCCACACTGTGAAGCCTCTGTGTGAGGGTTGTTCCCTGATTCTGCAAACATGGGCTGAGGAGAGCAGGGCAAATTAAAAGGGAAGGGAGGTGTTGTATGTGGGGCACTGTCCTCTGGCTGCCACAGAGGTCTCCTGGACTGCAGTCTGTGGCAGAGCCTCGCTGAGGCTCAGCACAGCCCAGGCTTCGAACAAGGATCGTTAAACACATGGGAGATCCTTTGCCCTCTGTGGAAGTGGCATCTTTGGCACAGCTGTGCATGTTTTTAGCAAGAGGAAGGGTGTGATGCTTGCCCTTGCCCCGCAGGGAGCCCTACACGGTGGCTGTGAGGTCGGTGACCCTCAGGGGGATGCCCCTGCGGCCGGCGTTCTGCAGGAGTGAAATCCTCTGTGCTGGCTTCCAGATCCACAGCAGCAGCAGCAGCTCCTGCACCGTGAGTAGCTCTGCAGGGCCCAGCTCTGCCCCTTCCCTGCCTCACCTGAGCTGAGGAGTCTGCAAAGGGAAAAGCAAAACACCACTGAGCAGTGAGGCTTTTCCTCAGTCTGGCTGTGTGGAGTCTGTCTTGCCCAGCTTTGGCCAATCTGACTGCTAGAAATGAGGTCTAAACTAAGCACTGCAGGCTGCCATGCCCCTCCAGAGTCCTTCATTCAGTCCTAAAATGCACTTCTGGAGGGTGTGCATTACACTGGTCTATGGTGGTATCTTTTCTTCGCTGACTACAAAGTCCAAGGAATTAGTTCAAATTCCTCACTTTAACTTCCATATGCTAGGAATCACACAATCTGAATCCCTTCTCTGGATCCATGCCAATCTTCTTTTCCACGGGAAGGCTAAAACTTTTCCATTTAATACATTTCTGAAAACTTTCAGCAGCTCTTGGTGGCTGCAACTGGTTTCTTCAGGCAACAGCTTTGTTCACAAAGCGCTCATATTTAACATGTTATACACAATGTTTCTTGCTGCACTGCTCTGTACATTTACCTGCAGATGCTGGAGGATCTGAGAGCAGTGAGGACACTCAGATCACTGGCGTGCTGTAAAAAAGGCATGCTTTTTGCAAATTATTGCCTTCCTTTTCAGCACTGTGTGCTTCTATTCACATCCATAAAAACTGTGATACTCATCCAGGCTCTGCGAAAAATTGGCTAACTTGCAATCCATAGGCTTTTTTGTTTCATTTACTTTTGTTCAAACAGGTGTGTTACTTCAGTCAAGTGACATCAGGAGTTATGCCTTACTTAGCTGCAAATCTTACTGGCTCATCAAAATCCATTGAAGACACTGCTTTGGAATGTATAAAGTTCTTGGAGCTGAAAGACACCAAGTGCCGAAGTTAAAAACAGATTTCTGAAGGGACATCTGAAGATTATCAAGCAGTTCTGGTGTAAATTCCTGCAAGGGTGTTGATCATTCTTCTGTAGGTTACTTACTTCGGATCATGTAGCCAATATTGGGCTTCAGCCCAAGAGTACCTGGTACAAGCATTTTCTATCAAACCAAGCTTAGGCTTTAGGCTCTAAATTCAATCTTTAATTTTAAAAAGATTAAGAGAAATATTCTGCTTTTGATTGCATTAATGAATTTTATATAAATGGAGGCAGAACTTGGCTCAGTAGAGCTGTAGCTCATGAGACTATTTCACTATTTTAATGTTCTATTGAACAGAGTGGCATCCAGGCAGTTTTAAATCTGTAAATACCACTTGTAATCTGCAGAAACCAGTGCTACCAAGTAGCTGTGCCTGTGCCCTGACCTGGCTGTGCAGGTCCTTGCACACCCATTATTTATAAACTGATTACAGCCAATTAGCGTTTGCTAATGTCTGCACTTTAGTACTTGTCCATTTATCTGTGAGTCCCAATAAATTATTGTTTGCGAGGTTACAAACTCACCATGGATTTCATTACAGTGTTTGGGGGGTGCAGAAAGCTGCCCTGCAGCGGTGGTGGGTTCTGCAGGAGCCCTGTGAGCTCCAGCCCACAGCCTCTGGAGTACAATCACAGCAGCAGCTCTGGATCCACGCCTCGCCGATGGAAAGGGGGATGGCTCCAGAGGCTGTGCTGTGCTGTGTCTGCTCTGCTGGCTGCTCCTGCTTTAGCTCCAAGAGGCCTGTTCAGAGCAATGAGAGTGCTCATCAGCAGCTGGATCCTGGCACTGCTGATGGCATCAAAACACATGAGCTGCAGCACCACCACTCGATGTCACTGCAGTGTCACCACTGCCAGCTCTGGGGGCTGGCACAGCTCCCACTTGGACACAGCTTCAGCTGAACCCAGGGCCAACCCAGAGCTGTCTGCAGGGATTCACAGGCTGCAGAGCACGCTGGCAGTTCACACGTGGGAAGCCCTGCAGGCCCTGGGGTGTCACCCCAGCTGTGTCCCCTGGGCTGTGCACTGTGGCTGAGCTCGGGCACAGGGCAGGATTGAGGTCAGCTCTGCCTGCTGTGCCCAGCGAGGGCTGTGCAACACCAGGAACACATGGACTGGAGCAGCTCCTGGCCTCTGGCTCTGCAGGAGCGACCAGAGAGCCAGATCTGATTGTGGCTCAGCATTTCCAGCACATGGATGAAAGTGCAGCACCTCCGGAGCACAGAAGCCACCAAGGCCCTGTTTGCCACCTCCCAGCTCAGGAGGGTCCAGCTCGCTCCAGGCAGGAAGGAGGTCACTCTCAGAGCCCTGCAGGTGATGGCAGAGCAGCCCTGAGCTGCACAGGGGAACTCTCAGATCCCACTTTTGGGTGAAGAGAGACCCCTAATGTTGGCTCTGGACACAGGCGCTGGGGCGAGCGAGCCCAGACGCCGAATGGATTTACATTTTCACATCAGCACTTTCTGCAGGTGCTTTTCCAACAGCTTCCTCCAGCCACAGTTTCCTTTGTGCAGGATCAGTGGGTGCATCTAACGAGTAGTTCTGTCCAGCAGCTACAGTTCAGAGTGCTCTGAAGCAGATGGAGATCAACGCCTTCCTGGGAGCTCCACAGCCACAGCACACCCTCCCTGGGACAGGCAGAGCCCACAGCCCCAGGTTACCAGGGCTAAAAAAACATGTTACAAACCCAGGGAGCTGGGAAATTATCTAAAAAGATGCTTTTTAAACAATACACTTAATTCATAGAATAGGAAGGGAAATGCTTCTTAAGCGGTAATAAGTGTCTGTTGCCAAAATGCCCACATTAAAGTGGTAGTTTTGAGCTTTAATGCAATAGTTAATTAAAACTCCATAATTAATCTTTGGTTTCATTCACATCCACTCCGCTTCCCTATGTAAATGTGTGCTCCAATTAATATAAACTGAACATACACCCCATAACTCAGTCTCCACAGCAGAACCAGGAAACCTAAAACAAGAGCTCTAACCACTGTATTCTTTAGCAGCATTTTATTAAAAATAATTAACATGTACAAATATAAAATATTTCCACACAATTTCATTCCCCACACTTGTTTTTTGCTGCAAGAACAGTATGTGAGAGCTCAGGACACACTTCTCCAGTAACACTGGTGGCTGCAGGAACTCTGTTTTGAGTTGGTTTCCAGATTTGTCTTTATAATACACACCAGTTTTTCTAAGGCTGCATTCTCCATTTAAAAGTAACTCTGCCATGAAGCAGGCAGGTGTAATACAAAGAAAAGTTTACTCCCAACTCACCAAGGGATGAAAACACTGAAGATTTTTGAGCATTTTCTTTGAAAAATAACTAAATAAACTAAGAAAGCATCTCACCTGCCTCCAATTCTTTAGGGGTGTGTTTCACCACAGGTTTGAGAGGAAGGGCATGATTCTGTTACTGAACAGAACAGATAATTCAAACAACCCACTCTGCATTACCAATCAGGTTAATGACTGATAATTACAACCACAATTGTCAGGAATTGCACCTCAAGCTCAACAGGCCATAGAGTTGACCTGTGACTTCACCACGAGACTGCTCAAGCTGGAACATACAGAGCAATAAATTGATTACTCATAGAAGGAGAAGGCAAAACCAAACCAGAATCCAACAAGAACCTTTAAAAAACACCCACAGTTCCTTTAATAAAATAGCCACTTGCTGTGTTTCTGTTGTTCCCAGCTTTTTTGTGAGCCAGGCAAGTCTGGGAGGCAAACTGGAAAAATGAGGGGAGACAAAAAAACCAAGGATTCCTTTGCAGTCTGCTTGATTTCCTGGATCCACTCTCTGTCGTCACCACTCCAGAGTGAGGCAGCGCAAGAGAACTGTTTGAGAGCCAGCAGGCCTTCAAAAAATGACAACTTTGCGTGCCTTGGGCTGTGTTTTCTGCAGCGCTGTGTCGCTGTGATGTCCTCGTGGTCTGCGCTCAGGCCAGGGGTCCAGCGCCCAACTGTCACCTGCTCTGCGGGGACACAACACAGTGCCAGGCCCCGCTCTGCCACCTTCCCAGGGCAGGGCAGCAAGCCCAGCAGACAGGAACTGCACACAAACTCCATCTTTACTCTGATCAGCTTCTGGACACTACAGCTGCCCCAATCTACCTGAGGGAATTGGAAGCTGCAGTGCCTCAACTCCTCTGCCAGCTCTCAGCTGTCTTCCTGAACCTGAAAACACTCTGCACGAGGCAAACTGATTTCAAAGAATATCACAGAATATTCTTGCCAATGCTGTCACAGTTCCAATTAATTTGCTTTTAACCAGCAGCGCTAGTTTTGAAGGATGTCCCTCAGGAAAATAAACAGCACTTTCAGTCCTCATTATGGTAGTAAAACTTACCAGAAAAAGGTAGAAAATAATCTAGTTACAGGCTTCTAATGCATCAATCACCCAAGCAGACGCAGCCTAACTACTTGCAGATCAGTTTGGGAAAATTTCAGAATCTTTTGGTATCACACACCTATGTCATTACCAATTCAGACTGAATCTCACCCATTCTAAACTGGCAAAGCAGCACACACCTAGATTCCTACATATGGTCTCAGACCTCAAAGTATCATAAATACAGGATCAGAGACACAAAATGCCTCTATCACCTTCATAAATATTTCTTACATAAAATTCACCAAAGTGGCTTATTATTAAGCGCCATAGAAACAAAGCAGAAAAATGCACAGGCGTGTTACCACTCCAGTAACAGGATCATTCTTCAAACCCTTGTTTGATACTCCTTTAGCACAGTGGGGTTTTGGGGTATCTAATTTAACTTTTCCACCCACATGGAAAGCTGAAGAACACATAAGAAAGCAGTTAATTTGCCGTAAATCCAGCTGGACAGATCTTCTCTGTCCTCTGTCCTGGGTGACTGACACACCTGCCTGCACACACCACCACCCTGCACCTGGCATCGGCTCAGCTCCACCACTTCACACTGAAATCAGCAAAAACCAACAGCCAGTTCTGTTGCACAGCTGCCAAACTGTGTGCAGCAGCAGAAATACTGGCCAAAAAACCCCACATTATTTCATATTGCCTTCAGAAACACACAAGATGAACTTTCTGGTGAAAAAGGAATTATCTTCGTTTTACATTGCAACTTACTGCCTCCTCCACACCCTCCCTGAGTGTCCCAACAAAAGCTCAGCTCTGCTATGTCCAAGTTCTCTTCCCAAACCCTTTTCCCTGAGCAGTCATGCAGAGCAGTAACTGAACCCTGCTGGACCCAAGCTCCACCCCACACTCCCCTGCAGCTCACCTGCGTTCTGTTTCTCCGGGCAGTCCTTTTTGAAGTGCTCCACAGAGCCACAAAGTTTGCAGCCCCCATCTGTTCACACAGAAAGGTGTTACTCATCTGAGGGGGAAAGAACACCAACAAACACCCAGAAAACACCCAAAAAACCACCCAACAAAACTCCCTTCCTGTCTCTGTGAGGGACAGAGCTGTTTGAGATCGCACTCCTACAGCACCACACACCACAAATTCCAGCCACTGCTTACTGAGTATTTATGATTTGCTGGAATTTGCTCTCTTTTTGAGAAACAAGCTGAATTCTGCTGAAATTCATACCCAAAGGAACTTTTAAAATCGACAGAGGCTCCCGACATGCAGGTAAACCAACTGCAGGTACTGAGATATGAAATTTAAATTCTACACATAATCCAAACACTGCAGAGCAAGGTGATTTTTGTTCCACTTTAACTGTGTTGTAAGATCACCTTCTGGAATTTGCCAAGACCCCACATCTGTGCTGGGGAACACCAGAAGACGGAACGTTGGTTGTTAGTGCCAATGGAGAAGTGAAACTTTCACCCCTAGACACCATTTCTCATTAAAGTTCCTCAAACTGAAGATATTGTTCCTTTAGTGAGAGCCTGTGTTTTGCCACCTCACAAAATCGTAAGGCACTGTGTGAGAATGTTTTTACCACCTCCTTTGGTGCATGTGCATGTAAATACACACTGACATTCAGACAGGATTCTGTTCCTCTGTGCATCTCCTGATACTGAAGCACAAGCAAACTCTCACACCTTGCAGCTCATCTTGTCGCTTAATACAAAGCTTACAACTAAAACAGAAATCCCCAGGTAATTAACTGACAATGAATTGCCCAAAATTACTCTGCTTTTACTGAAAGATACACAGGAATTCCTTTTAGCCACATTCTCATTCATTTGCAGTGTTCTGGACCAGGTAAGAAGGACACAGAGATTTAGTTTTACTAAATGCAGTGAATCAGTACACTCACCTTCGGCATACAATCCCTTGGGATTATCTGGACATGACCTTGACAGGTGCCCCATCTCACCACAGATGAAACATTTTGCATATGGAAACGGACCTGTAAAATCCCACAGGATTTATAATCCACACCAAAACCTTTGTGAACTCACAGACTGAACACAGTGCAATGACAATATTTTAATCACTTTATGCTATAAATTACTCTGTCAAGTTCCCTGTTGTCATACTGTAAAAGTTAAATTTCTAACACATAAAACTTCATGTTCAGCAGTCAGATAATTTAGACCCAAGCAACCCAAAACACCACAAATTCCTGAGACCCACCAGCAGCTGGATCCACCTTGGCTCTGCATTTGCTGATGTCATGCTCCGTGGATCCACAGCGGTAGCAGATCCCTGTCCCCATGTCTTGGCTCTCCAGCACTGCAGGACAATCAGCTACAACGTGGCCAGGTTCTCTGCAGTGGAAACACACCTTGGAGAAGAAAAATTCAGTGCATCTGTGAATGGCACTCAAAGACCTGGAAATGCCATCCTCACAGGGGCTAAAGAGCAAACACAATTTTGACCCCAGGGAAAGACAGGCAGGAGGAGACTTTGTGCTCTGCCATCGAAGAACTGTGAGTGCTCTGTGCCATTATTATGAGCACAAACCCATGTTATTATGGAATCTTTTCTCCTTTTACTAGCAACACAGTTTGGGGTATTCACTCATGGACAATTGCATACCTTGGATCATGGAATGGTTTGGGTGGGAATGACCTCAAAGCTCATCCAATGCCACCCCGGCCATAGCAGGGACACCTGCCACTGTCCCAGGCTGCTCCAAGCCCCAATGTCCAGCCTGGCCTGGGACACTGCCAGGGATCCAGGGGCAGCCACAGCTGCTCTGGGCACCTGTGCCAGGGCCTGCCCACCCTCCCAGGAACAATTCCTAATTCCCAAGATCCCATCCAGCCCTGCCCTCAGGCAGTGGGAAGCCATTCCCTCTTGTCCTCCCACTCCAGGCCCTTGTCCTCAGTCTCTCTGCCTCTTGTGGGCTCCCATCAGGCACTGAAGGCAGCATGTATAAAGCATGACATTTGATTTCCACCACAGCACAGCTGCCCAGCCCTTCAGGTCCTGCTGCGGCAATTGCTCAGGGGCCAGCCAAGCTGCACCAGCCCTACAACTGACCACAGGAACTCACACACCCCAGGTTAACTAGCGTTACCTTCCTTTCCTCTGTCCCCACTCACATCCAGCAGAAGTTTATGGTGAATGTGTGCATTCGTGCTGACAGAACTGCTTTGAGACAGCCTCACTGGATATCTCACTCCAGTTCTCACAGGATACTGCACGAAGAGGCCCAGAACAGCAGGAATTAATCAAACCGATGAATCACACAGAGAAACCACCTCAGTTAGTTTCACCTAGGAGACAAGAGGGGCTGGGGACTCCTCAAGGGGCATGAAGAACAGTGCTGAGCCAGGAAAGCCACGCTAAAGGCTACCACTTGAGCTGAAAGTCATCTTTTGTTCCAAATTTCACTTCATTCACCTGAAACACCAGCCAGCCCACGCTGTGCTGGTGGCAGGGAAGGGCTGAGCTCTCGCTGAGCCCCCCAGCAGCACTGCCATGGGGAGGGGGACTTGGGCCTTCCACATGGGGCTTTCTTTTAACAAGGAAAGTGTCTGGGGGTTAAAAGGGGACATTTCAGTCGGGAAATGATAGAGGAAAATACAGTGTCTACTCCCTGGATGGGACCCCCCATACACACCACAATCCAAGTGGGACTAACAGGAGAGTGGAATGGAGCAGAGAGCCCGCAGCTCTATCACAATCCTTGCAGAGGAGGGAAGCTGGTGGTCCCTTGTAGCTGACCAGCCACACAGCAACTGAAAGCCAAGGGAGATGAAGGAGAATTCTGCTGCATCAGCAGCTGTGGTGACATCCCTGTCCTCGGACCAACCACAGCCCAGTACGGGTTTATCTCAGGTACTGTCCTGAGAGACCCACTCCCGAGGTACCACCACCCCTAACTAAAACGAATTATCGAAGTCACTGAATCTCCACCTAACAGTAAATAAAACAGCACAGAAGTGAGCTAGGAATGGGAAAGAGTCTGGGAAGACTGCATCATAACTTGTGGGATGAGCTGAACCTGCTATCTCTCCCCACAGGGCCCCAATGGGTGAGGACTGTACTCTGTGTGCTCAGTCATCGAGCTTTACTAGGAATCAGAGCTTCTCCGTGCATTGCTTCCATTATTACATTACTCTGGACACACTTCTGCAGCCAGATGCTCTCACCGGCATCCCCCGAGACTCAGCCTGTGTCGCTTCATTAACAAAGGGTGTAATTGCGAGCAGCGTTCATGTGAGCCCTCCAAGCGCGCTGACACACTCACCGAACATCACGGCTTTGAACAAAACCCCTCTTTCCCCGTGGCTGCCGGCGCGGGCCCGGGCACGACTCACCATGGCGTTCTTCTTCCTCTCCTGCCGCCTCAGCCGCCTGCTCTCCCGCCGCCTGTCCTTCCTCCGCGCCTCCTCCTCCTCCCGCCGCTGCTCCCCGCGGAACGCCGCGAACCCGTTCACGTCCTGGTTCTCGTAGTCCTTCTTCCTCCGGCCCCTCCGGGCCCCGCCGTGCTCCCCGCCCGGCGCCAGCTGCTCCCAGGGGGTGGCGGGCAGCGCCCGGGCCGCGGGCAGGGCGCAGCGCCGGGCCCAGCGCGTCATGGCGGCACGGCCGCAGCGGGCACGGAAAGGGCACGGAACAGCGGGGACGGGACGGGCACCGACACCGCCGCGGCCACGGGGACAGGCACGGCCCGGCCGCGCACGGCGATGACGGACGGGAAGAGGCGGGGGAAGAGGAAGAGGAGGAGCGGGAGCGAGGGGAGGCTGGGTGAGGCTGGGTGAGGCGGGGCTGAGGCGGTGCTGAGGCGGGGCTGAGGCGGGGCTGAGGCGGTGCTGAGGCGGGGCTGAGGCGGGGCTGAGGCGGTACCGAGGCGGGGCTGAGGCGGGGCTGAGGCGGTACCGAGGCGGGGCTGAGGAGGGGCTGAGGCGGTACCGAGGCGGGGCTGAGGCGGGGCTGAGGCGGTATCGAGGCGGGGTTGAGGCGGGGCTGAGGCGGGGCCGAGGCGCGGATGAGGCGGGGCTGAGGCGGGGCTGAGGCGGTACCGAGGCGGGGCTGAGGCGGTACCTGTTATAGGTTAGAGACAAAAACCAGGCCAATTAAAATAATTTGATTTATTGAGCAAGCTACAACAAGCAAAAAACAGCGCTGGGCGACCGGGGAGACTGTGCTCCGCCAACGGTCTGCACCCACCTCCCCTAATTCCTCAATTTTTATAGTCTCTTTGAGCAGGTATACGTATATCTTCCGGTAGTACTCTGCGTCTGCGCGGGCTGTTGCTAGGGGGTCTTCTTTCTGCCTTTTGGTGGTCGTGAGGCCGAAGACCGACGTCTTCCTCAGGGGGGGCTCATCTCAGGGGGGCTCATACATCACTTACTTCACTGGGTACAGGTCATCCTGACCTGACTTCGTTATCTGTTCCCTCTGTTCTTGCTGAGACATCTGTTTTTCTTGGCCTTGCTTAGCTTTTTGTTAGATAAAACTTGTGAGCTTTCTGACTCAATTTTAACCATTTATTCCCTGTGTGATAAACGAGGTTCACTCTCCTGTTGAAATTTAAAAGTTTAATAAAGAACAATAGGGGATCCGGTCAAGCAGGTAGTGTGGTTAGTAAAGGAAAGTCTTTTAAACTACCTCTATCAGTTATTTTACTATTATATCAAAATCTAGTTAATAACAGAAATTAAAACATTGGTTATATACCTCTATTCTTTATGACAAGACTACTTATATAAACAGAATAAAACCATACACACAATGAATATCTGCGAAAAGCCAACACTATATTATTACGTATTTATCACACCTGGCTTAAGCAAGATTTGATTAACAAACACACACGGTTATTTATCACAATCCCCACTTTTTCTTTTATCATTTTGTTCATCAAATCTTTGAAGTTCAGCTCGGCTTAATACTAAGGCTTCCTCTACTCCTGATTTCTGATCTAGTGGTTCGTAGTGGGCTTTAATTAACATTAAATGGGCAGCTTCCAGCCTGTTTTTCACTATTGCAATTATCCTGTTAAATACACAAGGACCGAAGGTTAATCCTAAGACTATCAACATTAAAGGACCTGCAATGGTAGATAACAATGTTGTTAACCATGGGGAGTGATTAAACCATGCTTCGTACCAACTCTGCTGAGCCTCTCGTTCCCGTTTTCGTTTTTCTAGCCCTTCACGCAATTTAGCCATAGTATCTCTTACCACTCCAGTGTGATCAGCATATACACAGCATTCTTCCTTTAAAGCGGCGCAAAGTCCTCCCTGCTGTAGAAATAACAAATCTAAACCCCGGCGATTTTGTAATACCACTTCTGATAAAGATCGTAGGGAAGTTTCCAACGCACTGATTGATTTCTCGATCCTAATTAAGTCGTCGTCTACTGCTTGTCTCAAGGAGTAAAACTCTTTATTTTGTTGGATTAATGATGTCGCACCTGTACCAACCCCAGCAGCTCCCATAATCATAAGTGTGGCTACTGTTAGTGCTGTGAAGGGTTCTCGTTTAGTTAGGTGGTGCTCTTGAGTTATGTGATCGTCATGTACAAAGTTTTCGGTGTGATAGACAATTCGAGGGATGATCATTATCTGAACGCAATAATCAGAGGATTCATTAAAAGTTTGTAATGACAAACAAGGCGTTACTCCTATGGACGCACACACCCATTTTGTGTTTTTAGCTGGTATAAGCCAATTTGCGGGGGACTCCTTTTTTGAGGTTTTTATAGTTGTATCGCATAGGTGTGCCTGGTTTGTTGGTACTTTACCTGCACATCTTCCTCTTCCTTTCACTTGAGCTATGGTAATGCCCTGCTTTGATGTATCCTTTTTCCATAGACACTGTGCTGGGTTGGATCCGTTAACTCGTTTCGCTTCTCCTGTGGTCCCTATTGCTTCATAAAAAGGCGGTTTAATCACATAACATAACCAACAGTGCTCAGTCAGGTTCGGGTTAGTAACATTCAATATTTGATAACTTGCCTGCATTAATTTCCAAAGGGGGCTATATTCAGATGTTAAAACACTACTGGGAGTAGGCAGAACCGTGGTATTAATGATAGCAGATTTGTTAATTGTGAGAGCGGTCGTTGTAGGTAACAATTGTCCAGATAGCACTAGATTTGGTCCGACTGGTTCGGGGTCATTGGCAATTGGTTCTTTTTTTATAAAGATTAGGCCACCTCTATCGGTCCCTGATTCCCAATATCTAACTCCCCAGGTCTTTCCCAAGAACCAGCTAGGGTCTTGGCTTTGGGTAACATTGATGTAAATATGCCAACAATTCCCAGACACCACTGTGCCACCAGTACTATCCCTTTGGGGTGCCTTGCAGCCGTGGGGCCCCCACCCTACTGTAATATGTTGGTCCTTTCCTCCTCCTGGAGCCCAGTCTGATGCTATTGTCTCACAGCCCCAGTAAGCACAGTAATAGGAATTCGGGTAATTACAATATCTTCGTCCCGGGTTTGAACTAGGGCAAAAGTAAAACGCCATTCGGTTAAGGCAAGGGCTTATCGGAGCTAACTGACATAAGGTAGGATTGAAACTGGGAGACCCAGGTCCCACTATAGTTTGGATAACAACTTGATCTTCCCATTGGGATAAGGTCCATTTAAAGGGTTGGTGATCAAAGCCTCTTACAGGATTTTGTACCCATCTTAATATCTAGCAAATGGCATAGAGAGTTGGTGGGTTCTCCTTCATTTTTACAATTAGTAAGTTCCAATTATCCCTTTTTTGATTTGGTGTAATCTTTGTTACTCACTCGCTTTATTACATTGCTCTGCTCTTTTTCCACTTCAGGCTCTCGGGAGCACAGGCCTCTTTATGTCCCCACTGTGATACGCCTCTGCCTCCTTCGCCTACTCCGTTGCTTGAAGCAGCGAGGTCACTTCTCTTCTCGGCAGCAGTCGCAGTCTTCAGGGGCTAGGCCTTCGTGGGTCTTTTTATATCTGTAACTTCAATTATAGATGTTTACAGAGCAGAATCTTAGACTTGTGGGTAAATATTTGCTCTTACTCTAATTATTTTCCCCCCTTCGTTGAAAAATAAGTATCCTTTAGATGGATACTTTGGAACCCACCAGCTTTCTTTCAAATATTACATTTAAATTTTCTTCTCAGTTTGTCTTTGTTTCTATCCAAACCTCACTTTACACATCTGAATAGCCTGATCCCAATCTTTCTCCCGTACCTCCTAAATCTCAGGAATTAGATATGATCTTCCACATAGTAATTTTAGAATTTTAGGGTTAACATGTATTCTATCAGGGTACCTTTTTCGACACTTATTACACAGGTTATTTCTGCGTGAGGAAGAACAATACCATCTTTGCATACAATTTTCACATTCAATCAATACCCAAGCGGCATGTATCCTTTGATTAGATTGCAAAACATGAACACGTCTACAAATACAAGGTATTATTACAGTCCTTTCAAAGTGTAGTTGTTCTACAGGAGGCTGTTCCCAATCTAAAGCTACTATTTTCTCTACTAGTGTTCTATATATTTTTTTCTAATAAAATTTGTTCATTCCCTCTATTTACATAATGTTTTATTGGATTTAAAAACTCTCATGGTTTGAGACCAAACCATTGGATATTAACATTTCTTGTACTGCTTCCAACCTTTCTCGCAGCTACAGTTACACAGGTTATTATTGTCTTTTCATCAGAGTGACTTTGAGGTCCCCAGGCCGGCTGGTCACTTTCTACTGTGGGTCTTGAATGGGTCCCTTGACGCGACTAGCATGTGTCCATCCACGTTCCGCTGTCCGGATTGCTGTTTCTGTAGTGAGCAAAACGAGACAATGCCTTTCCCAACGAGGGGTTGATGAGGATTCCTTCCATGATGTTGCCTTTATACAAATATATGTAGCTGAACCAGGTGGCATTTGTATTAAGACATGACGATTGCAGATCAACATTAAACTGCAGCTATATAAAGAAGCTCCTCAGAACACTAACAAGATTAAGATAATGAATTCTGCTTAAAAGCATACTAAGTTCAGACAGCACTTCTGGTATTAGAAAAGGGGAAAAAGCCACAAACCACTCTGGCTTTATTGTTGAGTACTCAATATTTAGAAAGATGAAATATTAATTGAAACATTATAGGAAGTACAGTAGATAAAATGGATATGCTGCGAACAACTGTTATCCAAGTGACTAATATCTATTATACTTTGTGTATAATGGTGACATATTTGGCATAATTACAGCTAAAAAAAAAAAAAAAATAAACTAATTAGAAGTGTTTCAAATGCAACATTTCCTCTGGCTCTTAAGTGTTACACCAAGAGCAGCTGAAGTTCGCAGGACAGCAAGGCTTTCTACATTTGAGAAAAGAGCTGCTTTGTATTTGAGGCAAATGCAATAAATCACTGAGACATTCGTATGGAACTCAATTGGTGGTGAAACATTCTATACTAATTGAGCAACAGAATGCAAGTAGTAACTGAACTTTTCATTTGTTTGTTATATCAGTGGATTAAATCCACTAACTGTAAAATGTGAACACTAAGAAGTTTTGTTATTTCATATCTACATACTTTATCCAAATGGTGTGTGTGTATAATATATAATTGCTGTTATGCATATAGCACTGCCTCCAAAGTACATACCACAAAATATAAAGAGTTACAATAGAAAGGGGTAAAGTACTTAACAGTAAAAAAAGAAACTCTCACAAATTTTTACAAGCAACCAGATTAAAGAAAAGTCTTCTTTTATGCTCACTGGTGTAATTGTGTGCATCCAGTAATTGAAATCTTGATCTCACAAAACACACACTGATGAAGAAAAGGAGTGACAGGGAGACCGAAGCTAAATCTAGTCTAACTCCTTTCAGCTGGGTGACGTTCTTTGCACTCTTGGGCCTCCTCCTATGACTCCAGGTAGCAGGAAAGCTGTAAACTAGGGCAGCCTTCCCATGGCAAAGAGAAGCACTTCAGCACTTTTTATCCTCTCTTGCTTGTTATTGCTGACAACCCACTAATTCATTTTGCTTCTTTATTATTTACATCTCACAGAAAATTAAATATAGATACACAACTACAAACATAAGTGCACCTTTAGCTCAGTGTTTCAACTACCAGGATCAAATCCACACAGAAATACGTCTTCAAACTGAAGCTCTTCCACTTTTAAGTCTGGTCTAATTTTTGTCTGTTCTTCGATGTTATATAAGCAATCATGGGTTATTTTCTTACTCGGTTTTTCATATTAAAACTGTGCTGGACTCTGCAAATTGGTGACTTTGAGTTCAAGCTTGGGTAAGGATATCAGGATGCCTTCGTACTTTAAGAGCCTGGCATCAGTGATTCACTTGTCAGCTTTTTGCTGCAAAATTCCCCCGATATTATGGGGTGACAGTACTTTTAATTTCTCTCCAAACGTGATTTTGTGGGCCTCTTTCACTAAGAGGGCTGCAGCCACTACTGCCAGTAGGCATATAGGCCACCCTCTACTCACAGGGTCCAAAAGCCTTGAGAGGTACTCCACAGGTTTCTTTCTTTCCGCCCACTCTTGTGCTAGTATTCTGAATACAGTTTTCTCATCAACATTTGTAAATAGATAAAATGGTTTCTTTACATCTGATAAACTCGAAACCGGGGCATTCACTAAATCTGTTTTCAATGCCTCTAATTGTTCATCATCTTCCTTTAACCATTTCAACAGGCCATCCTTACCTTATTTTATATATAATCACCATATACACACATATATATATATATATGTGTGTGTGTGTATACATATACTACCTTATACCTTATATAATTACTTTATTATAAAGAAATTTCACTTCCCTGCTGTAATCCTCTATCCATTGTCTGCAATATCCAAAAAGGCCTAATAATTGCCTAACTTGTCTTTTGGTTTTAGGAACTGGCAGCGACAATATGCCGTTAACCCTTTCAGGATCTAATTTCTCAGTTCCCCTGCTTAATCTGTGTCTTAAGTACTTCTTCGACAAATTGTGATTTTGATTTTGACACTTTTAATCCCTGTAAGTTCAAAAAGTTCAATAATTCAATACTTTTTTATCTCACCTTCTCCTCATCTTTACCAGCTAACAATAAATCATCAACATATTGAACTAATGTAACTCCTTTACCTAATTCATATTCTCTTAAAATTTGCTCTAGAGCTTGTCCAAATAAATTTGGGCATTCTGTAAATCTCTAGGGTAACACTGTCCAGTGTAGCTGTTGCTTATGGTGTGTGTCTGGGTCCTCCCCTTCAAAGGCAAAATAATCTCTGCAATCTTCTTTAAGAGGACATGCCCAAAATGCATCCTTTAAATCTATTACACTGTACCATTGATCGTCAGGACTTAACTGACTCAAATTCCACAACCCCGGGGCAGTTCTTGAAAAGCAGACCTCCCCGCTTCTGAGTCTACTACGAACTCGACTTCTCTTGGTGGGGACTCACATTTAATATTACCAAGGGCTCTGTTTCTTCTCGGGTTTCCAGCAAATAGCGCTCCTGACACCCCTAACCTTCTTTAAACATCTTTTCATTCATCATCCACTTTCTGCAATCTTTCTTGACATGTCCTGCGGTCCCGCTGCAGCCCTGGTACGTGCAGCTCTTGCGCTCGCCACCCGCTACCGCTTCACCGCTCGCAGCCGCGACCCCGGCCCCGGCCCCGGCCCCGGCCCCGGCCCTGGCCTCCCCCCCCTCGCCCCGGCGGAGGCAGCAGGCCCCAGCACGAGCAGCGCCAGCCGCCGCCGCCGCGGCCGCGACGAGGAGGAGGAAGAAGCGGAGGAGGCGGGAGCAGCGGCGGCGCTGCCCCGCAGGGCGGCGGTGCCCGGCCCGGCCGATCCCTCAGCACGCCGCTAACAACATTCTGGTTTGCTTTTTATGTCTCTCTTCTTCTCTACAAGCATACACTTTCTAGGCTTCCCTCAACAATTCATCCAATCCCCGATCCTGCCGGGGTAGCAGGGTCCACTCCTGCCTAAGCCTTTCTAACCATTCTGTAGGGGTCTCTCTCTCTCCCTCTTTCTTTCCCCCTTTTTTTCCTTCCTTCAAAAAAAAAAAAAAAAAAAAAAAAAGTTTTATTATTATTCTGTCACCTAGGGACAGATTCTCTTATTCCTTGAACAATGCCTAGTCTCGGATCCTATCTATAAATGTGGATACTCACTTTCTTCAACACTAAATAGCTTTTTGGAATTTACGTATGTGTAAAAACTGGCATTGCTTTGCCCTTACCCCGCCTAGAAGGGGTAGGCACTCAAATTCTCTATCATTAATCCTGGGGGAGTTTAATTCTAAACTCCGACCCACCCATGGGACCAGAGCGCTTGCTTTTCCTCTGTCCCATCATCTGGAGTGCCTTTTTCCACACACACACTCTTCACCCCCTTCTCGTGGCCCAGCCCCTCGCGGGGTTTGGGAACCGCACTACTGAGGGGTCCGCACTCACTTCGTCCCTCACTGGACGTCTCACACAGGCACACTCCAGGATACCCAACCCCGACCGAACGGATCACTGGCCTATACTCACGCGTCCTGCGTCTTCGTCCGGAGCTTCGTGCACAAAGATTATGGGGTTTGCCGGCGTTTATTTTGCTTGTTGTATAATTTAGGTTCGTCGGTAGAGGTTCCAGCAGTAGAAGTACTTACACAGGGGCTGCTTATCCAGCCAAACGCCGGACAAGCAGGGCGCGCCTCCCCCGTGCAGGACTTCCAGCCGAATTGCCTCTATCCGAGTCACGGCACCAAAATTGTTATAGGTTAGAGACAAAAACCAGGCCAATTAAAATAATTTGATTTATTGAGCAAGCTACAACAAGCAAAAAACAGCGCTGGGCGACCGGGGAGACTGTGCTCCGCCAACGGTCTGCACCCACCTCCCCTAATTCCTCAATTTTTATAGTCTCTTTGAGCAGGTATACGTATATCTTCCGGTAGTACTCTGCGTCTGCGCGGGCTGTTGCTAGGGGGTCTTCTTTCTGCCTTTTGGTGGTCGTGAGGCCGAAGACCGACGTCTTCCTCAGGGGGGGGCTCATCTCAGGGGGGCTCATACATCACTTACTTCACTGGGTACAGGTCATCCTGACCTGACTTCGTTATCTGTTCCCTCTGTTCTTGCTGAGACATCTGTTTTTCTTGGCCTTGCTTAGCTTTTTGTTAGATAAAACTTGTGAGCTTTCTGACTCAATTTTAACCATTTATTCCCTGTGTGATAAACGAGGTTCACTCTCCTGTTGAAATTTAAAAGTTTAATAAAGAACAATAGGGGATCCGGTCAAGCAGGTAGTGTGGTTAGTAAAGGAAAGTCTTTTAAACTACCTCTATCAGTTATTTTACTATTATATCAAAATCTAGTTAATAACAGAAATTAAAACATTGGTTATATACCTCTATTCTTTATGACAAGACTACTTATATAAACAGAATAAAACCATACACACAATGAATATCTGCGAAAAGCCAACACTATATTATTACGTATTTATCACACCTGGCTTAAGCAAGATTTGATTAACAAACACACACGGTTATTTATCACAGTACCGAGGCGGGGCTGAGGCGGGGCTGAGGCGGTACCGAGGCGGGGCTGAGGCGAGGCTGAGGCGGGGCTGAGGCGGTACCGAGGCGGGGCTGAGGCGGGGCTGAGGCGGTACCGAGGCGGGGCTGAGGCGGTGATGAGGCGGTGCTGAGGCCGGGCTGAGGCGGGGCTGAGGCGGGGCTGAGGCGGGGCTGAGGCGATACCGAGGCCGGGCTGAGGCGGTACCGAGGCGGGGCTGAGGCGGGGCTGAGGCGGGGCCGAGGCGGGGCTGAGGCGGGGCTGAGGCCGGGCTGAGGCGGAGCTGAGGCGGGGCTGAGGCGGGGATGAGTCAGGGCTGAGGCAGGGCTGAGGCCGGGCTGAGGCGGGGCCGAGGCGGGGATGAGGCGGGGCTGAGGCGGGGATGAGGCGAGGCTGAGGTGGTACCGAGGCGGGGCTGAGGCGGTACCGAGGCGGGGATGAGGCGGTGCTGAGGCGGTGCTGAGGCGGGGCTGAGGCGGGGCCGAGGCGGGGATGAGGCGGGGCTGAGGCGGGGATGAGGCGGGGCTGAGGCGGTACCGAGGCGGAGCTGAGGCGGGGCTGAGGCGGGGCCGAGGCGGGGCTGAGGCGGGGCTGAGGCCGGGCTGAGGCGGAGCTGAGGCGGGGCTGAGGCGGGGATGAGGCAGGGCTGAGGCAGGGCTGAGGCGAGGCTGAGGCGGGGCTGAGGCGGGGCCGAGGCGGGGATGAGGCGGGGCTGAGGCGGGGATGAGGCGGGGCTGAGGCGGGGATGAGGCGGGGCTGAGGCGGTACCGAGGCGGGGCTGAGGCGGTACCGAGGCGGGGATGAGGCAGGGCTGAGGCGGTACCGAGGCGGGGCTGAGGCGGGGCCGAGGCAGGGATGAGGCGGGGCTGAGGCGGGGATGAGGCAGGGCTGAGGCGGTACCGGGGCGGGGCTGAGGCGGTACCGAGGCGGGGCTGAGGCGGGGCTGATGCTGAGGCTGAGGCGGGGCTGAGGCCGGGCTGAGGCGGGACTGAGGCGGTACCGAGGCGGGGCTGAGGCGGGGCTGAGGCGATACCGAGGCGGGGCTGAGGCGGGGCTGAGGCGGGGCTGAGGCGGTACCGAGGCGGCGCTGAGGCGGGGCTGAGGCGGTACCGAGGCGGGGCTGAGGCGGTACCGAGGCGGGGCTGAGGCGGTGCTGAAGCCGGGCTGAGGCGGTACCGAGGCCGGGCTGAGGCGGTACCGAGGCGGGGCTGAGGCGGGGCTGAGGCGGGGCCGAGGCGGGGCTGAGGCGGGGCTGAGGCCGGGCTGAGGCGGAGCTGAGGCGGGGCTGAGGCGGGGATGAGGCAGGGCTGAGGCAGGGCTGAGGCGAGGCTGAGGCGGGGCTGAGGCGGGGCCGAGGCGGGGATGAGGCGGGGCTGAGGCGGGGATGAGGCGGGGCTGAGGCGGGGATGAGGCGGGGCTGAGGCGGTACCGAGGCGGGGCTGAGGCGGTACCGAGGCGGGGATGAGGCAGGGCTGAGGCGGTACCGAGGCGGGGCTGAGGCGGGGCCGAGGCAGGGATGAGGCGGGGCTGAGGCGGGGATGAGGCAGGGCTGAGGCGGTACCGAGGCGGGGCTGAGGCGGTACCGAGGCGGGGCTGAGGCGGGGCTGATGCTGAGGCTGAGGCGGGGCTGAGGCCGGGCTGAGGCGGGGCTGAGGCGGTACCGAGGTGGGGCTGATGCGGGGCTGAGGCGGGGCTGAGGCGATACCGAGGCGGGGCTGAGGCTGAGGCGGGGCTGAGGCGGTGCTGTGGCGGGGCTGAGGCGGGGCTGAGGTGATACCGAGGCGGGGCTGAGGCTGAGGCGGTGCTGAGGCGGGGATGGAGCGGGGATGAGGCGGGGCTGAGGCGGTACCGAGGCGGGGCTGAGGCGGGGCTGAGGCGATACCGAGGCGGGGCTGAGGCTGAGGCGGTACCGAGGCGGGGCTGAGGCGGGGCTGAGGCGGGGCTGAGGTGATACCGAGGCTGGGCTGAGGCTGAGGCGGTGCTGAGGCGGGGATGGAGCGGGGATGAGGCGGGGCTGAGGCGGGGCTGAGGCGAGTGAGGAGCCGCGGGGTCTGGAGCCGCGGCCGAGGCGGTGCGTGAGGGGCTGCGGGCAGTCCGCCCCACCCCTGCCATGGCAGGGACACTTCCCACTGCCCCAGGCTGCTCCAAGCCCCAATGTCCAGCCTGGCCTTGGACGCTGCCAGGGATCCAGGGGCAGCCACAGCTGCTCTCGGCACTGTGCCAGGGCCTGCCCACCCTCCCAGGGAACAATTCCTAATTCCCAAGATCCCATCCAGCCCTGCCCTCTGCCATGGGAAGCCATTCCCTGGCTCCTGTCCCTCCAGCCCTTGGCAATTGTCCCTCTCCATCTTTCCTGCAGCTCCTTCAGGCCCTGCAAGGCCACACTGAGCTCAGCCCAAAGCTTCTCCTCTCCACCTGAACAATCCCAGCTCTCGCAGCCTTTCCTCCCATCCCTCTGGGCTAGCTCCAGGTCCCTCCTGGAGCTGGGGGTCCCGGGCTGGGGCAGCTCCACAGCAGGATCTGGCCTGGGGGCAGTGAGGGATGTCTGGGGGGTGCAGAACATTGAAACTTGGGAAAATATTACAGTCACCAGCCGGGTGAGCAGATTTCTGCATGACTATTGTGATGCTGAGATAGTGGGGCCGATAGTTAACAATTAGTCATGAAGCCAAATAGCTGGAATCCCTTACTGAAAATCAGGAAATGAAAAGAGTAATTGGGAAGAAAGGAGAAATTTTCAATCTTTAGAAACAGCTTCCCTCAAACATGAAAGCAAGATGAAATGGAGAATGGAAGCTGACAATAAGCTCTTGAGACCTGAATGAAGTCACGCCACCTCTAAGTGCTGCCGTACCAGACATGTTGGACCTCCAGTACGAGCTGGAGTCAAAAGCAGCCAAATGGTGCCACAACTGACATTGCTAATGTGTTCTTCTCAGTCCCTCTGGCAGCAGAGTGCAGACCACAATTTGCTTTCACCGGGAGGGGTGTCCAGTACATCCAGAACCGACTGCCCCAGGGGTAAAAAGAGCCCCAGGGGTAAAAACACAGGTGATCCAGTTCCTGGGAATAAAATGGCAGGATGGACACTGTCCCATGCCTACCAAAGTAGTTGACAAAATTGCAACAATATCGCCACCAACTAATAAGAAGAAAACACAAACTTTACTGGGCCTTTTGGGGTTCTAGAAAATACACATTCCAGATTACAGTCAGCTTGTAGGTCCCCTCTATCTAATAACCCAGAAGAAGAAGCATTTTCAGTGGGCCCCTGAGCAACAGCAGGCCTTTGAGTAGATCAAACGGGAAATAGCTGGTGCAGTAGCTCTTGAGCCTTTTGGAACAGGACCAGCCATGCAAAGCGATTCTCTGCACTGCAGCTGGGGAGCAGGGCCTCACCTGGAGCTCTGACAAAGGACCACAGGAGAAACCCAAGGCTGACCATTAGGGTTTTGGAGCTGGACTTATGGAGGATCAGAAGCTCATTACACTCTGACTGAAAAAGAGATACTAGCAGCTTATGAGGGGGTTCAAACTGCCTCAGAAGTTGTTGGGACAGAAGCGAGTCTCCTCTTGGCACCACGGTTGCCCATCCCACACAGGATGTTCAAAGGAAACATCGCCTCAGCACACCACGCAACCAACACTACATAGAGTAAGTGGCTAATATTAATTACACAATGAGCCCAAATGAGAAAACCGAATTTCCCAAGAATGCTAGAAGAGATTTTGGATTGGCCAGAAGCCAGAAATTTTGGAGCATTGCCTAAGAAAGTGACTCATACTCAAGAAACACCACTATCTAACAAGTTACCAGAAAACCAAAGATGCTGTGCTGTTTACTGATGGATCCTGCCATGTGATAGGAAACTGTAAACCCATGTGGGTGCTGCACTGTGGCAGGACATCGCTGCACAGGTAGAAAACATGACTCTGAAAGTACGGCATGTAGATGCTCACGTGCCCAGAAGTTGTGCCACTGAGGAACATCAAAACAATGAACGGGTAGATAAAGCTGCCAAAATTGGGATAGCTCAGGTGGTCGTAGATTGGGAAAGAAAGGGTGAGCCCATGGAACATCAGGGCATCTTGGAAGGGGTGCAACATACAGATGGGCTCGTGATTGAGGGGTGGACCTCAACACGGAGGCCCTACATATAGGTTATCCACCAGTGTGAAATGTGCTGCCATCGAGTGAGCCGCACCAGTGAAGTCTCTCTGGAACAGAGGGCGGTGGCTGGGTTTACAATATGGGGAGGCCTGGCAAATTAATTACATTGAAGCATTGCTACAAACTCTGATGCCGGTGATTTTTGTATTTTTCTTTTTATACCCTTTTTATATATTTTTATACCCTTTCCCTTCCCTGTTACCCTCTATACACATTCCTTGTACCCTGCACAAACACTCCTTGTACTTTAGCCCCACATGTTTACAACCCTTGTTTACAACCCTTGTAGCTTAGTTTGGGGTCCTGCACAGCGAGGAAGACCAAACATTCATATTATCGCAGAACTAGAGGCTCCAACCTGTTCTCTCTTGGAATGTGTTTTTGTAAACTAGGCTGTAGTCTCATTTGGGGGGGAGGTTCATTAGAATAGGGGGCAATTACTTCATTTATTAAGTTTCTTATTGGGGGATTTAGAGTAGATATGCTAATTTTGTGAAATCCATAAAAATCCGGTACGCGTTGTACGGGGGGTTCCCAACTCGTCGTTCACTCCATGGCGTTTTCCACCTTTGATGGGTCTGGGCACCTAGGATCCTATTAAACCGAGGTAAATTCCCTTTTCCCTGTACTACTGTGTCTGCTTCATATTTTTACCAGCGTGTTTAAGGCATCAACTCACCAAGGCAAGTGTTACATCCTCACCATGGTAAGGCAACAACTGGCTGGTTGGAAACAAACCCAGTAAACTATGCCACTGCCTGGAACAGGATTCAGGGCTTGAAAGACACCTTTGGGGTGACATGGAACCCCAGAAAGAATTGAGTCAGACAATGGAACTAATTTTCAGAATAATCTTATAAGCTCCTGAGCAAAGAGACGTGACATTAAGTGAATAGATCACATTCCCTACCATCCACAGGCCTCTGGGAAGATTGAAAGATATAATTAATTGCTGAAAGCTATGTTAAGGACATTAAGTAATGAGACATGGAAGCACTGGTTCCACTGGGCTACAAACTTAGCAGAAGCTACCTGATTAGTCAACATGAGGGGATCTGCAAGCCGTCCTTGTCCCACCCCCAGACACTGCGGGAGGAGATAAGGTCCCTGCGTTACACATGGGGAAGTGGCTGGGGAAGTCAGTGTGGATTTCTTGCCCACAGGAAAAGACAAATCCTTTTGTGGGATTTTCTTTGCCCAAAGACCTGGGTTTACTTGGTGGGTAATGGGGAAGGATGGTGAGAGCTGGTGTGTGCCTCAAGGAAATTTAACCTTGAAATAAGAATAATCTGTGGTGTAAGCTGTGCGTAGTAGGAGATAAAGTAGCAGGAGTAATGTGAACTAATGAAGAAGGACTTTTGTGAAGAGTAAGAACAAAGTGGTGATGAGCCAGGACAGCATCAATGCCCAACCAGCAAGTGTTCTTCTCCTGTCCTGACCTCTCATCCTGCTGGAAGGGAGACCAGAGGGATGTGAAAGGACAGGTGATAGTAGTTACTGAAAAAATGTATGTTTGGTATAAAGATGGTTTAAAGATGTAGTTAAAGCGGTCTGTGTAAATAAGAAAATATTCCAGTAATGAAAAATATGTATAATAGAAAAATTAAAAGGTATATAAAATACATGAAATCTGAATATTATACAAATAGTATAGAATAGGGGGTGGAGGTTGTATTGGGTCTGACTGAGGCAGAGTTCACAGCCCTGCCAGTGCTGTGCTTTGCATTAGTAGCTGCAAGGGTGCTGATAACAGAGCAGTGTTTTGGCTGCTGCTGAGCAGCGCTGTCCCTCTGACACTCCTTCCCCCATCCAAGGGATGGCAGTGGGCAAGGTCCTGGCAGGCGACACAGCCAGGCCAGCTGACCCAAATCAGCCAAAGGGATATTCCAGACCATGTGATGTCAGCTCAGACATAGAAGAGGAGAGGAGAGGAAGAAGCAGGGCATTAATGAGTTTTCAGTGTTTTCCTTCCACAGCAGTCGTTACTTGTGCTGAAGCCCTGCTTCCTGGGAAGTGCCCCAACATCACTGCCAATGGGAAATAGAGACTGACCTTTTTTTCTTCAGCTTTGTGCACGCAAATCTCTGCTTATTCTTTTACTATAATAAAACTGCTTTATCTCATCCTGCTGCCTGTTCTCCATCTTACACTCTCCCCGTCCCAGAGGGAAAGGGAGTGATGGAGCGTCTTAGTGGGCACCTGGCAGCCAGCCAGAGTCAGCCTGCTACACTGCTGCTTCAAGATTGATGATAAATGGGCAGGCTCTGTCGGACATAGCTTCAGCTATCAGAAAAATCGCCCATGTCCTGCTCCAGAAATGAAACTCAATGATAGATTCCAAATGGTGGGACAACTTCTTTGGAATGGCCTGGTGGAATAGGGGAGGCTTTCTAGTCTTGTGTGCAACTGCTGGATTCTTTATTTTTACCCTGTCTTAGTCATGTTTTATTGGATTAATTAATAGCACAATGGAAGGAATGCAGATCACCAGGATGGCAGTCAATCCTAATGTGGCCACCAGCAGCCAAGCAATGGGAGCTCAAAGGATTATGATGCTGAAGAGACAGAAAAAGGGAGAAAGGAGGTGCTACAATTTATCGAACCCAAGCTGGAGCAGAGCCAGGAACGGCAACATGAACGGCCAACTCACAGATACTTTCAAGACACTGAATTTAAGGCAAATATGATAAAATTCTGATTAATCTGACTTGTAACTACTTTCAAGAAGAATCAGTCAATGTTGACTAGACAGTGCAATTAAGTCAAGGGCTTCAGCAAAAAAAGGGAAAAAAAAAAGAAAAAGGGTGGATTGTGAGGGATGAAATAACATTTTGTTTCAGACCAGAAGGATTATGGAGTAAAAGAAGGAGAATTCTTAGCTTTCTTTTCCGTTGTTGTTAATCTGTGGTTTAGACAGACTTTGTTTAATCTGTTCATTGCACCTGTTAAATGTTGCTGGGAACCTGCGGAGAAGCAGGGCAGAGGAAAAGCAGCCCCGAGAAAAGAAGGAGGACGAGAGGGGAGGGCAATGGAAGGAGGCGCTCAGGAGACACTGGCAGCTCCCGAGTGGCCGTGCAATGGTAACAGTGACAGGGACCGCTCCTGGCCGGGAAAGGGCAGAAAATGTGCCCGTTTGGACAAATGTGTGCTCGCCTCTCAGGAGAGAGAAACACACCTGGCTGATCTGACCCGGTGATGCAAATCAACCGCTTTTACTTGAAAGACATTGTCCCCTCACAGTTCTATCTAATAGTGAGCTGTTTCTCACAGGCATTTGGGATCATTTTAATAAGCGGCTCAGAACAAGGTGCTGGGAGCCCACAAGTCCAGGCCCTGCTCCACACCATTTCCAGTGGCTGCGGCTGCTGCGGGGGGGCCGCAGGTGGCCCTTGGTGACACGGGCGCCTTGTGTCAGGGCCCTCCCTCTGTGATGCGGGACATGGCGCAGCCCAAAGGCCCTTGTGACATCAGAGAGCCCTGGCCTGGCTGAGGGGATCCAAGGGACACCGCAGTTGCCATGGCCAGTGCCAGCAGAGCTGCCGTGGCAGCAGCAGCAGCTCCCGGGAGCCGTCTGTGTGGCAGCGTGTCCCACATGGAGCAGGACAAGGCAAAGCCCAAGTGCCAGCCCCGCAGCCCTTGCCCAGCTGGGCAACAGCAGCCCCTCAGTGGGCAGGCGCTGGGGGCAGTGGGCAGCTCAGTCCTGCCCCGCTCCGAGACTGAGCACGAGAAGGGGCCTCGGCTGAGGAGCTGCATCTTTCCCAGTGTGAGCGTGAGGAAGAGCTGTCCCCTCAAGAAGCCGAGAGTCAGGAACAGAGCCCCTGGGTGCAGTCCAGCAGGGAGGACGGCAGTGAGCAGGAGCTGGCACAGGACAGCTGGGCAGATGCCAGCGTGGAGCCCGAGGCCTTGCCGTGGGCAGACGATGAGTGGGATGAGGACGTGAGCATCCTGGAGCTGTTAGAAGAAGCAGCAGAAGGCAGGGAGGAAAGGCTGCCACTTTGGACAGCAGGTGAGCGCCGCGTGGCTTTCCCTCGCGATGCTTGGGTTGAGCGCCTGTCCCTGGGGCTGCGCCCCCAAGTGCCGTTCCGGGCCACACTGTCCCTTCTGGAAAGCCGAGCCCCCGTGGCACAGGCGGCTTCTCCCGGCCTGGCCCAGCAGGTGCCCGAGGCAGGGCCCCAGAGCCCGGGGCCTGCCCCGCGGCACAGGGCCCCCAGCCCCGGGGCCGCCCAGCCGGGAGCCCAGGCCCTCGGGCAGCAGCGGCTCCCCGCCAGGCCAGCAGCGTCCCTCCCTCCGTCCCTCTGCAGCGCTGAATTCAGGCCCCGGGTGCTTCGGGCGGGCGCTTGGGGCCGAGGCTGTGCCGCTGGCCCTGCCTGGCGGCACCGCCGGACGATGAGCGCCCGCGGCCGGCCCCGGGCCGGGGCTGCAGATGGCGGCCGGCCCGCAGCCTGCCCGGCGTGCTGAGGGAGCCGCACGGGCCGGGCCGCCTTGGCCTGGCCGTGGCCCTGCGGCCTGAGCCGGCCCCGGCCGCTTTGGAGCGTGCCCTGTGCTGGCGCCACGCTTTGCCTGGCGCTTTGGGGCCCCAAAGTGTGGTGGCCCCCGGGGGGACGCTCGGTGCCGGCCTGGGGGGGGCTCAGCGCTGCATGCCAGCCAATGGTCCAGCTGGGAGCCAGGCACCTGCAGAGTCACCCAGTGCCGCTGGCAGCCTGGCACCAGCATCCATGGCCACCCCCAAACCATGGGGGGCCCCCAAGGGCCACCCGCACACGGCTCTTGCCCACTGCCACACACAGCCACTCCAGCAGCTGCTGCCCTGCTGCACCTTGCTCCCAGGCCTGCCCACTCTGTGGGGAAAGAAGGATTGCTTCTCCCATTCAGTCTGCACCTCCCTCCCCTGCAGGAATCCAAGGCCATTTGCTCTCATCTGGAAAGGATTCCCTGCTGATGCTGTGGCATTGAATCCATGAGGAATGGGCACAGACAGGAGGTGTTGCTCCCCGGCCACAACTGCAAAGTGCCGGACTGCAACACACGCAATTCTCAGAGAACAAAAGGAGCTTTGCTGGAAGAAAGAGTAGTAGCAAAAAAAAGCCCCAAGAAACCCAGACCAAAAAAAAGCAGAACTCCCCCCCAAATAGGACAAAAAGAAAGAGAATAAGAATAGGAAGAATAAGAAGAAGATGATACGGAAAATGAAGTAGTAGTACGAAAAAAGAAGAAGGGGAAGAAGAAGAAGAGTACGAAAAGAATAAGGACAAGAATAAGAACAGTAAGAGTAAGGAAAAGAATAAGAAAACATGAAGAACAGAAGCAGGAGGAGAAGACTATGATTAAGACAGAGAAGAA
The DNA here is from genome assembly GCA_036630365.1 of Acanthiza pusilla. Classification (NCBI taxonomy): domain Eukaryota; kingdom Metazoa; phylum Chordata; class Aves; order Passeriformes; family Acanthizidae; genus Acanthiza; species Acanthiza pusilla. Next base: position 2,395 of record JAXCHO010000165.1, on the reverse strand, counting down.
GATAATCTAGAAGAAGGAAGAGTATCCGTAAACAAGACTATGAAGAATAAAGAGCTGAAAAAGGAGAAGAAGATAACAAAGAAAAGGCAAAGTGAAGAAAAACAACCAAAAACGCACACCAAAAAAAGCACAACCCCCACCCAAACAAGACAAAAAGAAAAGAAGAATAGAAAGAATAATGACAGGCTGAAGAAAAGCAAGAAAAAGTAGTGCTAAAATAGAAGAGGAAAAAGATGAAGAGCAAAAAAAAAGAAAAGGAAGAGCATAAAAAAGCATCAGGGTAAAAAAAAAGAATGAAAGAATCAGAATAAGAAAGGAAAGAAGAAAAAGAAGAAGAAGAATGCTAAGAAGAGGAAGAAGAAGAAGGAGAAGGAGAAGGAGGAGAAGAAGAAGCCCTGATGGAGAACATCCAAGGGATGCCATTGCTATGCGTGGAGTCGGGAACTTTACTACTTCATCGCTCCCTCCCTCCTTTTTTCCTTTCCTTCCTTCACTTCTTTCCTTCTTATCTTCTTTCTTTTTTCCTCTCTCTTTTTTTTCCTGTCTTCCTTTTTTCCTCATTCTTTCTTTCTCTCTTTTTTCTTTCTTTCTCTCTTTCTTGCTCTTTATCTCTCAGTCTTTTACTCTTCTGCTTGCTCTTTCTTTTTTTGTTTCTCTTTCCTTCTCTTTCACTCTTTCTTTCATTTTTCCCTTTCTTTCTTTCTTTATTCTTACTGCTGGTCTTTGTTTCTTTCTTCCTCTCTTTCTTTCTTATTCTCTCTCTCTCAATTTTCTTCTTTTTTTAGTCTTTTTAAATTATTCTTTTTCTTTATTTTCTTCTCTCTTTTTCCTTGCCTTGCCTGGCCTTGCCTTCCCTGGCCTTGCCTTGAGTGGCCAGGCCTTGCTTTGCCTTGCCTTGCCTTTCCTTCCCGCTTCCCTTCCCCTTTCCCGGTCCCCCTTCCCCTTTTCCACTTCCCCTTTCCCTTTCCACTTTTCCCCTTCTCTCTTTCTTCCTTTCTTTCTCTCTCTCTCTCCCTCTCTCTCTCTCTCTCTCTCTCTCAATTTTTAAGGGAGGAGAGAGGAGAGGATGGGAGGAGAGAAAAGGGGGGAGGGGAAAGGAGGGACGGGAGGGGAGGGGAGGGGAGGGGAGGGAAGGGGAGGGGAGGGGAGGGGAGGGGAGGGGAGGGGAGGGGAGGGGAGGGGAGGGGAGGGGAGGGGAGGGGAGGGGAGGGGAGGGGAGGGGAGGGGAGGGGAGGGGAGGGGAGGGGAGGGGGGGAGGGGAAGAGTGGGGATGGGAGAGAAGGGGAGGGGAGGGGAGAGGTGGCAAAGCAGGACGCAGCAAAGCAAAATGCTTTTTATTTTTTCTTTCATTTCTTTGTCTTTCTCTCTGTCTTTCTTTCTTTCTCTCTTTCTTTCTTTCTCTCTTTCTCTCTTTCTCTCTCTCTTTCTCTCTCTCTTTCTCTTTCTCTCGCACTTTCTCTCTGTCTCTTTCTCTCTGTCTTTCTTTCTGTCTTTGTCTTTCTGTCGTGTTTGAGTCTTTCTTTCTTTCTCTCTTTCTCTGTTTTTCTCTGTCTCTCTATTTCTCTCTCTCTCTCTTTCTTTCTTTCTTTCTTTTTGCTTTGCCTTTTGCTTTGCCTTTTGCTTTGCTTTTTGCATTTTGCTTTGCCTTTTGCTTTGCTTTGCCTTTTGCTTTGCCTTTTGCTTTGCTTTTTGCTTTGCCTTGTCTTTTGTCTTTTCCTTTTCCTTTTCCTTTTGCTTTGCCTTTTGCTTTGCCTTTTGCTTTGCTTTTTGTTTGCTTTGACCTTTTGTTTTGCCTTTTGCTTTGCCTTTTGCTTTGACTTTTGCTTTGCCTTTTGCTTTGCTGTTTGGTTTGCCTTTTGCTTTGCCTTGCCTTTTGCCTTTTGTTTTTCCTTTTAATTTGCCTTTTGCTTTGCCTTTTGCCTTGGTTTGCCTTTTGCTTTGCTTTTTGTTTGCTTTTTGTTTGCTTTGCTTTTTCTTTGCTTTTTGTTTGCTTTGCTTTTTGTTTGCTTTTTGTTTGCTTTGCTTTTTGTTTGCTTTGGTTTGCTTTTTTGGCCTTTTGCTTTCTTTTTGCTTTGCTTTGCATTTTTGCTTTGCTGCGCCCTGCGTTGCCACCTTTCCTCCCCTCCCCTCTCCCCACTTCTTTCTCTCTCTCCCTCTCTCTCCCTCTCCCTCTCCTCCCCTCCTCCTCTTCCTCCCTCCCCTCCCTCCTTCCCTCCCTCCCCTCCCCTCCCCTCCCCTCTCCCCTCCTCCCTCCCCTCCCTCCTCCCTCCTCCCCTTCTCCTGGCCTTGCCTTGATGGCCAGCTTGCTTCCTGCCTCGCCTCCCGCTTCCCCTCCCCTCCCGCTCCCCTCTCCCTCCCCTCTCTCTCCTCTTCCCCCCCTCCCCCCTCTCTCCCC